>CM041780.1:35011764-35179371 GCA_023374045.1 Limonium bicolor | reverse complement strand
GAAAGACAATTACCTCGAAGATGGACGAGAAGAGCCGCAGTTAAACCAACGGGCTAAAGAAACCAAGAACTTTCAACACACAGAGCAGTAGACAGTATAGAGTAAAGACAAGGAAACCTTTCAAGGACGTGAAACCAAAGGAAAGAAATAGGAAAACCCATTAAGGATGAATAATATGTAGAATCCTCATAAGGATCGAGCAATTCTTGCAATTCAAAGGAAATCTACCAGATGATGTGGACATAAACGCGTGACTACGCAAGGATGAGAGACAAGATAAATACTAGCAGATATCTTAAGCAAGGAACAATGGACTTGGAATGTACCACACACATGATAATTCGCTCATCTTATCTGTTTGACTCGTTAGTACTAGCTGCTGAGACTTTACGCCTCTGCACTCTGTAGGACTGAGTGTTTTGGTATTGCACTTGTGTAGTTATTAATCTAGTGGGAATACGGAAAGATAAAGTGGATATCAACACGAGTGTGTATCAAAGAACGACAATAGTGTGTTACTCCGGAACAAAACCACCAGGAGACACGGATGACAATCATCTCTGTGGACATGTAGGCTGGTACATCTTAGTATTAGAAGACAAGTGCAAAGAGCACTAAGTACTAATAGTAGCCAATGTCATATTACATCTCAAGCTGAAAATCAGTGAGAGAAGACACAAGCATGTATGCTAGTGATCCAAACCAGAGGATACACAGCAATGAAAAAAAAGGCAAACTGAGCCTATGTTCATGGGTCAGCACCTCAATACGGAGCAAATGGGCCCATAAGAATGAACTTGGGAGAGAGCACAAATAGTTTAGTGCCTCACCTTTAGGTATTGTGGAGCCCAAAAGGGCTAAAGTCATACCCGTCTCTTTGATATGAGGATAATCCACGAGTTGGAGAACTCTGTGAGAGCCAAGTATCCAGCGCTCCTTGTTGAGCGGCTGTTGTATACTTGTGGGGTACGGGGGCGTAACCCTTTTTAAGGGGGGTAGAGCCTCTTGGTTGTGCACGTGTGTGCACTAAGTTTGGCTGTTTGTGGTATGCGGGGCATACGAGGTTGTTTGTTTATTGTTTGTTTCGTATGCATGGCATACAATGAATTGGTGGTGTGCGGGACACACGAGGTTTGTTGGTTATGTTTGGTACGCGGGGCGTACATTGTTTGGTTTGTTTTTGTGTGATGTGCACTTGTATGTATCTTATGAGATACCTGTTTGAATGTTGTATTTACACCCATGTGTGTAGTACTTTTCTTATGCTACTTGTGATATATATATTATATTGCTTTGTAGAATGATTACATATGGTATCGCTTAGATACAAAATGAATCATTAGATATGGAATGTGGAACGATGGAATGTTATGGACACCTCGGGGAGGTTGTCAGGGTTTGTAGAACTGATAGGAAATAATGGTGCTGATGGATCACCTATATCCATATATGATTGAATTAACGCCACAAAGTGATGGCTATGTGTTGTATAAGCACAATACGATGTGTGTAAATGATATATCACATAGATATACATTATGGGAATAATGGGTAGTTATACATTTATATACTTACCTATTTGATTAAGCGACTTCGGGACGAAGTCTTTTTAAGGGGGGTAGATTGAAATACCCCAAACTAATAAAACATAGATTAAACATCTAATCACATTGATTAAGGCCTAAACATGCCTTAAAAGTCAACTGAGAACAACAATGGTCAACACAAAGCAATACATTGCACCCTTTGACTGTGTAGGGTAAATAAATACCCAAATGAACTACTTAGGACCTAAAACTTTGTCCTAAGCTTATTAAAACATTACTAAACATATTACAATTGTTGGACAACACTCCAACACAATGAACAAGCATTTTCATGCTTCAAGCTTATTAACACATTACCGGATGTAGTTAGTCATGGAGACTAACTTATAGTTTTATTACCGTTTAGATCATACTTCAGACGGAGGCGCTTGACGAGCTAGTGGTCTACACTGCGCATCCTAGGTCTTGGTGAACGGTATGTAAAGGGGTTTGATCCGAGTTGTCCTAAGGAAACTCCTTGGGCTCGGATTTGGTTGATATAACTTGTGTGTTATGTGTGTGGATACATGTATGTGTCTAAGTGTTACTGCATTAATTATTTATGCACGAGCGTCCTACGAGACTAACACTACGTCGACTATAGATCGACTTATATAAACATACATATACGTTAATGTGATAACATGGCGGTTACTTGATATAATACCATAGTATTAATATTAAGTATATGGCAACCTAAGTAAAATACTTAGGGACGAGTCACGACATTGTCGGTCTCTAGAGCATGGATCTCGAACATGAATATAACCTAGATTACTTCTAGGTATGCATGAGACCCATTGGGCAGCTAACTAATAATTATTCTCCATAAGACTAAGAGCATATCTTAAACATTATGAAAGAGAGATGGTATGAGTTGAGGTGAGGAATCTCGGTAGTTTACGAACTACTTGGTTGCGATGTTGTGATCACTGAGGGGTTCCCGATCGGGTTCCGCTCCAGGTATACCCATACGAGCCCTATTTGGATCGTGGGTCAGGTGGCTACGGCCTTTTCTATGGACGTCTTATGCGACATAAGAGAATAGTCAGGGGCCTCCGGACCTCTGGCGAAATGAGCACCTTTGTGTGTACGGGAGGACTACTGTCCATGGTGAGGTTATCGGGTTGTCTTAACATGACGCCCTACTGGTATTAATTAAACATGGTTGGATGGAGCCTACAAGGCTAAGGTAAATTAACTATGGAAACTATACGCTACGGCGATTGTACATTGTACATTATACTGTAATCAGTTTGATATGGATGGGGCCTTGAAGGCCAAATTAAATTAAATTAACAATGGATGGTGAACGCTACGGCGATTATACATTGTACATTATACTGTTATTATTCGATACGTTCGATATACAATTGTTGTTGTGATATTTTATGAATGTTGAGTTGGATGGATGGTTAAGTGTTTATGAATGTTTGGATTGATAATTATGTATATTATACATATATATTACAGTATTGATTGTAACTGTAAAATGGTAAAGCATGAAACCAATCTAATAATAAGATGGTTAAAATGACTAAGTGACCAATAGGGTCCAGGCCTGGCATACTCAGCGTCTATCGCTGATACTACACCATATGCAGGTTGTTGACTATTGCCGAAGCCGAAGTGCGGAACAGGGTAATTAGAGTTTATTTTAATTACCGCACATGGAGTTGTAATATGATACGGTTATGTATATTCAGGTTTGGGTAGACGCTCACTTGGCGATGTTTATGATTTATGGACTTAGTATGATGTATAGGAGTTTCTCGTTATCACGGTGGTTAGCAGTTTGTTTATGTTGCAAGTTGGATATAGTTTGGCTTCGTTGCTCGCATGGGCGAGTAATGGCCGGTGACACCCGAGTGAGTATTGTTATTATTGTTTATTCTTCCGCTGTAAGACGTTTTATTTATTGCTACGAGAGAGATTATTACATGATTATGCTGAGGGGTGTTACAGATATCGTTGTGGGCGCTGCAATTTGAAGAAGAAAATGGTGAAGACGACGCAGTAATTGAGGACGAAAATGGAGAAGACGGCGCCGAAATAAATCAGTCACGTGAATTCTAGATCTGGGCTGCGTTTACACGCGTCCGGAAGGGGTCCGGATCCGGACAGGTGTGTCTGGTTTTGCGTTCGGGTGGACTGTAGCCGGACGTGGGTGTCCGGAAGTGTGTCCGGGTTGGTTTAGCCGGACATGTGTATTTCCGTCTTGTCTTGTCTGCAAACTTCGACATGCTCCAGATTCTTCGTTTGAGCTCCGTTTTTAGATCCGTTTGCGCCTATGTGTTCGTCTGTTCGTCTACTTTGCTCCTAGGTTGGTTTTCCTCATGTTTAACCAATAAATCTGTAAGATAACCAATAAAACATAAAGTAGAAGAAAACTAACCAAAGTGGAGAAAAGAGCAAGAAAAGTGCTAATATAACTTATGAAATACACCTATAAAACATGCTCATTTGGACACTTATCAATGCTCCTTTCCCAGAAAGGTGCGCGAGCTCCGCCACCACAGCCGCCTCAGTGACAGCCATCCCCTCTTTATTGCTTTCTTTTATTTTATTTGTTTTTCTGTACTTTTCTTTTTCTTTGACTTGCTTTACTTTTGTTTGTTAAAACTAAGGCTAAACATGAGACTGACAGGTGAAGTGGTAATGGTTATATTTGGCAGTGTTTTAATTCTGAAATGCTAAATTTCCTGTTTCTCTGAGAAGTGCAGCGTTCTTAAATGATTAATTTACATGTCACCTCTACTGCGAAACAAACGGCTATAAGTACAGGAAATGGAACCACACTACTTTCGAACGTCTGCTAAGCTTGAATTCTAGGGAGTATTCTTTCTCTAATATTACTCATACAATTTAAATATTCCCTATCGTTTGAGTTAATGCACTTTATTCCGTGGTCGTACATGCCAGTGGGAAATTAGCAAATTTCACTCTGCACAATAAGCATTTTGTCTGTGACTACGTGAAGAATATCTCGACCCCTGCAAAGCTTCAAGTGCGAGGAAGGACATCTTCCTCCATCTATGATGCCACAGAAGTCTCAGTTCCTACTTTCACATATTGATGTTCCACATTTCTTGCGTTACGGTTTAATTATTGCACATGCATCTATTATGAGTGTAACATGTTTTGAAAGTTCTTTTACCTGCATTTCTTTTATGACCAATGAGGACATTGCTCCTCTTAAGTGTGAGGAAGGAAAGACCTTTCCCTGATAACATGCTAGTTGTTCTTTAATGCCACACTTGCTTTTTGCTGCTCTAATGCCTGTGCACACTGATTGAAATTAAACTAAGTGACAACCGTAGGAATCTTTTTGCTTGATGAGGTTTGGATATATTGTAACAGCCCAGTCTTAACTCACATATGTGATATTGTCCGCTTTGGGCCGCAGCCCGCACGGTTTTGTTCTCGGGGTACCATCCCCAAAAGGCCTCACACAAGGGAAGAGTATCCCCACACCTATAAGGCATGGTTCGTGCTCTCTCCCGATCGATGTGGGAGGTGACCCCTACACTGGGTATCACACTCTACCCCCCTTGGGAGCCCAGCGTCCCCGCTGGCACACCGACCTGGGTCTGGCTCTGATACCATCTGTAACAGCCCAGTCTTAACCCACATGTGTGATATTGTCCGCTTTGGGCCGCAGCCCACACGGTTTTGTTCTCGGGGTACCATCCCCAAAAGGCCTCACACAAGGGAAGAGTATCCCCACACCTATAAGGCATGGTTCGTGCTCTCCCGATCGATGTGGGAGGTGACCCCTACACTGGGTATCACACTCATTGAAATACCCCAAACATAGATATGGTGTTTAAGTGACAAACTAAGATATAAGAAGGCTAAATAATGCCTTAGAAACATTAATAAACCATTTTAATCAAAGAAAACATAAGGAAACACCAAAAGAGCAGTTTAAGCAAAAACATGCTCTAAGCTTGGAGAGACTTGGGTGAGCACCCAAATATCATTCTAAGACCTTAGTAATAATCCTAATGGTCATTTTAAACCAATTACCAAAGAAAACCAAGCTTGAAAACAAGTTAAAACACAAAATGTGCTTTAAGGAGTCTTAAAGCACATTTTTAAAAAATTGTCTTGTAAATAGGTTTTGAGTGGCTAAATGTCCATCATTACTCTTTAATTAACATGTGTACTAATTAGTATCACATTAGGAAGTCTAAATCAATGGGAAATCAAAATTTTCACAATTATGTGCCTTGTTTAGTGAATAGTAACCAAATAATGCTAGTTTAAGACATTACTCAAAGTAAGTCAATTAAATGGTCAACAAAGACCACAATACACCTTGTTTGACTAAGGGGGCCGGTTTTTAAGTGTGACTCACCACACTTATCTAGCTAGTAATGAATAAAGCAAAAGTAAGTAAAAACACTATTCACCTTTTAACATAATATCTTACCTTTAGTAGTCCTCTCCTCCTTTCTTCATTCTTCATCTTCTCCATCGATTTCCTTTTCTCTCTTTCTTCTCTCTCACGTATGAAGCAACCTCCATGCTAGCTCCATCTTCTTTTGCCCACATCTTGCTCATTTAAGCTCCAAAATCAAAACCAAGTACATATATCTCTTAGTTAGCTCAAGCTCTTCCTTTCTATCTTTTCAAAACTTCAAGAGCATCATTTTGGAGCCAAGGAAAACTACCATTAGAGGAGGAAACTCAAGCTTGGAGACTCCATTAGCTTCTCCATTCTCTTAAGGTAAAGAATATGTAAGAAAATCTAGGTTTCCATCATTTTCTCTCCATGTCCGAAAATTATCGCTCATGGGGTTCCATTTTTATGCCTTGTTCTAGCTTGTTTTCTACTCTCCAAAGGATAAATGAGGTCCTTCTTGCTTCATATCCAAGCTTGTCTTGAGAAACCAAGGTAAAACAATCAATTTAATACCTTAAAACACATTTTAACCTAGGTTTTTATTCCTTAAGGTTAGTGTGTTGTTTAGTACTCATTGGAGTCATTGAATGTTGGTTAGAACATTGGCAAGGAGAATTTGATTTGGTGACCGAGATTGAGCAAAGAAAAACCTAAGGAAGAAAGTTTGTCAAGCTTGAAAAATAACAAGGTAAATGTCTTACCTTAAGGTGTTTAATGCATTAAGGGATGGGATTTAGGTATATGATGAGTGTAGCTTAAGGTTTACATTAAAAAAAGGGGCTATATATAACCTAGGTAAAACAATGACTATGTTTAAGAACTTTTGACTAAGGAGCCAATGAGAAAAGAGATAGTTAAACAATGTTGAGAGGAATTACAAGAAGCATTTTATTTCAATGGGAGCCTTGTTGTGTGTATTCGCAGGTTAAAGGCAATTATATGTGGAAATTCAGTGGTTAAGATTATTGTCATTTAAGGGCCTAAGTGCCAAGCATTTTAAGTTTATACACTATATGATGATGGGTGTAGTTTTGGTGTAAATTTGTGTTAAGGTGTTGTGATGAGAATTTGAGTGATCTTGGTTGTTTGATGGTGAAAAACCAAGTGTTTGGATGTAATAATAAACTAGAGAACCCATGGCAAAATTTAGAGGAGAACCTAAGTGTTTAAGATGTTCTAAGGAGATTTCATGACTAAGGAAGTCCTAGAAGTTTTAGAGTTGTCTTGATGAAAAAGGGTGAGTTTAAGGTGTATAATGAGTTAGAATGACCCAGACTGATCATGAGGATTTATGAACCAAATGAATGTACTAGTGTATTTAGGACTTAGGCAAACATTGGTAAACTAGTAGAAAAGAAATAATGTGTTGGATGATGGTGTCATAAAATTGTGTAGGACTTTAAGTATGCTGCATAAGGATTTTAGGTGGAGAAGGATGCTTGGGAGATGATGTTATAGTGGTGAGGAAGCATTTTGGCATAGTGGTTATAATAGGTGTGAACCACCACTTAGAAACCTAAAGAGAACAGTTACAAGTGTGACATTGTTGCAAGGAAATAAATAATGACTAAGATGATATTGATGAGTGATTTAAGGAGTTTTAGTGGAGGGCTTAAGGTGTGTTTTAAATGCCCAACAAGGTTAGACCATGCTAGGAAAATGAGATAAGTGTTTAAGGAATTAGAAGATGGGTATTTTGGCCTGTCCGAACTTCCGTCCGAATTTGGAAGCTCGGACATGCCCTGTTGCAATTTAACCTTCTGAGTCTCGGCCATTCCGGACTTCAGTCCGACCTTAGAAGTTCGGACAAATGAATTTTTCCTTTGGAATTTCCTCGACCTATGTCCGAATTTAGGGAAGCTCGGACACATGTTCGGACACACGTCTGGTTGCGCCCTTTTTGAGTCTCGACCTATGTCCGAACTTGGGAAGCTCGGACACAAGTTCTGACGCGGAGCTGTTTTGGCCAAAAACTTTGTTAGGTTAGGAAATGGTGTGGATGATTAGGTATTGATGTTATAAGGCTATTAAGGACATGTTTGGTGGGTGTAATGGTCATTAAGTGGGTGAGTAAGTGTAATAGATAATGAGGAAATGATGCACCTAAGAGTTAAGTTAAAAACCATAAGGCTTAGTGAAAAACAATGAGTAAAAGTTGATGTCTAGGGAGGCTAAGTAATTGTATTGAGTTGAATTGAATAATAACCTAAAACTGAATGGATGTTTTAGGATTGATGAATTGGGACTTGGAAGGAGATAAACCCAACAATCGTCGACGGTGAACGGTACAATCTTTCTCGTGACCTGCTTGCTAACGAGGTGTCCCTCGGCTTGTGTGCTATCTGTTTACTTGCTATGACTAAGACAAGATAAAGCATGCAACAGGTTATATTTGTTCTTGTTGTGTATGTGTTTTCTTTACACTAACCCACGAGACTTGAGATTGTTACTAACCAAGTTTAGTACTTACTGAGTTAAGGATAAGAATTAAGTATTGGTCACTGTTGGTTAATACCCGTTAAGGTTTAACTAACCCAGGGTGTGTAAGATTTCTGCTAACTGGAACTTGAGTGAGGAAACCCGGGACTGACTCCGGTCATGCTGCTAAGGAAAGGGGGACGGTATCTGAATTAGATCCGCCCTCCGCTTAAGGACTTGTCTTCAGACTTGTCGCCTAGGGCCGGTTGCCGGCTCAGCTACGCTGGACTCCCGTCCAAGGTTGGTGGCATTAAGATGGTGCGGTAGGATCACCTAAATCCTAGGTTTGAGATTAAGCTACAACCATTTCCTTTCTAGAAGCGGTTGTATATTGAGATTAAGATAAGGTTAAGACTGAGGTAAGATAAGGAACTGAGGTTAAGGAAATCAGCTAAGGAGGGGATTACTAACCCACTTGACAAGGGAACGCTTGTGTCGTTCATTGTGTGTGAACTATGTTTGTTCATCTGTGGATTGTTGTTTATTGCACTTCATATCATGCTTGTGTACTTAATCAATTTCCATGCTATCGACAATTAGTCATCGTAGCCCTTGTTAGCTTGGGGCCATGAGAGGGAGTACCAGCATTCGTGCTGACCCCTTTGGGGCTGTTTTTACACTTGCAGGTAAGAGGCCCATGAAGTTGCACCACGAGAGTATGAGCGATTAGACTTAGGATGGGTTGTTTATTTTGAGTACAGGTTGCGCTTGTGCTCCCGTCTGTTTATATTGAAACTAATGTAAGTTTGTGGCTATGACTTAGATACTTAACTCGGTTGGTTTGTTGGTATTTTGGATGGTGATGTTTTGGTCGGTTGTTTACTTTGGATAAGTGTTGTAAATTGATAAGGCCGGTATATTCTAACGAGCAGACCGTGGCAAGGTCCCGGTGTATGTTATTTCCGCTGCGATGAATTCGATTAAGTGTTAGATTTGCGACAACCACGATTGGCTTTGGACGGGGTTTACAAAAAGTGGTATCAGAGCGTAGTTACGCTCTGATCAAGAAATACCGGACATGAGTACCACCGAGTTAGGATATAAGTTAAGAAATAAGTGACGAGTTAGGGTTTGAGCTGTTAGTGTGAGTAGAGTCAGACGACCACTACTAAGTGTGGATCGTCTTTACCATCTACGGACGTTATAAATTCGTTAACCGAAACAGTGGTGGATTCGAATCTAATGTGAGTTGTGATTGTTCAGATGTCAGGAAGGAGAGGCCGAGGCTGTCCCAGAGGCGACGAGACTGAGATACCGGAGGGGCAGACAATCGCAGAGATCGTCTGCCGCATTAGGGCACATGGGCTATCAGCCTGGTGTGGGTGCACCACCTCCACAGCCACACCCCCGGAACCAAATTGGGTGAAGAGCCTTGCAGACCTTCGACCCGTACATTTTAAGGGGGAGACCGATCCCGCCAAGCTTGAGGCGTATATCCCCAAGTTGGAGACCGCCTTCGAGACCCTTGACGTCCCTGCTGGTACACTACCTTGCAGGCAATAAGAATGGTTGAGATTTGAGTAAGTAATGAGTAAACTTCGGATTATGAAAAGATAAGAGTGACTAATATTGTGGAAAGCAAGTGCTATCATGTCGCTGCTAAGGTTGAGATAACCGTCCAGCTGAGGGACGAGGAGAATGCTAAGAGGAAGAGTGCCGGTAAGAGCACGGAGAACCAAGGGCAAGGTGGGTACAAGAAATAGAAGAACCAGGCTCAGGCCCAGAAAAGTCAGAACCAAAAAGGGAAAGAGGAAAGGAGAAGGCTCGGAAGAGCCACTGAAGTTGACATATGCAATATGCAGCTACACCCCTGCGCTCAAGGCGCCAAAGGGTAAGGGATTGATATTGAGTGAGTTATGAGACAACTAGTAACACGTTTGAGATATGAGTACTAATATTGCGAATGATCAGGATCTGAGACTGAAAAGGGAGCCGGTGGTGGCTACCAGCGACGCTACATCTGTAGGTGGTGTCACAAGAACACCCGGGCTCGATTGCAGGGGAATAAGGTGGAATGCAATTACTGTGGGGTATACGGACACCGAGCATACGAGTGCTTCCGGAACGCCGCTAGCAGAGCCTATAGACCCGAGACTAAGGGCAAGGGCAAGACCGATCAGGGAGCTGGATCTGACGGTCAGAGGAGGGTGCAGCAAGCTGCAGACAAGAACCCACGGGTGACCCAGAAGTCGGGACCCACACTACACTTGGTGGACCGGGACGATGAGCCTGAACCCTCATCGAGGCCAGGTACCGCTATAACCACTTAGTAATAAAATTACCTGCTTACCGCATTATCATGCATGTTTGGTGAGTAATTGAGTTAAGTGAGAATGAGATAAGATTAGAACTTAAGAAGATATAACCTACTACCACTTTAGGAAGCTTCAACATCTGCTACCCAATACCATCTACACCTAACCCGGAGTACACCGACATCGAAACCATAAACTTTCCAACAGAGCAATGTCAGGTTATCCGCCCAGTATGATTTTATTAAGGGGATACCTGACACCCGAAGCGCAAATAGCCATCATCAGGAGATGCAATCAACTAGGAATGGGACCGGGAGGTTTTTATACACCGGAGTACCCAGGGGAGCAAGAATGAAGTTAAAGATGATGAGCTTAGGCAAGGATTGGAATCCATATGCCAAGACTTACCAAACCACGAGAATACAAGATGGAGTCTCACCACCGGGAATACCCACGAGTTCCATCCAGTTTATTACACAAGCCGTGGAGATCGCTCAGCAGTTGGAAGTTGAACCGATTCCAGACATACAAGCAGACATTTGCATTGTGACTTCTACAAGAAAGATGGGCGACTTGGACTACACCAGGATAAGGACGAGACAACGGAGTCTCTCTCGAAAGAGGGATACCCGTAGTGTCTTGGTCCATTGGGGATGATGCAGAGTTTTTATACGGCGAGCAGAAGCGTGGGGACCGTGCAAATAAGTTGGTACTTAAATCTGGAGATGTATTAGTTATGGGAGGAGAATCAAGGATGTTGTACCATGGGATTAAGAGAGTCAAGCTGAATACAGCACCGTCAGCAGTAATCAACGCGACACATATGAGACCAGGAAGATTAAACCTAACCTTTAGACAATATTAGCCATGTGATGTTTTAGTATGAGATAAGGATTGAGATGTAAGGAAGAAGCACATGTTGTAAACAGGATGGTTATGAATAAGATAACAGTGTTGTTCATATTAATTGTTACGACTCTTGTTATACCATCAATACTCATGAAGCTTGTGAATACAATTAGGTTATGGACTCGGTACGGAAGGTGCACTAATACTTACAGAGGCACAGGCCGACGCCAACGGTACTATCCTCACTGGCACCTTTCCGATTAATGGGATTGAGGCATCAGTTCTCTTCGACTCAGGGGTCTCGCATTCCTTTGTCTCGGCATCTTTCGCGAGAAGTTGGGGCTAGACGCTGATGAGCTACCCGACTTCACGGTTACGCTCCCGTCTAAGGAGAAGGTTTGTTGCACTCGCTACTACCGAGGAGCCATTGTCAGAATTAAGGAGGAAGACTTTCCAGTCAGTTTCATTGAGTTCAGGGAGTTGGGATTTGATGTTATCTTCGGGATGAACTGGTTGGAGCGGCACAAGGGTCGTATCCTCTGCGCCGAGCATAGATTGCTGCTCAGGAGCCCGTCTGGGGTAACAATATCATACCACCAAAGGCCCAGAGAGCCTTCGACTAAGATCATCACCGCCATGGCAATGTATAAGGAATTGAGGAGAAAGGAAGAAGTGTTCCTCTGCTATGTACAGGACATAGAGAGAGACCCCGAGTTCGACCCCGACTTACCGGTAGTGTCGGAGTTCCCTGACCTATTTCCACGGGAACTGCCCGGCATGCCACCCACTCGGGAGGTAGAGTTCACATCGAGCTGATACCTGGTACCGGACCGATAGCCAAGGCACCATACCGTATGGCTCCGACAGAAATGATTGAGTTAAAGGAATAGTTGAAAGATTTATTGGATAAGGGATTTATTAAACCAAGTGTATCACCATGGGGAGCGCCAGTTCTCTTCGTGAAGAAGAGGATGGTAGTCTCCACCTCTGCATCGACTACAGAGAGCTAAATGCAGTGACATTGAAGAATAAGTATCCACTACCCCGCATTGACGATCTGTTCGATCAGTTGAAGGGAGCATCTGTGTTTTCCAAGATTGATCTCAGATCGGGGTATCATCAGATAGCCATTAAGGAGGGAGACATTGAGAAGACGGCATTCCGAACATGATACGGCCACTATGGATTTATAGTGATGCCGTTCGGTTTGTCGAACGCACCGACGAAGTTTATGGATCTGATGAACCGCTTGTTCCGGGAACAGCTGGACAAGTCGGTTGTGGTGTTTATTGACGATATCTTGGTATATTCGAAATTGAAGACTGAACATGAGGAACACTTGAGGAGAGTATTGGAGATATTAAGGGAGAACTAGCTATATGCTAAGTTCTCCAAGTGTGAGTTTTGGCTTGACAAGGTCTCTTTCCTAGGTCATGTCATCTCAGATGCTGGGATCTCAGTGGGTCCAGCGAAGGTTGATGCCGTACGTACTTGGCCAAGGCCGAAGACTGTTACCGACATCCGGAGCTTTCTCGGTCTGGCAGGTTACTACAGGAGGTTTGTTAGGGATTTCAGCAAGGTCGCGAACCGATGACCAGTCTGATGAAGAAAGATGCACCGTTCTTATGGACGGCTGACTGTGAGAGTTCATTTCAGAGTTTGAAAGACTCACTGACCACTGCACCGGTCCTGACCATTCCAGACGGTACAGAGGGCTTTGAGGTTTATTGTGATGCATCCGGCAGAGGGCTGGGTTGCGTGCTCATGCAACATGGCAAGGTGGTGGCATATGCCTCACGCCATTTGAAAAAACATGAGGAGAACTACCCCACACACGATTTGGGCTGGGAGCTGTAGTCTTCGCTTTGAATTTATGGCGCCATTACTTATACGGGGTTTGTGTAACGATCTACACCGATCATAAGAGCTTAAGATACATATTTACTCAGAAGGAGTTGAATCTCAGACAGAGGAGATGGTTGGAATTCTTGAAAGACTATGACATTGCCCTCCAATTCAAAGAGGGAAAGGCCAATGTTGTAGCGGATGCCCTGAGCCGTCGAGCACACTCACTCCATTCGCTAGTTTCTTTCTCCAGCTTGGTTGATGAGGTGCGAGAGGCTCAGAGGATAGATGAGTATATGAGAGAGGTCAGACAGAAGCTGACAGATGGTACTTTTGAGAGTCAAAAATATGACTTCAGAATTCACGACGATGATCTAATCAGACTTAAGGGCCGGTTATGTATACCACGGGGCAACACGGATCTGAAAGACCGTATACTTAGGGAATCACACTGTTCTTCAATTTCCATCCATCCGGAGCCTCTAAGATGTATAAAGACATGAAGAGGTACTTCTTCTGGTGGTCGGGGATGAAGACAAATGTTACCGAGTTCGTCTTGAGGTGTCTCACATGCCAGAAGGTGAAATTCAAGCACCGACGACCGGGTGGAATGGTATAGTCAATGCCAGTACCAGAGTGGAAGTTCCATGATATCTCCATGGTCTTTGTAGTTGGACTCCCACCTGCTAGGGGAGGTCTCAACATGATATGGGTGGTGGTGGATCGCCTTACCAAAGTAGCCCGATTCATACCGATGAATGATACTTGGAAGGTGACCAAATTAGCTGAGTTATTTGAAAAAGAAATCATGAGACATCACGGGATACCGAAGACCATAGTGTCAGATAGAGATACCAGATTCCTTTCGAGGTACTGGAGAGCTACTAGGGAAGCATTGGGTACAGAATTGAAGCTGAGTACCGTGTTCCATCCTCAGACAGATGGTCAGACTGAGCGTACTATTCAAACACTCGAGGACATGCTGAGGGCATGTGCCTTAGACTTCCAAGGCAGTTGGATTGACAGATTGCATCTGATCGAGTTTTCATACAACAACAGCTATCACGCTTCGATCAAGATGGCACCTTTTCAAGCGTTGTACGGTCGACCATGTCGTACACCGCTCTGCTGGGATGAGTCGAGTGAGACGGTCATTATAGGACCAGAATATTTATAACAAGTTAAGGCTGAAGTTCAGCAAATCAGGGAGAACATGAAAGCTGCTCAAGATAGGCAGAAGTCGTATGCTGATGTTCGACGACGAGACCTGGAGTTCGCAGTGGGCGACCGGGTATTTCTGCGAGTTTCACGATCAAGGGTGTATTCAGATTTGGGAAGAAGGGCAAATTAAGCCCGAAGTTTGTTGGTCCTTATGAGATTACGGAGCGGGTGGGCCCGGTTGCTTACAGGTTGAATTTACCTGCTGAACTGGGTAAAGTGCATGAGGTTTTTCATGTTTCACAGCTAAAGAAATACATGCACCACCCCTCCCATGTGTTAGAACCTGAGAGATTGACATTAGAACCGAATATGAGATCAGTGGAGCTTCCTCAGAGAATCTTGGATAGCAAGACTAGGCACACTCGCCATAAGTCAGTGCGACTGGTGAAGGTTCTCTGGTCTAACCAGGATGTCGAAGAGGCCACGTGGGAATTAGAGGATAAGATGAGGGCGAAGTACCCTTCTTTGTTTACTGACTAGATCGTCTGTATAGGGTACGGGGCGTACCCCTTTTTAAGGGGGGTAGAGCTTCCTCGCTTTTGAGTTAGGAAA
This sequence comes from Limonium bicolor, assembly GCA_023374045.1. Lineage (NCBI taxonomy): Eukaryota > Viridiplantae > Streptophyta > Magnoliopsida > Caryophyllales > Plumbaginaceae > Limonium > Limonium bicolor. The sequence goes on along the minus strand of CM041780.1, from coordinate 35,164,177 downwards.
CGAGCATGTTTGTCGTTTGTTTGGTTGTGTAAGATGTGATCTTGTGTAAGTTGCTACACTTTGATGATAATTTTGAGTTATGTATAATACTTATGTATTGTATTTATGATTGACCATTGAATCTTGAGGTGTGTGAATGAGAATATAGGATGTGGTGTTAAGATTAAGAGAATTGAGTACCATGAATGACTTAGTACACGTGTGAACTTTGGGGACAAAGTTCTTTTAAGGGGGGTAGATTGAAATACCCCAACTTAGATATGGTGTTTAGTGACAAACTAAGATATAAGAAGGCTAAATAATGCCTTAGAAACATTAAGAAACCTTTTTAATCAAAGAAAACATAAGGAAACACCAAAAGAGCATTTTAAGCAAAAACATGCTCTAAGCTTGGAGAGACTTGGGTGAGCACCCAAATATAATTCTTAGACCTTAGTAATAATCCTAATGGTCATTTTAAACCAATTACCAAAGAAAACTAAGCTTGAAAACAAGTTAAAACACAAAATGTGCTTTAAGGAGTCTTAAAGCACATTTTTGAAAATTGTCTTGTAAATAGGTTTTGAGTGGCTAAATGTAACACCCCCACTACACAACACACTAAACAACACATTGCAGCAGAAATCTCAACTCATAACATCGCTTAACCCGTTGGTGTTACACGCCGTTAGCCACCCACGTGGCTAACAAGGCTGACATACATACATCGTACCGGTCTGATGGACTAAACTCCCGAGCAACTATACATTAATCCCGTTCCATTTCCAACAATCATTATACACTTACATTACGACTGTACCGAGTATTTAACGACTAACGCCGATACATTTTCGGTCTTACTACACCTATCATACATACACATCTTACATGACTACCCTCATGCAAACGACTACCCCGTCCTACTCTCGAACGGCTTCCAGTTCTTTGTACCTGAAACAGGAAAGAGAAGAAAGGGTGGCCCCCCAGGGGCTCAGCACCTTTGCTGGTATGGTAATCCCGCAGCCCGCATGCTACCGGGCCACGCACAACTAATTGTCGTCTTAGCATGCGGTTGATTTTATTTAAAACATACACAAACTGCACACACGTATCATGCTTATAAAGCAAACATCCATTATTGGGGTACAAACACGAAATTAGCACACACAACATAACAACACACTCCACTTAATAACGTACACACAGCTTAATTCCATTCTTCTTAGAGAACGTACACTTTACTTAGGATGTGCCGGAGGTAATATAAGTCCGTGCACGCCTTACATACATTTTCTTCACTTAGGTGTGGCGGCCTCATATAGGACCGATCACACCATACACAATTTCCCCTAACTCCAATAATGATGAGTTAGGTAAGCCTTGGTTAAGCTTGTGGGTGGTTGTAATTCAAGGAGGAAAAACAACCGTAACATGACAAAGAGGGTGTCGAAGCGAACATAGGCATCAACACCCTACCAACATTACACATAATTTCCCACCTAGCCCAATGTGGAGGTCGGGTAGGGAAGCTTTGGCTAAGCTAGTGGGAGGTCGAACATCTAAGAAGGATATACAACCCTAACATAACAGAATGGGAGTTAACTCGCATATATACATCAACTCCCAAACAACACGCGTGACCGGAACGACCGGATTCCTCACCATACATAACATATACTTATTAGTTAGAGGTTCCTTTATGGAACTTATCACATACATACATCACATTTGTTTACTAACTCGGTTAGACACATCAGGAAAATCACATCCCATTTCAACAACACGGATAACAGTATCCAATAACACAACATACTGAACAAGTCACATACATCACACAAAGTCACCACACACACTAACACACGGATAGCCGTAGTTAGAACGTTCTCATGGGTTGGGACGTTTATTCTGAATACCGATCTCTTACGTGAACCTAAGGTCGGTTAACTATTGTTTAACACATGATTAAGGTTAAACGGTATCGGAATTAATTACGCCACAATAATGAATTACTATAAACTCATTTCATGCTTTATCTTGCAAGTGGCAAACACCTAGAAAAACACATTGGCATACAAGCCGTGTAAACCGGTAGGACACAGGTTGCAAGAAAACCATACCTGTCACCACGGTCCACTATTGCGTCCTCTTAGGTTCCTCGAACAATTCTCGAACAACTGGTAATATTAAAATCAATTTTATTAACGTCGGGGTAATATGATTGTTTAATGTCTAGTGCCCATATTTTGCCCCGTTAGATAGTCAATTAACTTTACATTTTAAAGTTGTTTTACTTACACATTTTACTACAACTTCTCACCCACTTAATTGTCTGTATAACTCACTTAACATGTCTTAGACAACCTCATAACATCATTACCAACTAATCACCATCGTTAGACATCATTTTCCAACCTTAAACAAAGGTTTTTTTTAAGTGGCCCGGGACTTAGTCCTTCTCTAAGGTCCCGGACCCATCCATGGCAATACTCTCGGGCAGTTTTTATGTAGTGGTCCGGGACTTCATACGGGACTTAAGTCCCGGACCAACACAGGCTGAAACTCCCGGCCATTTTAATAGGGGTGGTCCGGGACTTTATACTCATCCCAAGTCCCGGACCAATATGCCTGCATACTCTCGAACCATTTTACAATATGGTCCGGGACTTGACATTGAACCTAAGTTCCGGACCACTGCTACAGGCCTTCAAAAATGGCATTTTCAATCCTTGTTCCACTTGTTCTCTTCACCCATTGTTGTCTCAACCTTCCTACATATATGACATATATTCTAACACTAATATAACACCTTAAACTTCTTTAAATCATCATCTAAACTTGTTACCCAATTCTTGATTAAATTCAACACAACCAAATTCTCACATTTTGCAATTTGCACTCTTATGCATTTCTAACTCCTTCTTGCTTGTTTTTACCCCTTACCAACCTCACCAAAACCATCAATGACCATCACAAATCATTCCTACATAAATGTACCTCTAAAACCCACATCCACTCCATGTTTCACAAATCATAGGCATTAACTCCTCTCTAGGATTTCTAAACTCCTCATATGTAAATTGCTACAGATTTTCATCCTTCTCTTCCTAGTTTCACAAATGCCATTTCAAGGCTATTAAACCACTCCACTCAACACCACAAACACCAAGGTTCTCCCATTCACCAAGCCATCATCAAAACACTCATTTTCTACCAAAATTTCGCCATAACCTCCCCATAAACCTTACATGTCCACATTCACCAATTTTCACCATTTACCATCCTAATCTAACCACACCCCCTTACAAGGGTCCTACCAGCACATGCTAAATCCTCAAAGTCCATCAACAACAACATAATTCCAAAATCTCCACAAACCACAATATAGACACAAACTCAAAACACTTGGCTCCGAGGCCCTTTAATTCACATTTAATTTCACAAATCTCTCTAAAATCAACTAAACACATAATTGTTTTTTTTCTTTTTATTTTGGGGTTCATCATTCAATTTAACCCATCCCAAATCCTCAAACAATTATAACAAGACTTAAGGTAGATTTTTCTTACCTTGAACATTCAAGTCCTCTTTTAAATTCTCCTCTCCTCTTGATGCAAAAATCGGTCAAGCCAATGTGGTTGCCCAACTCCAACCCAACATTCAAAACAAAGAATGAGTTTAAGCAAAACACTTAACCTCATTAACCAAGAATGCTTAAGGCACTAATTAAGAGATTACCTTGTGAAACCCTAGAGTTGGTTTCTTGCCATAAATCAAAGGAGGGCTCTAATCCACCATTGGAGGGTTGAATTGAAGCTCAAAATCAAGAAGAAAAACAAGGTATGAGGATGGGCAAAATCGGCCAACAAGGAAAGATGGAGAAAATGAGTTTTTCTTGGAACCTTTTTACCTTGTTTGAAAGAGGAGACTCCAAGCTTCCTTTTGATGTCAATTTCTCTTCAAATGGGGAAAACCCATGTGGATGAAGTTCACCCTTTTCGAATTTTGAAAAGAGAGATTGATAGAGAATGATGAGGAGATGAAGAATATGTAATTATTTTTGTGATTGGAGCTTGTATGAAGCTTGGGCATGGCATTGAAGTTGGAGTAGCCATTGGAGAGGAAGGAGAGAAATCGACAGCTTGGGGGAGAAGATGGAGCCGGCTGGGAAGAAAGAGAGGGAGGAAAGAGAAAAGGAAAGAGAGAAATGAGAGGAGAGAGAGAGTGGGGGCTCTTTTTACTTTTTCTTTCTTTCTTTTTTTTTTTTTTCTAGCTTAGTAGGTGTGTGAGAGGGCTGTCTCACAATTTAAAACCAGCCCACTTAATTGTTACAAGCTGGAGCGTTTTTCGTCTTTTACAGGAAACACTCGTTATTTTACCCGGTTTAGCACTATTCACTAACCGGGCCCGTTTTCCGGAATTTTCTCGTTTACTTAATTTTAATGGTTCTTAAGCTCCCATTAATGTTTAATTATAGTTATATAGTCAACTATAATTTTTACGGGGTCGTTTAACTGTTTAAGTCACGTTTTCGGGTTTTCTCGAAAACGCGCTTTAAGACTCAGTTAGCGTTTAAACGCATTGTTTGGATCTGTTTCCTTCCAAAAATTTTCCCACACGTTCTTAGCGTGTAGTTAAGGTATAAAAACATATTTATAACCCTAACGAAGGTTATGTACCTCCTAAAATAATTAAATATGTATTTTCACGTTTTGTGACTTTTACGCATTTCCTTTTTCTTTTTGGTTTTCATTTCTTCACCAATGATCTTAAGGACTTAATTAGCCCTAGAAAATTATAATTACACAATTAATTAACACATTAAGGTTTGGGGTATTTCACTAAATGTCCATCATTACTCTTTAATTAACATATGTACTAATTAGTATCACATTAGGAAGTCTAAATCAATGGGAAATCAAAAATTTCACAATTATAAGCCTTGTTTAGTGAATAGTAACCAAATAATGCTAGTTTAAGACATTAGTCAAAGTAAGTCAATTAAATGGTCAACAAAGACCACAATATACCTTGTTTGACTAAGGGGGCCGGTTTTTAAGTGTGATTCACCACACTTATCTAGCTAAGTAATGAATAAAGCAAAAGTAAGTAAAAATACTATTCACCTTTTAACATAATATCTTACCTTTAGTAGTCCTCTCTCCTCCTTTCTTCATTCTTCATCTTCCCCATTGATTTCCTTTGCTCTCTTTCTTCTCTCTCACGTAAGAAGCAACCTCCATGCTAGCTCCATCTTCTTTTGCCCACATCTTGCTCATTTAAGCTCCAAAATCAAAACCAAGTACATATATCTCTCAGTTAGCTCAAGCTCTTCCTTTCTATCTTTTCAAAACTTCAAGAGCCTCATTTTGGAGCCAAGTTAAACTACCATTAGAGGAGGAAACTCAAGCTTGGAGACTCCATTAGCTTCTCCATTCTCTTAAGGTAAAGAATATGTAAGAAAATCTAGGTTTCCATCATTTTCTCTCCATGTCCGAAAATTATCGCTCATGGGGTTCCATTTTTATGCCTTGTTCTAGCTTGTTTTCTACTCTCCAAAGGATAAAGGAGGTCCTTCTTGCTTCATATCCAAGCTTGTCTTGAGAAACCAAGGTAAAACAATCAATCTAATACCATAAACACATTTTAACCTAGGTTTTTATTCCTTAAGGTTAGTGTGTTGTTTAGTACTCATTGGAGTCATTGAATGTTGGTTAGAACATTGGCAAGGAGAACTTGATTTGGTGACAGAGATTGAGCAAAGAAAAACCTAAGGAAGAAAGTTTGTGAAGCTTGAAAAAGAACAAGGTAAATGTCTTACCTTAAGGTGTTTAATGCATTAAGGGATGGGATTTAGGTATATGATGAGTGTAGCTTAAGGTTTACATTAAAAAAAGGGGCTATATATAACCTAGGTGAAACAATGACTATGTTTGATAAATTTTGACTAAGGATCCAATGAGAAAAGAGATAGTTAAACAATGTTGAGATGAATTACAAGAAGCATTTTATTTCAATGGGAGCCTTGTTGTGTGTATTCGCAGGTTAAAGGCAATTATATGTGGAAATTCAGTGGTTAAGATTATTGTCATTTAAGGGCCTAAGTGCCAAGCATTTTAAGTTTATACACTATATGATGATGTGGTGTAGTTTTGGTGTAAATTGTGTGTTAAGGTGTTGTGATGAGAATTTGAGTGATCTTGGTTGTTTGATGGTGAAAAACCAAGTGTTTGGATGTAATAAAATACTAGAGAACCCATGGCAAAATTTAGAGGAGAACCTAAGTGTTTAAGATGTTCTAAGGAGATTTCATGACTAAGGAAGTCCTAGGAAGTTTTAGAGGTTGTCTTGATGAAAAAGGGGGAGTTTAAGGTGTATAATGAGTTAGAATGACCCAGACATGATCATGGAGGATTTAGGAACCAAATGAATGTACTAGTGTATTTAGGACTTAGGTAAACATTGGTAAACTAGTAGAAAAGAAATAATGTATTGGATGATGGTGTCATAAAATTGTGTAGGAACTTTATGTAGTTGCATAAAGGAATTTTAGGTGGAGAAGGATGCTTGGGAGATGATGTTATAGTGGTGAGGAAGCATTTTGGCATAGTGGTTATAATAGGTGTGAACCACCACTTAGAAACCTAACGAGAAACATTACAAGTGTTGACATTGTTGCAAGGAAATAAATAATGACTACGATGGATATTGATGAGTGATTTAAGGAGTTTAGTGAAGGGCTTAAGGTGTGTTTTAAATGCCCAAACAAGGTTAGACCATGCTAAGAAATGAGATGAGTGTTTAAGGATTTAGAAGATGGGTATTTTGGTCTGTCCGAATTTGGAAGCTCGGACATGCCCTGTTGCAATTTAACCTTCTGAGTCTCGGCCATTGTCCGGACTTCAGTCCGACCTTAGAAGTTCGGACACTTGAATTTTTCCTTTGGAATTTCCCTCGACCTATGTCCAAACTTAGGGAAGCTAGGACACATGTTCAGACACTTGAAATTTTTCTTTTAGTTTTTCCTCGACCTATGTCCGAACTTAGGGAAGCTCGGACACATGTTCGGACACACGTCTGGTTGCACCCTTTTTGAGTCTCGACCTATGTCCGAACTTGGGAAGCTCGGACACAAGTTCGGACGCGGAGCTGTTTTGGCCAAAAACTTTGTTAAGGTAAGGAAATGGTGTGGATGATTAGGTATTGATGTTATAAGGCTATTAAGGACATGTTTTGTGGGTGTAATGGTCATTAAGTGGGTGATTAAGTGTAATAGATAATGAGGAAATGATGCACCTAAGAGTTAAGTTAAAAACCATAAGGCTTAGTGAAAAACAATGAGTAAAAGTTGATGTCTAGGGAGGCTAAGTAATTGTATTGAGTTGAATTGAATAATAACCTAAAACTGAATGGATGTTTTAGGATTGGTGAATTGGACTTGGAAGGAGATAAACCAAACAATCGTCGATGGTGAACGGTACAATCTTTCTTGTGACCTGCTTGCTAACGAGGTGTCCCTCGGCTTGTGTGATATCTGTTTACTTTCTATGACTAAGACAAGATAAAGCATGCGACCGGTTATATTTGTTCTCGTTGTGTATGTGTTTTCTTTACACTAACCCACGAGACTTGAGATTGTTACTAACCAAGTTTAGTACTTACTGAGTTAAGGATAAGGATTAAGTATTGGTGATTGTTGGTTAATACCCGTTAAGGTTTAACTAACCCAGGGTGTGTAAGATTTCTGCTAACTGGAACTTGAGTGAGGAAACCCGGGACTGACTCCGGTCATGCATGCGAAGGAAAGGGGGACGGTATCTGAATCAGATCCGCCCTCCGCTTAAGGACTTGTCTTCGGACTTGTCGCCTAGGGCCGGTTGCCGGCTCAGCTACGCTGGACTCCCGTCCAAGGTTGGTGGCATTAAGATGGTGCGGTAGGATCACCTAAATCCTAGTTTGAGATTAAGCTACAACCATTTCCTTTCTAGGAACGGTTTGTATACTGAGATTAAGATAAGGTTAAGACTGAGGTAAGATAAGGAACTGAGGTTAAGGAAATCAGGACTAAGGAGGGGGTTACTAACCCGCTTGACAAGGGAACGCTTGTGTCGTTCATTGTGTGTGAACTATGTATGTTCATCTGTGGATTGTTGTTTATTGCACTTCATATCATGCTTGTGTACTTAATCAATTTCCATGCTATCGACAATTAGTCGTCGTAGCCCCGTTAGCTTGGGGGCCATGAGAGGGAGTACCAGCATTCGTGCTGACCCCCTTTGGGGGCTGTTTTTACACTTGCAGGTAAGAGGCCCATGAAGTCGCACCACGAGAGTAGGAGCGGTTAGACTTAGGATGGGTTGTTTATTTTGAGTATGGGTTGCGCTTGTGCTCCCGTCTGTTTATATTGAAACTAATGTAAGTTTGTGGCTATGACTTAGATACTTAAACTTGGTTGGTTGGTGGTATTTTGGATGGTGATGTTTTGGTCGGTTGTTTACTTTGGATAAGTGTTGTAAATTGATAAGGCCGGTATATTCTAACGATCAGACCGTGGCAAGGTCCCGGTGTATGTTATTTCCGCTGCGACGAATTCGATTAAGTGTTAAGATTTGCGACAACCACGATTGGCTTTGGACGGGGTGTTACATATATATTTTTTAAAAATACTCTCTTTTCACTGAAATCTGGTAGATTGGCTAGTTGTGGAAACCAGATTATTTTATCTTGGGATTTTAGGAAATGAAGTGAATGTCTGGAATGAAAAGGATAAGGCAAGGTACTCCGCTGATCAAAATTTTTTTTCCTAACAATAGCAGGCCTCATCTATCTGGTTATTAAGTCTTAAGGTCCCTTAACACCTATCTACCTAAGGTCTCGGGATCTGTGATAGTTGGCCCAACACCATCTCAAGGATAGAGAGAAAAGTCTGGGTTACGGAATAACTCTACAAGATCTTAAATATTAGTTTGTTTGATACATAATTCTTGAAGACAAATGCTTTCAAAAGAGATAATTGTAGTTAAATTTATGCTTTTGATCATGAGTGCGTGGTGTTGAAAGGTATTGCGGAATAAGGCATTACTTCACACCCCTTGTCATCCATAGGTTAGAGGAATGGAAATTGGTGGAAAGTCCCAAGCTAAGCTAACTTGTTTTCTGCAATCTAGTTTCTCTATGCTTTTACAAAATTGTTCCTCTTTCACTGTTTTTGAAAACCTACCTCTAAAGAGCAAGATTATTCTTTCATTTATCACTTTGTTTGATTTCACCCTGCACTTGTTTGATCTTGAGATTATTTGACGGTTTTAGAGATATTCTTATTCATTATTTGCTTGAGGACAAGCAAAAGCTTAAGTGTGAGGAAGTTGATAAGTGTGAAACATATAGGCTTTTAAGGATCTAATTACCTTATAATCTGTAACAATTCAGGCAATGTTTCCCACTTATTATGTGTTTTTCATAAGATTGATGTTTGGGAAAATTACATCGCCCACTCATGACGTTTGGTGAAATTACACACCCCACCCACGAGGTTTCAAAAATTACTTTGCCCACCCGGACGTCATGGGTGGGTGATGTAATTTTTCTTTGATGTTTTGATATGAACTGATGCATTTTATGTGTTAAATATAGGGAAAACCCATGGAAATGAAGATTTTACGTCATAAGGATTACAACGCAACAAACGGGAACAAATCCGGAAATAGAGGCAAAACTTGGCCACGTCCGGCCAAACTTACCCGGATGCAAATCCGGACGTCCATTAAAGGACACGTCCGGATCCGGACGCAAGCCGGACGTGACCCGAAATGCAGATCCAAAACCTCTATCTCTTGTCTGGATCCGGACACAGATCCGGACGTGGCCCAAGATTCAGATCTAAAACCTCTGTCTCATGTCCGGATCCGGACACAGATCTAGACGTCTCAAAGAAACAAAAAAAATGCAATCGCGCTGATAATCAGGCTTTCGGCGCAATTATCAGCCGAAAGCAGAATTTAAACCCATCCTCAATTTGTTTAGCCAATGCCCATGCTCAATCAGTATTACCCAAGTCACCACTAATGAATTTTTCACTTTTAAGCCTATTTAAACCCTCATTCAGCTTCTATTTCAATTCGTACCAGACGCTCTAGTCTACACACTACACTCCTCTCTCCTCTCCCTTCATATTACTTCCTCATCCACGATAAATCCTTCATCCCCATTCACCAATCTTTCTACATATTCATTCTCCCTCGGTTACAGACAGAAACCTGCTCACGGTGCTTCATTTAGCCGCGTCTGGATTGACGTCCGGATCCGGACAGACCCTGAACATCGCGTCCGGATCGACGTCCGACCCCAGATAGCCGGACGTGACACAGACAAGAGTGGAAACTGCAGAATCGACGACGGCTTCTAAAATCAATTTTTCTGCTAAATCCCTCTATCCTTATGCTATTTATATTGAGCATTGTTATGTCTATGGCTGAGTAGTCATTTTTAATTTTGGTTTACTTTGTATCTCTAGATTAATTATTTCTGAACCTTTGTGATTTTCTGCAGTACAATAGAATAAAGTTCTTTTCCTTTACGAATTCCTAAACTTTTTAATCTGATCAATTATTGAGTTTATCAGTTTGTTAGCTTATAAGTGAGAACTGCGGCTATCAATTGACTACAGGGAAAGAACCAGTTAGTATAGAGATGGTAATTCCTCTAAAGCACTAGCTAACCATTAATCTAGACTATGCTTAAAGCAATTAGTAAACAGTGGATTCATAACGAGAGTTAGGATTCGGTCTTTGCTAATTAGAATTCGTGGAGCGGGAGACCGAATACGAGTTATCATTATTCTAGGGTTTTATTCAGAATTCTATAGAAATCACTTAGGGGAAGAAATTGTAGATCTAGAGAGAAGTAGTAAACCGAATTTCCTTTATCAAACAAAATCAAATCAATTATTTACCTGTCATTTATTGCTTAGTGAACTCTTTTTCAGCATTCACTATCACATACAAAACCCCCAATTTCCTGTTATTTTTGTATATTCTTGTTTTGTGTGTAAGTAGAAATTAAACTAGACACTGCCTCCTTTGGTTCGATACTCAGGGAATAATACGAGATTTAAACTTGCTATAATCGACTGGTACACTTGCCGTTAGGTTAAACCCCCAACAACAATTTACCGTTAGGGTTTTACCCAATAATACGCTTCAGTAGTTTTAGTCTGACCGACCCACGACCGACTCAACCCCCTGGGTCGGTCGAGGTCAGAATTTCCCTATTGAACCTGTTTCAACTCCATTCTTCTACCCATTTCTTCCCCAATCTTCCTACATGTATTCTAACATGTTTTAGCACTAATTAGACCCTCTAAATTACCTTAGTTCATCCCTTAAAATCATCCCTAAATCCTTAGTTTCCTTACACAATTTTTCCACTCTTGTTTTCTAAAAACTTATGCTACAGATTCTTGTTTCCTTTCCCTTCTCCGACTGAATGGTTCTTGCATTACTAGTGTTCCTAGCATTGTTTTCATCTCACATGCTACTCCATGCCTATCTCTCCCAATCTAGTTTCTAATATGGTTAGCTACTCATTTTAATCATCAAGACACACCTAGTTATATCCTAGGTTGTTTCTTCTCCTTTCAACACTTAAGTCCTTTAATTTCTGGACAAATTTTGACAGAGGTTCCCTACCTTTCTAAGCATTCCCACAACATTATTTTTCAGTTCCTAACATCATAAACTAACATATCCTCAAGGGACACTAACAGCACACATTTAATTCAATAAACTCACATATTGTCTTGCACAACACCCATTGTTTTCCTTGGTTTCCAAACTCTTAAACATCATTCAAACAATTCTAAAATAGCCTAACTCTCTTCCTCATTATACCACAACATAAACCATTATTCAAAACACTTCAAATTCCTCATTTTAGATATTAAAATTTGTTCATTGCTGGAAAAAAAGAATAAACAACGCTCTTTTAAAAACGGTTATATTTGTAAATCGTTTTTAGCATATTAAAGAACGATTATAAAGTAAGGTGTTGTATTTATGGTTTAGGCCGGGCATTTTAAAAAACGCTTCACTTAAGAAGTGTTCTTTGTTGTTTCACGCACAAAGACAAAAAAAACGCTTGGGTAATAAGCGTTCTTTATATGAAACATATAAAGAACGCTTTATAAAGAAAGTGTTTTTTTGTCTCTGGGACGCTACGCATAAAGAACGCTTCCTTTAAGAATCGTTCTTTATGTTTTTTACTCTCAGCATAAAAACGCTTCTTAAGTGAAGCGTTCCTTATGTTGCCTGAATAAACACGCCACTTTCCCGAAAAAATTTAATCTCTCCCGCGCTCAACATAAACCCTCTAGCTACCTACCGCTCTATCTCTCTCTCTCTCTCGACTGAGCTCACGAATACGTACCCCAGTACCGTCGGCAAGCTACTGCCATCGCCGCCCTTCCGTCGCCGCCACTCCCGTCGCCTTTCCGTGTCGTCGCCCGTCCGTGCCGCTGCCGCTTTCCGGCCGTCTCTCTCACCCCTGATGATACGCGTTGGCTCCTGATATTTGCGCGCATGAGCTTCTTCTCTGATCATCGATCATCCAAATAGTTTGCATGCCTGTCGCCCTCTGTTTCGGTAATTTCATCATCAAAATCTACAAAACAGGAACATATATATATATATATATATATATGTCCTATTTCTCTTATTAATTTTGCAACCCGCGATCGAACAGGAATTAACGTACATATGCCCGTTGCCACTACTACGTTATATTATTGATGCATCTCCAGTAATTTTACAACCCAACTGGCGTAATCGATCCATGCTCTATCGCCTTTTTCTTGATTCTGCTGAGGTAATTTTGCTTACCAAATTAACTGATCGATCAGAACATATAAAACATGCTGTGGTTGGGATTAATCATGTGATCATAAAATATTAGGATTAATTAAGTGTCTAGGGAATATTAATTAATTTTGGAAACCAATTAAACTGTCACCTGAGCTGATTTTTTTTGGTATATACTTCCTGGTTGTGTCCAAATGGACCTCAGAGTAATGTGTTTATTAGGCGGAAAATATAATGTGTTTGGGCATACAAATATATATAGCCACGTACCATAAATTTTGCAAAACCATGCAAACTGTCGATCATGAACATACATGCTTTGTTTGAGATTAATGTGTTTATCAGGATTAATTGTGTAGGATTAATTTTGCAAACCAAACTGTCGCCTCTTGTACATGCTCTATTGTGGTGAAACCCTGTATTTTTAGGGGGGATACTGTCGGATTTCGCAGAAAATTTTGTCAAACTATTGAATTATTGGATTCGTAATGTAATTATTGTTGTGTACAAACTATCTCGTGCAGGCATTGTTAGTACGTACTTTTCATTTGTCACACGCCTGATACGGGCTGGTTGATTGAAGTTTAGGTTCTTCACATCAAGACTAAGCAGACTACTCATCAGATTAGGTTAGTACTTTATAATTTTTCTCTAATAACTTCTTAATTGTTTATATAGTGTTTCTCTGAATAGCTATTAATATACTCGAACATAGTCACCCGTCTGAGATATACCTACTAGAGGTATATCTTGGATAGTCCCCGTCGGGACTGTCCAATCACGTTTGATCTCACCTTCTAGGTAGTGAACAAGTTTATAAAAAACAGTTAATTTAAAAATTCGGTAGCCTTTCCTTTTGTTCTTCGAGTGTGTACATTCATATATACACTAGAAGTATAGAAGGGAAATGCTGCCGAAATTTTCAATGAATTGTTTTTTATAAACTTGTTCGCATGTGAGATTGAACGTGATTGGATGGGTTTAGGTTGTAAATTTTTTAAAAGTAATTGGACTAATATCTGCCAACATATGAACGATATCGATCAGTTGTAAAGTAATACATCGATCTCACAGAAAGAGGTGGAGCGTTCAAAGATGTACAATGACAGACTTGACAACGATTACCTACAAGGGGTCGATAGGTTCTGTAACATCCTAGTCAACAATCTTCAACCGAGGAATAAGGGGTATATTTTGTGTCCATGCATCGACTATAAAAACGACTTCAAGTATAGAGATATTGAGAAAATTAAGGACCATTTGATTCGTCGTGGGTTTACAAAAGATTATGAAGACATAGCATTATGGCATGGTCAGCATGCAGTGGATGTGTTTGACTATGCGGAAGCTTCAGTAGAACAACCAGAATTGGACGGCATTGAAAACTTTGGGGATGACACAGAAAACTTTGGGGATGATGACAACTGCACGATTAATGACGAGATCACAGAAGATGCGAACCTTGACACACTATTGGAAGATGTAGAACAATACTTTACCAACAAACCGAGTACACATGAAAGATTTATGCAGTCATGTAAAGAACCACTGTACGCTGGATGTGATGCACTGGCACTGAACAAATTAAGTGCGATGCTGAAACTATTTAATGTCAAATCGAAACACGGATGGAGCGATGTAAGTTTCACGGAACTATTGCAAATTATTAAGGAGATACTACCAGCGGACAATGTCATGCCTACAACTACTTATGAGGCGAAGAAGTTAATGTGTCCAATGAGTATGGAGTACAAGAAAATACATGCTTGTCCATCGGGGTGTATTTTGTTCTAGAAGGAGTATGAGCTACATTATTGTTGTCCTAAATGTGGTGAATCACGTTATGTAAAGAAAGATCATCAAGACGACAACAAGCCAAAGGTTCGTTCCCCAGCGAAGGTGTTATGGTATTTGCCAATAATCCCAAGGTTTAGGCGGTTATTTGCAGTTCTGAAGGATGCTGAAAACCTTAGGTGCATACAACACATAGGGTGGATGATGGTAAATTAAGACATCCTGCTGATTCACCGCAATGGAGAAACATTGACAGAATATTTCCTGAGTTTGGTAAAGAATCAAGAAATTTAAGACTTGGCTTATGCACGGATGGAATGAACCCGTACGGCACTTTGAGTAGTGTACACAGTACTTGGCCTATTCTGTTGACTGTATACAACCTCCCACCATTGTTGTGCATGAAGCCTAGGCATATTATTCTATCAATGTTGATATCCGGTCCAAAACAGCCGGGGAATAATATTGATGTGTTTCTGCAGCCGCTTATTGATGACTTGAAACTCTTATGAAATAAGGGAACAACAGTATATGATTCTTATGCAAAGGAAAACTTCACACTGCGTGCTATGCTATTTTGTACAATAAACGACTTTCCAGCATACGGAAACCTATATGGATATACAATCAAAGGAGCATTAGCATGTCCTGTTTAAGGTGATAACACTTGCAATATCCGATTGAATATAGTGGAAAAAATGTGTACATGGGTCATCGAAAATTCCTTCCAAGACATTATAAGTACCGAAAGATGACAGATGAATTTGACGGGACGACTGATCATGCTGTAGCTCGGCAACCTTTATGAGGTGTCGATGCTTATAACCAGGTGAAAGATATTGTGAACAACTTTGGTCCTCCAACTAAAGCTACAGAGAAGAGTGTTTGGAAGAAAAGGTCGATATTTTTTGATCTTGAGTATTGACAACATTTGCAAGTAAGGCATTGTATTGATGTCATGCACGTCGAGAAAAATGTGGGTGAAAGTCTTGGTGGAACGTTGCTAAACATTAAAGGGAAAACAAAAGATCATTTAAATGGGAGAAAAGATTTAGTAGAGTTGGGCATACGAATAGAGCTCCAACCCCAACAAAGAGGAACACGTATCTTCCTGCCTCCCGCATGTCACACTCTTTCCAAAGAGGAGAAAAAGAGTTTCTGCAGTGCCCTTTCTGACGTCAAAGTACCATCAGGGTACTCTTCCAACGTAAGAAGTTGGGTATCCATGTCTAAACTCAAGTTAGTAGGGATGAAATCTCACGACTACCATGTTTTGATGCAACATTTGCTTCCCATTGCAATTCGTGGGATTCTCCCACATGATGTCAGGAAAACCATTACAAATTTGTCTGTGTTTTCAATGGAGTTTCTGCCAAAGTTCTAGATGTGCAGACACTGGACAAGTTACAGGCTGAACTAATTGTCACTATGTGCCAGTTGGAGATGTATTTTCCACCTTCATTTTTTGATATTATGGTGCATCTGCTTGTTCATTTAGTAAGGGAGATCAAGGAGTGTGGCCCATTATATCTCAGGTATATGTATCCATTCGAAAGATACATGGGTGTGCTTAAAAAAAATGAAAAACCGCAGACGTCCAGAGGGAAGCATTGTTGAAGGATATGTAACTGAGGAAGTGATTGACTTTTGCACCCACTACTTAGAAGGCGTGGACCACATAGGACTTCCGAGATCAAGACATGAGGGCAAGTTACAGGGTGTAGGTACAATCGGGAAAAAAATGGGAAGGCCTGATTTTGCTGCATTGTGTAAAGCACATCTAACCGTGTTGAGCGATGTTGAAGATGTTGAACCATACTTCGTGTCACACTTAAGCACTCTCAGAAGGAGTAGAATGCTACATTCGTTACATGGTTTAAAGAAAAAGTTATGCATGAACATTCAGGCAATGTAACTGAAATGGTTAAGTTATTAGTGCTCGGTCCGAATCTTGATGTTTTATCGTACGAGGGTTTCGATGTGAATGGGTTCTCTTTTATACTGAACGCCAAGATCGTAAGTCAACAAATCAAAATAGTGATGTTCATCTAACTGCTTCACAGGAAATATATCAAGATGCAGGTAGTAAGGGAGTGACAATGAGGAAAGAGTATTATGGTGTGATTCAGGAGATTTGGATCCTTAACTACACCGGTTATGAAACTTGTGTCTTTAAATGCAAATGGGTAGACAACAGGCGCAGTTACCGTCAGGTGGAACACGGTATGAAGTTGGTTGACCTAAACGCATTGACATACACAGAGAACCGTTTATAGTTGCTTCTAAAGCTAGACAAGTGTTCTACTGCCGTGATCAATGTAATCCCAGATGGTCATTTGTATTGTAAAGTAAAGTAAGCGACGGATAGTTGGTGTGGATGGTGTTATGAACGAGGAAGATTATGACTGTGAAATGGACAATGTTCCCCTCCAAATGCCAATGGAAGTTGATAATGTGACCAACTTTCAGTGCACAAGATCAGATCATGGAGAAGGGTTGTGGGTGGAAAAATGAACAAAAAGTAAGTCTGGCATAAAAGTGAATGCTTAACACATGCATGCACAATTAATGTTTGTTTATGACTCTATTTATGACACTGACTATATATATTATGTAATGATATTGTGCAGATTATGGATGCCGACGATCATGAGATGCTCATACAGTGTGATGAGGAGATGGAGATGGAGATAGATTCAGAGATGCAGTTAGCGGAGCGTACACAGATCGTCGATGCCGCTGATGCTCCTACGACCTCTCAGGACCCTCCTACGACCTCTCATCTCCCTCCATGAAACCACGAGGACCGTCATGTAGTCTAAATGAGAAGAGAGTGGCATGATTGATTTGGTGTGGGATAGGTATATGTTACACCTATATTTTTTTTTTATTTTCACATATATACTGATATTTATACATTTATATGTAGTACTATATATTTTCGTATGTATGACTAACATATATACTATATATATTACAGGTATCTTAGACCCACTGGCGAGAAAAAGCAGAAGTTTGCTAGCGCCATGGGTCGATTGGTTAAGACCCATTGCTATATCAACAAAACTGGAGGAACCAAGATCCGAAATAAAGGAGATCATGTGGACCAGCTTGAAGAAGAAGTACCAGATCCCGGATGAAGCATATCATAAAGTGTTGTCACTGCTTGCTTTGCGTATGCGAGCGTTCAAAAATAGGCTGGTGGCTGGTTGGATCAATACGAACAACCCGAAGCAGGTGCCTCCATATGAGCTGTACGCTGGCATGATCATTGAGGAGGATTGAAAGGAGTTCTATGAAGCACATATCACCCCTGAGTTCAGGGTACGTAATTGTTTTCATAGATTAACTTTTAAGTTTATGTTGTTAATATAACAGGATAAAGTGTATAAAATGAATTGTATTAATTCTTTCCACAGGCAGTTCAGGAAAAAGCCCGACAGAATCACTTGAAAGATCAGAACCCACACTACATGGGCCGAGCTAGGTACGCGGGGCGTATACCAGGCTGGATTGAAAGGGGGTTATTGAAGCGTGCGCGTGAGGACGGCACAATTGAGCTGATTTAAAGTCCGGATGAGGCGAATCGGGCACAAACATTCATGCTTGGCCGCCAATTAGAGAAGGACGGCGAAATGTATTATCCACGGAAGGAGACTGCAGACTTAGCTGCAAAAATTGTGAGTGCCCTGAGTAATATTTAATAGTTTATAAATTTTTCTTACAATTTATGTATGTTTTATTTATTTGATCTAATTCATAATTTACATGTTTTTTTTTGCGTGTACAAGACTGTAGAGGGTGTTGATTCTTTTCTTGGCCAGCCTCATACTCAGGAGGATCCGTTGAACAAAGTGCTTGGCAAGAAGGATTACCCTGGGAGAGTTCGAGGATTTGGATCCGCAGTGCGTCAGGGAGATGTTTTTCCTCGCTCCCAGCGGATCGGGAGAGAGGAAGAAATCAAGGAGATCGAAAGGAAGTTTTCACAACAATTCCAATCTGATTTGCAGCAACAGATGCAACAAATGGAAGCAAGATTGATGGAACAGCTGAGTCAGGGGCATCAATCTTCTAGCTCATCACTGTATGCCGCCCCTGCACCCGTTTCCACCCCTGCACCTGCTTCCATCCCAGCACCTGCTTCCACCCCTGCACCTGCTTCTACCCTGCACCTACTTCCACCCCTGTACCTTCTCAGGTTTCGGTTACTTACACTATACCTGCACCTTCTGATCCATTCCCATATGCCAAGCTTCAGGTATGCATGTGTGAATTTTAGTGCTTTGTCGTTATTTATTTTTTCAATTAATCAAAAGCATGCATGTTGTAATGTATGAATCTAATTGTTTGTGTTTGTTTATTAGGGAACGAAAAGTGTCGTCTTCTACAAATCAATGAACATGGCACCTTTGTGGTTGCAGTAGGCACAATTCTACAGACTGATTCGCCTCACTGTGTCATTTCAAGCGAGTTCCGGCCTGGTACGTCCGTGTTACGGTCGACAGTGTCTGTCAAGGCTGTGATCAAATTCCATTACCGATAGAGTGGAATGATTAGAGCACTGTCATTGAAGCACGTGGCTCACAAGTACCATGGCCTTGCAATCTGGTGGATTTATCTGTAGTATACGGTAAGCAAACAACTTATATAAATTTGTTTTCTAATTACCATTTCATATAAATGCAGTTTTGGGAGAATAGTTTTCTAACGTATATATGCTAACTTGTCATTCTTAGACACCTGTTCCTATTGCTGGCAAAGGTAAAGGCAGTCAGTGCGTCGAAGGAAAGGGACCATCGGGTCAGCAGGATGTCACTACCATCAGTCGCACTTCGAACGCGATTTCATTCTTATCCCAAATTTGGTGAAAGCACTAGGAAAGCGTCAGCAGATCTTATATGACTTATATTCGGGAAGGTGATGATTTCATTGAGGGGTTCATCCTTAGGGTTCCGCCGTCTTTGTTCCACAGAGGAGAACCCCAGGAGTTGCTGATCAGTATAAGCGATGTCAAGGAGCTGCTGCTTGGTGATATGCTGAACATCTCGGTGATTCAATCCTACTGCTTGTAAGTATCACATTTTTTCACTTTCAAAGTTAATAGTAAGTTTTATGTATATATAATTTTAATTTAATGCATTTGTCATCAAAGGCCCTTACTATCGAGGCTGGTGGCAAAGAAACTGGACATTATGATCACCTTCATATGTCCACAAATCATGTCTTCTGAGGAAGCTATGAGAGATGGTGCTGCGTGTCAGATCCATATGCGCAATGACATAATTGCGGTGGTAAAGAGGAATAGCAAATTTGTGCTCATACCATATCATCAGATGTAAGCGTGCTTGACCACCTTATGCTTTTGTCTTGTTTTATGTTAACTCATATATATTTTCGAAGGTGAAGTTGATTTGTTGTTGTTTCAAACTTGTAGCAATCATTGGTTGTTGTTAGTGGTGTGTACTTACTCATCATCCTGTATAGTGATTGACCCTATTAGTGGAATTAGGAGAAACATCGCCATTTCTGTTCTGTTGACAAAGTAAGTAAAGTGTGCATATTTTCATTTCAAAAAATAAAATTTTATACCTTTTTGATGACTTGTCACTTAAATTAATGCTTGTTTTAATTAATTTCAGTGGTTTTAGAGAAGGTATGGTCAATGCCAATCAGATGAATTTTCCTTTGCAGATACAGTATATTAAAAAGGTAAAAACATTCTATTTACTCATATGCATATATACTTAAATATATTTTGTATATATTAGTGTGTATATATAATAATATAATTTTATTGCAAATAGTGTCCCAGGCTACCCGATAGCAGCAGTTGCGGTTATTTTGTGATGCAATACATGTTGGACATCGTGTCCCACATCGACAAAATCAGTAATGAATCTGGAGTATGTGTTATAAGTTTTGTGTTTGAATTGGTAATTTAACTGTTTCTGCATGGTTGGATAAGTTTAAATGGTGTGTACTTAATTGCTTTTATAATTCTTGCGTGCAGCTTATTCAGTTCTTTGAAAAAAGGAGGTACTTATTCAGCTGGGGATCTAGATTTTGTCAAGGAGCACATGTGCGCTTACTGGACGAAAGCAATACTGGAAGATGTCTGACTGATCAACCAATTGCATCTACAAAAATGTAGTCTGTTGCGCCCATTATATATGTCAAGTACACGTTTCCTGCATTATCAAAGTTATATAGATTGCTTTAATTACAACATAAGTACTTAGTAGCTTCCATCTGTGTTTGGATTTAACTGTAATTAATTTTGTCTGCATGTGTTTATGGTACTAATACTGGCATTCTCTGCTAATACTGGCTGATTTGTTGCATGCAATTGGCCTGCCTGGAATGCAAATATTGGTAGAGATTTCTGCTGTGTTGAAAATGCAACAATGCATTAATTGATCTGTGATGTGATGATATCGATCTGTAGCATTTGTTGGAACGTACAGATCAGATTTCTGAAAACAAAAAAAAAATATATAAAGAACGCTTATCCATATAAGCGTTCTTTTGAAGTCTCCCGCCAACCATCATAAGAAACGCTTATATGTGATAAGCGTTGTTTTTGACTAAGCATAAAGAACGCTTGTTAGGATAAAGCGTTTTTTATGTTCTCATCATTCTTGCATTATAAAGAACGCTTTGCAAATAAGCGTTCTTTAAAGATATAATAAGGAACGCTTTGAAAGCGTCATTTAAAATGTTTTAGCATTTGCGTCGCTCGAATAAACAACGCTAAAAAACGTTCTTAAATGCCAAATTTAAGCGTTGTTTATTCTTTTTTTTCTAGCAGTGGTTACAATCAAACATTCAAAGTAGCTCGAGGTAAGTGCATTTACCTTGTATTTTCTAGTTCTTTATTCCCTTTCTCCTTCCTTCTTTGTTTCTCGGTTTGTTATTCTTGTTCTTCTCTCACCAATTTGGTAAGCTACATCCATCAACACACACCATACTAACTTAGAAATCTCATTCCTTAAACTAACCTAACACATAGTACAAGTTAGGGTTTACAAGGGGATATTACCTTAGCTTCTTAGTAGGGGTTATGGACAACAATGAGATAAGGTTTCCAGCTCCAAGAACAACCACCAAACCGGCTGGAAGAGGAAGAAAACAAGGCTTCACTTGTAATTTCGTTTGCAAGGAAAAGCTGGAAAAAGATGGACTTTGAAGACTATTTTTACCTAAGAACAAAGTGGAGATGGAGGGGGTCACAATGGTGGTCTTCAAGCTCCAAAATGAGTCACATCCATGGAGATGAAGTGTGAGATTTTCTGATTTTGAAAAGGTAGAAATGTTGCCCAAAGAGAGGAGAGTGCAATGGTGTAATTTTTAAGTGTTTTGGAGTTGATTTGGGCTTTCAAATATAGAGAGGAATGGAGGAGTTGGTGAGGGTGCTGCACATCGCCATGGATGGGGAAAATGAAGAGAAGAAGCCAGCCAAGGGGGGATAGAAAACATGAGAGAAGAGTGGGGTTAGGAGAGAGAGTTCCAATTTTTGCTTTTGTACTTTCTTTTAATTTATTCCTTTGTCTTGTAGTGAGTTAGGATAAATTAAGAGGGGGAGTGTGGGGTTGGTAACCGGACACACACACAAAATATAGCATTCTGATTTTTAATTACAAGAGGGGAGTTAAGTTTTGCCTTATTACATTTACACCCAATTACTTTCGTTTTTTGCACTATTCACTCCCGGAACTGTTTTCTGGAAATTTCTCGTTTAATTAATTTTATTGGTTCTATACCTTCATTATGGTTTAGTAATGACTATTTGGTTGACTAAAATTATTACAGGTCTATTTAACACGCTAAAAGTCACGTTTTCCCGGTTTCCTCAAAAAACGTGCTTTAAGGTTCGTTTGTGTTTTCAATCCGTTTTAAGGATCCATTTTCTTCGGGATTTGTTCCTTCATGATTACTTAGGCATAATTAAGCTTATAAAATCTTAATTAGCCTTATTAATCACTGTTTTAAATTTTGGGGTATTTCAATCTACCCCCTTAAGGAACTTTTCCCTCAAAGTTATTCAAGTTGATGAATTAGTTTTCTTTGGTCAATTGACCCTCAATTGTCAAAGGTCATACACACAACACTTTACAGAATTAAAATTCTGTCACGCAAGAGTATTCACCTCAATCACAACCACATTCTTAACACAAGTCAAGCACCTATCTCAATCCAATTCAGCACAATTCAAGCACCAATCTCAATCCGATTCAAGCGATACCACAATTCCATTCACTTCAAACATAATTCAATTCAAAAATTACAGTTAACATTCTACAACCAACACCCTGGTTGTTAATTAAGTCCAACAAAATGTAGTACAATTTACATACAATGCAATGCTTACCCCGAAAGCAATGCCAAAACAAAATGGTCCTACCCCCCTTAAAAAGGGGTACGCCCCGTACCCTCAAAGTGCTAGACACTCTAGTCTACGAATAATTGCGGGTATTTCGCCTTCATGGCGTCCTCTAGTTCCCAAGTCGCTTCTCGCTCGACATCGTGGTTTGACCGCAAGACTTTGACCATTCGCATTGACTTGTTGCGAGTGTCTCTCGTCTTAGTATCACGAATTCACAGTGGAGTCTCGACATATCACATTGTCGGCTCTAGGGATAGATGTTTGGGCTTTAGAACATGAGAAGGATCGGATATATATTTCTTAAGTTGCGAATCGTGAAACTCATCGTGAACACATCCCAACTGCCCAGGTAAAGATAACCTATATGCCACGGATCCAACTCTCTCATTAATCTCATGCGGCCCTACAAACTTCGGGCTCAGCTTGCCCTTCTGGCCAAATCGAAAGACGTCTTTCATAGGTGAAACACACAGAAACACTTGGTCGCCCACGGCGAACTCAAGGTCACATCGTCTCACATCAGCATAAGATTTCTTGCTCTAGGTATTCCAGTCCTATGATGACCGTTTCGCTTGACTAATCCCAACACAACGGGGTACATCAAGATCTTGATCGACGCGTGATAAATGTTATTATAAGAGAACTCGATCAGATGAAGCTTATCAATCCAGCTCCCTTAGAAGTCTAAGGCACATGCTCTAAGCATGTCCTCAAGTGTCTGGATGGTCCTTTCTGTCTGACTGTCGGTCTGTGGATGGAAGGCGGTACTACGCTTCAACTCAATACCCAGCGCTTCCCGTGTAGCTCGCCAGTATCTCGAAAGAAATCTGGTGCCACGGTCAGATACGATAGTCTTCGGGACTCCGTGATGTCAGATAATCTCCCGGTCAAATAACTCAGCAAGCTTCGCCACCTTCCAGGTGTCCCTCATCGGTATGAAGCGGGCTACCTTGATGAGGCGATCAACGATGACCTAGATCATGTTGAGTCCTCCCCTAGCAGGTGGGAGTCCAACAACAAAATCCATGGATATGTCATGGAATTTCCACTCCGGAATTGGCATAGATTGTACCATTCCGCCCGGTCTATGGTGCTTGAATTTAACCTTCTGGCATGTGAGGCTCCTCAAGACAAATTTGGTCACGTCCGATTTCATACCTGACCACCAGAAGTACCTCTTCATATCTTTGTACATCTACGAGGCTCCCAGATGGACAGATAATGTCAAACAATGTGACTCTCGTAGAATGCGATCCCTCAGCTCAGCATTGCTTCGGGGAACGCATAATCTACCATTCAGTCGGATCAGACCATCTTCATGCAGCTTAAAGTCATACTTCCGCTTCTCGAATGTACCTTCTGAAATTTTCTCTCTAATTTCTTTTATATAAGGGTCGCACAGCTGAGCCTCTCGCACCTCATCAACCAAGCTGAAAGAAGCAAGCAACGAATGGATTGAGTGTGCTCGGCGACTCAGGGAGTCAGCTACAACGTTCACCTTCCCTTCTTTATATTGAAGGTCAATGTCGTAATCTGATAAAAACTTCATCCACCTTCTTTGTCTCAGATTCAGTTCCTTCTGGGTGAACACATATTGCAAACTTTTATGGTCGGAGTAGATGGTGATGCTTACCCCGTAGAGGTAGTGTCGCCATATATTCAATGAGAAGACAATGGCTCCCAACTCAAGATCATGTGTCGGGTAATTCTCCTCATGCTTCTTTAGCTGGCGGGAGACGTAAGCTACTACCTTGCCATGCTGCATGAGTACGCATCCCATGCCCTTGCCTGATGCATCACAATACACCTCAAATCCTTCTGTGCCCTCTAGAAGAGTGAGAACGGGCACTGAGGTCAATGAGTCTTTTAGGCTCTGGAAAGATACCTTACACTCGTCCGTCCACACAAACGTTGCATCTTTCTTCATCAGTGTCGTCATGGGCTTCGTGACTTTTGAAAATTCTCTGACAAACCTCCGGTAGTAACCGGCTAGACCAAGGAAGCTCCGGATATCAGAAACTTTCTTCGGTTTAGGCCATGATCGGACTGCTTCTATCTTAGCCGGGTCAACAGAGATATCAGCGCTCGAGATCACGTGACCAAGGAAGGATACCTGGTCAAGCTAGAACTCACATTTGAAGAACTTCGCATACAGCTGGTTCTCGCGCAGTGTCTCAAGTACTTTTCTAAGGTGGTTCTTGTGCTCATCTCTGGTTTTTGAGTAAACAAGGATGTCGTTGATGAAGACTACGACATAAGTGTCTAACTGCTCACTAAATAACCGGTTCATCAAATCCATGAATTTAGTTGGTGCATTCGACAAACCGAATGGCATCACTGTGAATTCGTAGTGGCCATATCTTGTACGGAATGTCATCTTCTAAATAGCTTGCTCTCGGATGGAAATCTGACGATATCCGGATCGAAGGTCAATCTTGGAGAAGACTGATGCTCCTTTCAATTGGTCAAAGAGGTCGTCGAGGCGTGGTAAAGGATACTTGTTCTTTATAGTGGCCGCATTTAGTTCACGGTAGTCAATGCAGAGGCGGAGGCTACCATCCTTCTTCTTTACAAAGAGGACCAGTGCTCCCCAGGGTGATACGCTCGGGCGTATGAACACTTTGTCGAGTAGATCTTTCAACTGCACTTTCAATTCGGCCATCTCTGTCGGTGCCAAACGGTACGGTGCCTTAGCCATGGACCCGTGCCCGACACAAGCTCTATCTCAAACTCAACTGCTTTGTGCGGTGGCATGCCGGGAAGTTCCTTCAGAACACATCCGGGAACTTCGACACTACCGGTATGTCAGTGCTGAATTATGGATCTCGCTCTAGATCTTGCACATAATAAAGGAATACCTCGTGCCCCTTTCTGAGCTCTCGATTCATGGACATAGCGGAGATGACTTTAGTCGAAGGCTCTCTCGGCCTCTGGTGGTATGATACTGTAACCCTAGATGGGCTCTTAAGCAGCAATCTATGCTCGGCGTAGAGGATTTGCCCCTTATGCCGCTCCAACCTGTTCATTCCGACTATCGGGTCGAATCCCAAACCACTGAATTCAATAAAGGAAATGGGAAACACCTCACCTTTAATTTGGATAGTGGCAGCTCGGTAGTACTTCGTACAGTTAACTCGCTCCTTCGACGGGAGCGTAACCATGAAATTTGGTAGCTCATTTGCGTCTAGCCCCAACCTCTTCGTGAATAACGGTGAAACAAAGGTATGAGAGGCGCCGGAGTCGAATAGTACTGTGGCATCAATGCCATTCACTGGGAAGGAACCCGTGATTATAGTGCCCCTCTTACTGGCCTGTGTCTTTGTGAGGATGCTTAGGGATCCTTCCGTACCGAGTCCACAACCTATTGATTCATAAGCTTTATGAGTTGATGGTATAACGCTAGTGGAAAAAATTGATAACCAACACTACTTTATTGATAATCATCCATCATACATTATGTGCCTCTAGTACACATTACTATCATATTACATGATGTTACAAGCTTAATACTTCCTAAAGGTAAGGTTCAGGCATCCGGGTTTCAGGTGTGTGGCGTTGACCACCGTCGATGGTGTCGTATTCATCTTAATCCTTTTGATACCGTGATACAGCATTCTCGACTCTCCACCCATAACTAAGACATTTTCTGACCTAATTACCAGTTTCTCTATAAGGTCCACATGCTTCTACTCGCCGAATAAGAATTCGGCATCGTCACCAATGGACCAGGACACTACGGGCACTCCTTGTTCGAGAATTTCCGCTGTCTTGTCCTTATCTTGGTGTAAACCAAGTAGTCCACCTTCTTCGTAGAAGTTAATAATATAAAGGCCCGCTTCAAGTGTAGGAATTGGATCAGCCTCTAGTTGCCGTGTGATCTCTACAACTTGTGCGTTAACCGCTTGAAATTCATCAGGTATTGCTGGTGGTGTTGCTCTGTCTTCAGCTCGTGTCTTCTAGTATGTCATGGTATTAGGATTCCAGTCCTTTCCCAAGCACATCATCTTTAGCTTCATCTTCGCTCCGCCGGGGAATTCGGGTGAGTAAAGTCCTCATGGACCCGCACCTAGTTCGTTGCATCATCGGACGATGGAAATTTGCGCTTCGGGTGTGAGGCATCCCTTTATTAATATCATACTTGGTCGGATGACCTGACACTGCTTATAGTTGGTGTGTTGAGTGGTGATGTCGGCTTCTTCGTGGAGTGGGTTTGAAGGGATTGGGTAACAGATATGGAAAGTTCCTATGGTGGAAAATTATATGTGAGTTCTAGTTTTCTAGTTAATAGTTTCGGTTCATGCTCAATTCATACAAGGATTTCTTGGTCATTCAAGTAATCACTCAAGCAAGCAATTCAAACATTTAGGCATGCACTCAAGGAACAAGGTGTTCGAAAGTAGCTAAGCTGGACATAGTACTGCTCCCATCTCGATCGATGATATGCAAGCCGGCTGACTCTACGGTGCACCCTTCTGAGCACCTCGGGACCCCTGTCCCTGCGAGGTCTGCTAGGCTTGTGCATCGCCAGATGCAACCTCCTTGCCCTCTCTTTGCGTAAAGCCTTGGTAGTTGCCTTTGGGTTTGGACTTGTTCGGGCACTCGAAGGAACAGTGACCCATCTGACTGCACTTGTAGCATCTCACTTCCTTCCCCTGGTAATAGACGCCGGGGTGGTTCTTCCCGCATGTCCTGTAGTGGTAGTACCGGCCTCCAGAGTGGGCCTTACTATAGTCGGAGCGAGAACCCTTAAGCGGTTGGGATCTCAGTGGTTTAGCAGCCACTACTGCAGGGTAGGCTAGCTGCAACTACTCAGCTGCCTTGCCCTTCTCAGCATGGGCAATGCTGTCTCCGGGGGTACTCTTATGAGGTGGGTGGGTGTACTTCCCCATCTTTGGCTTCTAGCCCTTGTTTTTATGCTGCTCCTATGAGCTAGCATTCTTGGGGTTGGATTTGCGCTTGAGCGCGTTCTCTTCGTCCCTCAGATGGACGGTGATTTCAACCTGTAAGACGGCATGGTAACACTCCTGAGGTTCTCGGGTGTTAGATAGTGTATTCCACATAGCAAGGTACTATTTCATATGGACAATGGCATAATGGGTTTGAATTAAGATTTACTTGGAGGAGGTAAAACGGGTGTAACTTATGCCATATTGGAGGCGATGGCTCAGGCCACCATAGAAGTGGTTGACCAACATCTGTCTGGTGTACCCTAAGTCAGTAGTAGACGGAGGATGGAGGTGAACTTAGTATAGTATTCGTCGACTGTCATCTTATCCGTCATCTTCAAAGCGTCAAGCTCCAAGCGCTTCTTGGTCTTAACATGTTCAGGATAGTATTTTAATCTGAGGAGAGAGGTGTAAGCTTCCCAGTCGAAGGTCGGATCGGCGGTGTGCTCGACCTTGACAAGTTTCCACCAATCCATGGCAGCGTCTTTGAGGTAGTAACCGGCTATCGTCACTCGAACTCCAGCAGGAGCTTCGAGAGACTCGAATGTCGTCTCCATTTCAGCAATGTAAGCCTCTAGCTTGGCGGGGTCGCCCTCGCCTTTGAAGCAAGGAGGTCGAAGATCTGCGATGGCCTTTACCCAATTTACCTCTTGGGGTTGTGGTGGGTCGGGCTGTTGTTGTTGTTGCTGGTTTTGTTGGGTCTGTTGTACGGTAGCGATTACTTGGGGTAGCATCTACGCTACCGTGGCGGTGATGATTTCAGCTACGTCTGCGCGCCGGGTCCTTTAATAGACCCTCCACGGCCTCTACCACAACCACGTCCTCCTCCTGACATCTGAACAATTAACGATTTACATTAGGTACTATGACAAGGTGGTCTTGGGTTTAAGCAGTTGTATCGTCATTTCAGACGTTAAGGGGTTTCCGTAATGATTACGGTCATTCAAGGATAGATCCTAATCCTCCGTTGTAAAACGGTTTGTAATCCTAACTCTCGTAATCACTACACTCGGTAATCCTCGGCTATCAGAGTGACACTTTGCTCTGATACCACTTTTGTAACACCCCCTACCGCTAATCCCCTAATTATCTCCTAAGCATCACGGTCTCTACTCTAATCGTAGCAGAATAATCAAACTAAGTAGCGGGTGATACACGCCGTTAGCCGCCCATATGACTAACTAGGCCTCAATCAAACAAACAGTACGGTCTGATAGCAAGGAATACTGAGTTACCATTAACAACTTCAAACAACTCAACAATCATTACATAGCTCCAGTAGTAATTACATCCTGGTTCTCCTCAACACATACCAAAAGTGATCACCGAGGCTAAGAGTTAATTCACGATTACAACCTTTCAAGTCTACAAAAAACCAACGGTTTACATCTAGCCATATCTCAAATGTTTTCAATTCCCTAATCCAAAAGGGTGTACCACGTGGTACACCGGCTACAAGATTCTGACCGTGTACAACTCGGTACACCAATCAAAATAACTTGCCTATCAAAAGAAGCTTCCCGGTCATGTCCAAACCATGAACCTTCTCGAGTTCCTACAATAAAACAGTGCCCTAAGGGGCTCAGCAAAAGCTGCATATGACTTCCGCATACCCCGCGTGCTAGCGGGGGTACGCCAACTAATTGACCGCCAACATGCGGTTCATTTTATAATAAATAACATGCTGAGATCAATGAACACACATGCATGCATGGCAACATTCAATACAAGGCATAACAACCAATCGAGGCATAGATCTCACAATCCACAATCAATGTCCACAACTCAACCAAACTTCTCAAATGGTTAGCCCAATTACCATCCGGGTTAATCGGATGCCATTATCTCATTACTCTCATGATCAATAGCTCACACAAGTCAAGATCTTCCTCAATCAATTTACCTTCTCTGATCAATTCTCAAGTCAAGTCGGTATGAACTTTGGGCAGGGACAAGACTATCCCCCACCGGGCTTAAAGTTGGCCCACTTAACCAGGTTGCTACCCATTTAAGGGGTTTGGACCGTGGAAAAGATTGTAGCCAGGAATCTGTAAACAACCTCTCTTGTTACCTCATCCTCACGCGTGGCCGAAACTATATCGGACTTCTTAAATTCTCCCAATTAGTTAATTCCCAATTCTCAGTGTTAGTGTTAGATGGTTAGGGATTTAGTGAGAAGCCCATGAATAATCAATCAAGCTTCCACAATCAATCAGCCAAGCACTTCAACAAGCCAACATAGCTTCCAAGCTCAATCACCAACCAAGCAAGGCTTAATAATTACAATATATTGGAAAGTGAAATAAACCTATTACATGCTTTTATCTTGTTTAGGTGGTTGCACATAAACACACCACACACAAGCCGAGGTAACCTCGTTACAATACAGGGCATGAAAAATCATACCGTGCACCATCGTCCTTGGACTCACCGACTCTCCATCGGTGTTCTACTATTTGAGTCCTATAACATACACGGAATTGTACGGTTATTCATCTATTATTAACCTAACCCGTTCTTTCATTAATGTTTCCAAGCTACCATTACTAATCGTTTACACCTCATTCTTTTCAGGAAAAACTCATTTACTTCTTATGTTTCTCAAGTTTGTTTCCTTATTATGTGCATATTTCTTACCATCATTACTCTGATACTAATCCCACATATGTATGTAAATGTATACATATATACACATATATATATATTATTTTAATATTATATTTTTATTTATTTTTTTGTTTGGACCGACTGACCCACACCTTTGACCGACCGACCCAAAACCCTCTGGGTCGGCCGAAGTCAGTAAGTATCGGGTCTAGAAGTCCTATCTCGACCGACCCACGACCGACACACCCATCTGGGTCGGTTGAAGTCAGTGAGTTTACCGTTTGAAAAAAATTTATGCCTGACCGACCCACGACCGACTCAACCCTCCTGGGTCGGTCGAAGTCAGAGGGCATACGCTTCAGTTGTTTCAGCCCGACCGACCCACAACCGACTTAACCCCCTGGGTCGGTCGAGGTCAGAATTTCCCTATTGAACCTGTTTCAACTCCATTCTTCTACCCATTTCTTCCCCAATCTTTCTACATGAATTCTAACATGATTTAGCACTAATTAGACCCTCTAAATTACCTTAGTTCATCCCTTAAAATCATCACTAAATCCTTAGTTTCCTTACACAATTTTCCACTCTTGTTTTCTAAAAACTTATGCTACAGATTCTTGTTCCCTTTCCCTTCTTCGACTCAGTGGTTCTTGCATTACTAGTGTTCCTAGCATTGTTTTCATCTAAAATGATACTCCATGCCTATCTTTCCCAATCCAGTTTCTAACATCGTAAGCTACTCATTTTAATCATCAAGACACACCTAGTTATATCCTAGGTTGTTTCTTCTCCTTTCAACACTTAAGTCCTTTAATTTTGGACAAATTTTGAAAGAGGTTCCCTACATTTCTAAGCAATCTCACAACATTATTTTTCAGTTCCTAACATCAACTACTAACCATATTCTCAAGGGACACTAACATCACACATTTAATTCAATAAACTTAAATATTGTCCTGCACAACACCTATTGTTTTCCTTGGTTTCCAAACTCTTAAACATCATTCAAACAATTCTAAAACAGCCTAACTCTCTTCCTCATTATACCACAGCATAAACCATTATTCAGAACACTTCAAATTCCTCATTTTAGACATTAAAATCTGTTACAATCAAACATTCAAAACTAGCTCAAGGTAAGTGCATTTACCTTGTATTTTCTAGTTCTTTCTTTCCTTTTCTTTCTTTCTTTCTCTTCTCCTTCCTTCTTTGTTTCTTGGTTTCTTATTCTTGTTCTTCTCTCACCAATTTGGTAAGCTACAACCATCCACACACACCAGACTAACTTAGAAAACTCATTCCTTAAACTAACCTAACACATAGTACAAGCTAGGGTTTACAAGGGGGTGTTACCTTAAGCTTCTCAGTAGGGTTTTTGGACAGCAATGAGGTAAGGTTTCCAGCTCCAAGATCAACCACCAAAACATGCTGGAAGAGGAACAAAACAAGGCTTCACTTGTAATTTCATTTTGAAGGAAGAGCTAGAAAAAGATGGACTTTGAAAACTATTTTTACCTTAGAACAAAGTGGGGATGGAGGGGGTCACAATGGTGGACTTCAAGCTCCAAATGAGTCACACCCATGGGGATGAAGTGTGAGATTTTCTGATTTTGAAAAGGTAGAAATGTTGCCCAAAGAGAGGATAGTGCAATGGTGTAATTTTTATGTGATTTGGAGTTGATTTGGGCTTTCAAATATATAGAGGAATGAAGGAGTTGGTGAGGGTGCTGCACATCGCCATGGCAGAGGAAAATTAAGAAGAAGAAGCCAACCAGGGGGGGAAGAAAACATGAGAGAAGAGTGGGTTTAGGAGAGTGACTTAAATTATTACGGGTCTATTTAACCCGCTTAAAGTCATGTTTTTCTGGTTTCCTCGAAAAACGCGCTTTAAGGTTCATTTGTGTTTTCAATCCGTTTTAAGGTTCCGTTTTATTCGGGATTTGTTCCCTCATGATTTATTAGGCATAATTAAGCTTCTAAAATCTTAATTTTCCTAATTAATCACTGTTTTAATTTTAGGGTATTTCATTATCCAAACGCATCTAGGAGTGTCATGCTAGGTCGAGCATTTTCCCTTTGACAAAATTGCGAGAGTTCACTGAGTATCCCATCGGTAGCTCATAAGAGTTTTTGAAAATATCGATCGAGCCGCTCTTTATTTGACCAAGGGGAGGGCGACTCCTTTTCTTTGAGGGTGTGGCCGTGTCGGATTCCCGTGACGTGTCAAGTATTTCTGGGTCCTGGTGAAGGTCCAGTGTGTGGACAAACCAGTGATGGGAGAGGTTGTTTGACAGTCTGCTTGTGAGGCCACCATCGATGAGTTGGAGCAGCGGAAGTGGTGCGAAGGGGGGTGTCATGGGTTAGTGCCTCGGGGTCGGCGGTAGGGGAGTTGTGGGAGACGGAGAGTTGGTTGGGTCGTGTTGGTCGGTAGGGTCAGAGAAGGGAGGAGATGCAGGGCGGGCTTGGGGAGATGTTGGAATGGTGACGGTGGTGGTGGCCGTAGGTTGGGGAGTGGTGACGGATGGGTCGGGGGCGATGGTGGCAAGGAGGGTGGGGTTGATAATAGTGAAGGAGGAGGCTGATGGGTGAGAGGGATCACTAGTGGGGGGAATAAAGGTTGTAAGGGCAAGGGAGGGTGAGGTTTGGGAGGGGGTGCTACTGAAACTAGTGGTATATTGCTTAGCGGTGTCGATGTGGGGGCGATGGAAGTTAAGAAGTATGGAACGAAGAGGACTTGTGATGGAAGCTTGTAGTTAGAAGGGGAATCCATGGCGACGAAAAAAGTCAGGAGAAGACAGAGAATATGAAGAGAAGAGGGAAAATCGAGAGATGAGTGTGGTGAGTGTGCGGAAAATGCAGAGAGAGAAAAAAATTATGGGGGTAGGGGTTATTTACTGGCACACGCATTATAGGCTTGCCGGCAAGCATGCGCGGCCGTTGCAATTTCTGTCGCTTGTTTTGATTTTTTTTTAAAAGAAAAATCACAAAAACAAAAATGAAACGAGACTGTAAAAGCGGGAGGAAGTAAACAAAAGGGTGCGAAAAGGGCTGAATGTGCAAAACAGATACAGACCACAATAATTAACCGTGAAAGACAGCAAAAGTATGAGAGTCAATAAGACCTTACCTGCCACCAAGACTTCGACTTCGAGGAGGAGAGGAGATACGACTGCAGCTCAGTCAGAGTGAGTCATCCCGAAGTACAGAAAAGCTCGAATGGTTCCAGGGGAAGGGCCTTGGTGAATTTATCTACAAGTTGATTGACCTTGGAGACATGTTCCAACTGCACCATATTACGTTCCATACAATCACGTAGAAAACGATATCGTAGATTTATGTTGTTTGGAGCGAGAGAGTAGCTGATAATTTTCTGCACGTTTAACGAAACTCTCATTATCGCACAACATAATAGGGATAATTCCAGAAATATCGTAATCAGCAAGTTGTTGGTTGATCCAAATGGTTTAGGCACAACAAGAGGCCATGGAGATGTATTCCGCCTCAGTGCTTGAGAGGGCCACATAGTTCTATTTCTTGGAGGACTAAGAATTGAGCATTATCGGATGTTCTTTTCCTGTCAAAGAGACTGCCTGCAAAGTCAAAATCACTATAGCTTTTAAGGCAAAAATCATAAGAAGAGGGATACCAAATATAGAAATCAATGGTTCCTCGAAGATATTTAAAAATGTGTTTGACAACCTGTAGGTGAGACTCCTTTGGGTCAGATTGAAATCTCGCACATAAGCGCACATAAATAGGATGTCAGGGCGGCTTACAGTGAGATAAAGCAAAGAACCAATCATGTCGCGGTAGAGTGTGGCATCCACAGAGTGACCGTTAGGGTCCCAGTCCAAACGAAGAGTTGAGCACATGGGAGTAGACTTTCGTTGCGCATTCTACAAGCCATACTTGATGAGGAGATCCTTGATGTATTTTTGCTGATGAATTTTAGTTCCATCAGGATCTTGCGAGATTTTAAGACCTAAAAAGAACTTAATCCCCTAGCTTATTCATAAAGAATTTGGTTTTCATAAGATTTCCAAAATACGTAACTGAACCATCTTTAGTAGAACCATAGATAATATCATCAACGTAGACTTTTACAAGCAATAGATCAGATGCAAAGTGATAAATACAGAGTTTTATCTAGCTTACCCCTTTGGACCCATTTTTTAGTAGTTAGGAAGATAAACACTCATACTAGGATCTCGGAGCTTGCTTGCGTCCATACAATGCTTTGTGGCATTTGTAAACAGAGTCTGGTTATGTGGGATCAGTGAAACCGGGGGTTGCTTCACATACACTTCCTCCTCCTTCAGGTACCCATGAAGAAATGCACTCTTACATCCATTTGGTACAACTTAAACTTAACCTTTTGTATGTGACATAGGTAATCAATACCGGAGAAAAAGTCTCATCGTAGTCAATTCCTTTTTTTTAGTGATACCCTTGAACAACCAAATGTGCTTTGTTTCTAGTGATATTTCCTGAATCATCCATCTTGTTATGAAAGACTCATTTTATGTCGGTAGCCTTCTGATGAGGGACGTGGAACAAGTTCCCAGACAAAGTGTCATTCCAAACGAGATGAGTTCTTCTTGCATGGAAACCACAATCACTATCCTAGAGGGCCTCCTCAACATTCTTAGGTTTGAGCATGGAAAGGAAGGTGGAGGTAAATAGATTCTCATTTAGTTTACTACGAATGTGGGCACCTGAGTCTAGTAGAGATACTATGTTCTCAATTGGGTGAGAAGAGGCATGCTTGAAGCGTCTGGTCAATTGAGGCATGGATTTAGAGGACGTGGGTGTAGGGGATCAGTAGCAACAAGAGGTTCATTTTCGAGCTAAACATCATCAATAAGTGGGGGCATGTCAGCTAGCATATCAGTGTCATTGTGCCCCATTTGCTGGGCAGACTCTGGTTGGGTATTTAGAGGAGGAGTTCGAGGAGATTCAGATGAGGAGCTATGATTTGAGTCTTGATGATGGTCATTGTCAGGAGTGCGGCCATTCACATGGACAAATGGGACAGTGGTAAGAGTTAGAACATCATCTGAGTCGTGTGCGCAAGTGAAGTCTGGCTCCTTAGAGGAACACTAGCTCTTGTTGATTTCATCGAATTTGACGAGGGGGCCCTCTTCAACATGCTTTATGCACTGATTTAGAACGTGATAAGCTCGACTATTAGATGAATATCTGAGGAATAGACCTTCATCACTTTTAGCATGAAATTTCCTAGGTTGGCTTTACCATTGTTATGGATGTGACAGCGACAACCAAACCTTCGTAGGTGAGAGATGTTGGGCTTGCGATGTTTAAGAAGTTCACAGGAGTTTTCTAAAGAATGGAATGAATGTACACCCTATTATTGACATAGCATGCCATGTTGATGGCTTCCGCCCGAAAGTATTACGGGAGTCTGCTTCAATCGTCATAGTCCAAGCCATCTCATCCAGAGTCCGGTTCTTTCTTTTGACAACTTTATTTGGCTGCGGTTTGCAAGCAGAAGATAGTTGGTGCTCAACTCCATGTATCCTGCAAACTCATCAAAGTATTAATTGCAAAACTTCGTACCCTGATCAGACCCTAAGGCTTTAACCGGTAGGTGAGAGTATTTTGCAGTCTAGTGATAAAGTTGGAGAATTTAGAGAAAGTATCATCTTTAGTTGCTAAAAACATGACCCACATCCACCAAGAGTAATCATCAACCATAACAAAGACATACCGCTTACCGTTTTTGCTTTTGACTCACATTGGACCATATAGATCCATATGAAGAATGTCCAAAGGTGCATCACTAGATAATTTAGATTTGCTCTTAAAGGTTGCGCGTGTCCTGCTTACCTTTTGCACAAGACCCATAGACAGAGTCTTCCTAAAAATTTAATGCTGGAAGACCAATAACTAAACCATGTTACTATAGTTTGTTAGCAACTTTCCATGGGCATGTCTGAGCCTTATGTGCCATAAGTTCTGAGTTTTGTCCTGCACACTCAGGCAAACTTCCTGTGCTACACAATGTGTTTAGATTGATCATATACGAGTTTCCCACTCTTACCTACAACCTTTAGATTTTTCATTAAAGATTTTGCAATCGTTAGAAGATAAAAGTACTAAGTTAGAGAGATGACAAAGAGATACTAAGAAGACTATGACCTAGACCATTGACTAGATTACAATATTTATAGAGAAGATATAGGGTTTCCTGTGAAACCAGTGCTGACAATTTCGCCCTGCTTATTGTTTCTGAAAGGGACCTTCCCTCATTTATGTGAAGAAAGCGAGGTGAATTGATCTGGGTCCCCCGTCATATGGCTTGAGCACCCGCTATCTAAAACCAGTTACTCTATGAGACCTCTGCTTCCTTCTGCAAACAAAAATCATTGCTGAGCCTTAGAGACCCGGATGTACTCCCTTGTTAAATTCATATTTTTGCAGTTTCTTTCTTCTGCTTCTAAATTACATTCATGCGGATCATGTTAAAAGATAATGAAGACCCATTTTGTCTCAATCAAGTCTTGATGTAACACCCCTACCGCTAATACCGTCATTACCGTCCAATCTCCTCGTACTTTCATACTCATGCAGCGGATACATACTTACACAACGGTGGGTGATACAATGCCGCCAGCCACCCACGTGACTAACAAGGCTACTACTACTTACAGCATCGGCCTGATGGACCGGAATCCCGAGTACTACACATCTACATTACATACTCCCATTACCGGCTGAGTACTACAATTCTCTATTTCATACAATAATCCATAAATTACATACAACATACCGAGTTTACTAAGATCCAGATACAAAAACAATACACCATTCTTTCAAGTCATACATACTCATTAAGAGTCTACATCTACCCGTTCCTCACAACTACACATACTTGCAATTACATAAGGGTGTACCCCTTGGTACAATTCTACATCAAGGCTACAAGCCCACTACCATTCCCTACAATCTACCTTTCATTCCTAATGATCTAGGCATATCCGCCGGTCCTCTTAGTGTGACCCAAACTGCTTCGGTACATGTACAATAAAAACATCGCCCCTAGGGGCTCAGCTTACGCTGCATATGCATATGACTTCCGCATACCCGCGTACTAGCGAGGGTACGCCGACCACTTGGTCAAATACATGCAATTCATTTTATTCATACATACATGCTTTCATACTTAATACCACAATATTACACAAGGAATACATACCATACATACACTTCAATACATACAAGGAAGACAATACATGTAACGCCCCTATTTAACATATTTATAGTGGAAATAAAATACTAAAGGCGTACAGATCATCGGGTTCCAACACCCGGTACCAAACCTCACCAAAACACAACTTAATGATTACAACTGTCACGGCCTGAACCTCGAGAAAACTTAACAAAAGTAAAACAGCAATTAAAACACATAAACTCTCAAATGTAATCCCATCCCAGTCACTCGTTCTCTTCGTGGTCACCTGTAAAATAACTCGTACCTGCAAGATAAAACCAAGCAGCCCCACCCAAGAGGGGTGGGTCAGTTCCCTGGAATGGAGCTGGTACAATCCTCAAAAAACAAACTTATAATACAACTCTTAAACAATTAACAGCAGAAAAATATCACTTAAACCACTCGGAGGAACAAGGCATTCCACAAATCACCCATCAAAATAACAATAAGAATGAAGGTTAATAACAGAAAAGTATAGTAAGTGAAACACAACCACATCATGTGTTAGTGAACATCCATTGCCTTAGTTAAACCCAATTCCCGTTAGGAGTAGAAGACCCAGATACTCACAAAGGACTAGGAATGAAATATAGATCCAAGAACCAATAACTCAAGAACGGAATAATTCAACTGGGAGAGATGGCCCCCACCGCCAAGTACGTCCTTTTAGGACAGGGGATATATAGCCCCTCACTGTCTTCCACGTCCCTTTTGGGACAGGGGATATACAGCCCCTCACTGTCTATCACGTCCCTTTTGGGACAGGGGATATACAGCCCCTCACTGTCTATCACGTCCCTTTTTGGGACAAGGGATTCATCAGCCCTCACTGTTACCATTGAAGACGCGCGCACGTCGAAACCTCAAGAACCAGCTCATGGATGAAACGATATCCAGAGTCGAAAGAAGAATTTCCAAGATTGACCTTTTCCAAATTCCCCACCAGATCACTAACTACCCAGAGCAATACCAAAACACTCAGTCCTACAGAGTGCAGAAGCGTAAACCCTAAGCAGTCAATGTCTAATGGAACAACCAAAAAGAAGGAACCAATACCCATGTAAGTTTCACATTCAAGGCTCAGTTAGTCCACAAGCTGAGTTAGTCTCACAACCATTTCCTTTTTAGAAATTCCTCTTAAAGTCAGTTAGCAATTTCTAAAACATTCCACAAGTCAATCAGCAAAATATCGGAGTACGAGAAATCGTACCTGGTAAGTGAAGAACAGTAAATAACTCGAATAAGTGATTCCCCAATAGTAACCTATAATAAGGTGTTCCAAGTGCCGATTAGTTAGGGGACTTATAAACTAAACAACCTTCTTTCCTTACTGACTAGTAGTTCCAGGTTTACCATTATTCTCTCACAAAGATTTGGGCTTGACTTGTTAACTAAATCCTTTACTAGGCCTTTATTTCGCCCATTTCGTTTAGTTTAGAACAATTTAGAATTATTCCTAAGAGTGGCCCAAACTCTCTTTGAATTGTTTAAGTGGGCTTTTGGAGTTCATAGACATGGGCTTAGTAGGTTAGCCCAAGACCGTGTTACAATTATGTTGTGTAATTAAACCCGTAAGTCAATAGTGACTATTTAATTTCACACCGATTAAAACCTAAGGTTTAACATATATATATTCTACTTATTATAACTACCATAAGGAATATATTTCCCACATCTATTTTAATGTATTTATTTATATACATACTTATATCTATTTTTTATGTATTAAGATTTATCCATAACATTTTTTAGAGAATTTAATTGTATTTAATTATGTTTAATACTTTTAGGTATACCACAACCGATATATGGTTTAATAAATAAAATGTTTTCCCTACTTTCTTATTTTATATATATAAGTATACCTGTATTTGCATCTAACTAAGACATCCCCCCCCCCCCATGTAACTTATTATATTAAACTATCTTATTACTACAACCTTAAACTGCATCCCTGTATGTTTCATAAAGTATTTCCTTAACTATATCATAGGATACTAGCTCTTATAATATTTAGTTATTATAAGTGTTAATTTATTAGCTTCCTGTTTTACCCTAAGTTACTACTTTACTCCCTTTTATATATATGTAAATATATATATATATATTCATATCTCCCTTAGTTTTTAATTAAAAATATTAACTCCCATATAATTTAGTAAATAAAACGTAAAATAATTAAATTCCTTGATTTACATAAGTTTCTACTTAAATATGTATATATACATATATGTAAATAATTTCACTTCTATTAAAAACTAATACCTAAACATTTATAAACTTACTGTTATAAAATGTTATTTTAGTGTTCCATATTTTCCTCCCCGCTTAAAAGTTTATTAACAAACCATACTTAAATTTTTGGTTACATTAAAAACCTTATATTATAAGTTATTCTTATGAAAAACTCATAAACACATTTTTAAACCATTTACCATTGCCCAAAAATTCCCAAATTTAATATACAGTAACTATAACATTTTGTTAGACATATTATAAAAAATTATTTCGTAAAAATATCTTTTTAATTTAGCCAAATAATTCCAGAAAACCGTAACTTGCAAAAATCATAACTTATGTTTAAAAACTGCAAAACATTAATAATTTACATCAAAATAAACTAGATTAAATAAGGAATCTATGGTTAAAGTTTCAAGTCAAAACTCATTCGGGAAGGTATTTAAATTAACTCAACAAGTTAGGGATATTTACTAAAATTTATAGAAACTTATAACATTATTTAATTACCCGATCTAATCTCGCCGTCCAATCTTTTAAAACGAGATCGGACGGCCCCTGAACGCTGAGTTCATCAGCGAAAGCTAAACCCAACCCGAGTACTAAATCTCGATTATCTCCTAATCTACAGAACGAAATCGAGTGATTCTTGTTTCTATGGTTTCGAAATCGAATTTCGGTTCTAATGATCCTAATTTCTCCAACTAATATGCAAGATTCAATGGGATTCGATATCAGTTGAAGTTAGGGTTTATAGTTCGATTCGAAAACTAATCTGTCAAATTCTCCTAATCTAACACGTAATTGATTAAATTGGAACATGGGTAAGGCCGGTAACATGACTACGAACAGCAATATTGGAGCAATTTGATCGGAAACTCATTGGAGTTGCAAAAATGGGGGAATTCGAATCTGAAGTTTCTGGAAAAATTCGAGTTTTCGAGCAGTTCACCAAGCCAACTTTGAGGATCTATAACTTGCAGTACAGATCGAGTAGGCTATGCATAGGGCTTAATCGATAGAGTAAACTTACCTCTACATATTGATAACAAGAACTAATCCTAACTCGCAACACAGAGAAAGAAATTAAGGTCGCAAGTCACGAGTTTATACCTTACAGTTTCGGTATGATTTTATGTGCTGGCGAAAGCGAAACTTTAGACACCTTGTTCTTCCGAACGGTTGGGAATTGGCTTAGGTCATCAACATGAAAGTTTTAGAGGGATTATAGCTCTTCAAAACGAGCTAAAGAACATGAAATATGGATGAGAAACGAAGAAGTTATGGCTAGTCGAAGTTACCTGATTCGAAGGGAAAAACTGAAACTGCAGTTACGGTTTTTGCAGGGTGGCTACTTTGATTCGATTTTTCCGGTTGATTCAGAACGAGTTAGGGTTTGTGTGAGTTATGGTTGTTTTAGAGGGAATGTAGGAGAAGACAACAAAGAAGACGCACTAAAAAATTCCTTAAGATGAGAAAGTTATGAAGGTCACAAGATAGGGCAAAAACCTGATTTTCTGTTCCGGAAATCTAGCAGATAAAACGACTAAGTATACTGGGCGCGAATCCCGAGACACGCGATGAGTCAGCAACCCCTGCCATGTCACTTTTTTTCAAAATTTTGACTCTAAACTTCATTTGATCATAACTTTGGCTAGGATGATCCGTTTTTGACGTTCTTTTTATCGATCTTCATGGTTTTTCCATAACCTATTTATTGGTATAGG
Organism: Limonium bicolor; assembly: GCA_023374045.1. Lineage (NCBI taxonomy): Eukaryota > Viridiplantae > Streptophyta > Magnoliopsida > Caryophyllales > Plumbaginaceae > Limonium > Limonium bicolor. Next base: position 35,122,421 of record CM041780.1, on the reverse strand, counting down.
TTTCATGGCCTGGTTTGACCATTCTCAAAAAGTCAACCCTAGCAAGGCTTAATATGCTTTAAGGTTTCTAGAATTTTATATTGACTTTTAAGTTTCAAAACAATGTTCCAACACTTCCTAAAATCTTTATAATATAGTTGGAGTGTTAAGAAATTTTCCCAAGATTTATTGACTTATAAATCTTATTATTAAATTCATAATACTATATAATATATATAATAATTAGGGTTAAATAGGAGAAAACCCCTAAATAAATTTCACAATTCCATATAATAATTTAATATTCATAATAATAATTTAATATTTAATTAAAGAAATCCCCTAAATTAATTTAGGGGTATTTCAGTATATCCCCCTTAAAAGAAACTTCGCCTCGAAGTTAAAAAAATCAACTAATAGTCACTCACACCGCTTCGGGTGTGCTGAGACAATAATAATTCCAATGAAATTCTATACCAATCCAATCCTTTATTTCCATTTCAACATTCCACTCGAGAGTACCGAAATCAAATCAAACTGAATCAAGATATAAACTAAAACAAAACATAAACATGACAACTATCGTGTCATAACGTAAAACTACGTACAAACATACACCTCTCACTCTACTAATACCGTTCTCCCTCTACTAACAATGTAACAAGACATAATCCGGATGAGATAACGAAGGAGGAGTATGCCAGTATATCCCCCTTAAAAGAGCTAAGGTACGCCCTCGTACCGCCATTAACATGAACCACAGCAGGATAGCAGAATATCATGTAAATAGATGTGGGTACTTCACTCTCATGGATTCCTCAGTCTCCCAAGTAGCTTCCTCAACCCCATGATGCTCCCAAAGGACTTTCACCAATTTGACTGATCTGCCTCTCGTTTTCTCGGACCTTCGTGTCCAAGATCCGAACAGGAGTCTCCTCATACCTCAGTGTAGGCTCAATCTCTAGTCTCTCCGGCTGTAGTACGTGAGAAGGGTCAGGCATATACTTATTCAAATGAGATACATGAAACACATCGTGTACCTTCCCCAACTCCGCTGGTAGCTCGAGTCTATAAGCAACTGGGCCCACTCGCTCCGTAATCCGGTACGCGGGCGACATACTTAGGGCTTAGTCCCCCTCATCCCAAATCTGAAGATGCCCCTCATTGAGACACTCGTAAAAAGACCATGTCTCCCAACTGAAACTCGAGCTCTCTCGTACGCTGATCCCCGTAAGATTCTGTCTAGACTGCGCTGCCCGCATGTGCTGCTGAATAACCCTGACGTCATCCTACAGTGTCTGAATATACTCGGGCCCAATCAAGACTGCCTCAGCAGGGTCACTCCATGATAAGGGAGTCCGGCACGGCCTGCCATATAGAGCCTGGAATGGTGCCATACCGATAGACGCATGGTAAGAGTTATTGTAGGAGAACTCTACCAGGTGTAGACGCTCTACCCAACTCCCCGGATAGTCTAGAGTGACTGCTCGCAACATATCCTCCAATGTCTGAATAGTCCTCTCAGTCTGCCCATCAGTCTGCGGGTAAAAGCTGTGCTAAGTCGTAGCTGAGTCCCAAAAGCCTCCTGCACCTGACGCCAAAATCTACTGAGGAAACGTGTTCACTGTCGGAGACAATCGTCTTCGGTACCCCATGGTACGGATGTGCTCTGTGGTAAAACCTCAGCCAGCTTGGGCACCTTCCATGTGTCCTTGATAGGTATAAACCTGGCTGTCCTGGGCACCCTATCGACTATCACCCAAATAGTATTCAGTCCGCCTCTAGCTGGAGGGAGACCGACACAAAGTCCATGCTGTGTCGTCGCCTCGACTATCCCTGCACGAACTCTACTACTCCAGCACGGTACTGGTAGCGACTGAATCTGGCCTCCTGGTCGACGATGCTCAAATTTCACCTTCTGACAAGTAAGGCATCGGGAGACGAAACCTGCTACATCCCTCTTCATCCCGCTCCACCAGAATAATTGCTTCAAGTCCTTGTACATCTTGGTGGCTCCAGGGTATACTGATAATGTCGAGGAATGAGCCTCTGAAAGAATCCTGGTCTGAAGTTCCGTCGCATCTTGAGGAACGCAGAGTCTGCCTCTGACTCGAAAGTGTCCCTCGCTGTCCAGCTCGTAGTCATACTTCAAACCGTCAGTCAACCCGTCTGCTAACTTTTGTCTGATGCCCTGCAGATATACGTCACTATCCTAGGCTGCGTAAATCTCCTCAGCTATCGTGGCCATCTCTGTCTAAGCTAGGAGTGAGTATACTCTCCTGCTCAAAGCGTCTGCCACGACATTCCCTTTACCTTCCGTGTACTGAAGGTTGATATCATAATCAGCCAGAAGCTCAACCATCTTCGTTGTCTCAAATTCAGCTCCTTATGAGTCCAGATGTACTTCAGACTCTTATGGTCTGTCATAATTTGAACTGTGGCTCCATACAAGTAATGTCGCCAGATCTTCAAGGCGAAGACTATGGCGAGGAGCTCAAGGTCGTGTGTGGGGTAATTCTCTTCGTGCTTCTTCAGCTGTCTAGAAGCATATGCTACTACTCGGACATGCTGCATCAGTACCCCACCAATCCCTCTGCCTGAAGCATCGCAATATACCTCGTACCCCTCGTTCCCCTCTGGGATAATCAATACTGGAGCTATGGTCAAGGCGTCCTTCAGCGCCTGGAAGGAGACCTCACAAGCCTCTGTCCACACAAACGGGCTGTCCTTCTTCATCAGAGAGGTCAAGGGCTTGGCTAGCCTGGAGAAGTCCTTCACAAAGCGTCTATAGTAGCCAGCCAACCCAAGGAAACTCCTAACCTCTGTCACAGTGCGAGATCTATGCCAGCTCTTCACTGCCTCGATCTTAGATGGGTCTACAGAAACTCCCTCAGCTGAGATCACGTGTCCAAGAAATGACACCTTGTCCAGCTAGAATTCTCACTTGCTGAATTTGGCATACATTGTTTCTCCCTCAGTGTGTCCAAGACTGTCCTCAAATGCTGCTCATGGTTCCTCTTTGCTCTTGGAGAAGACTGGAATGTCGTCTATGAACACGACTACCAACTTATCTAGCTGGGCTTGGAAAACTCTTTGCATCAAATCCATAAATCTCGCCGGTGCATTGGTCAGTCCAAACGGCATCACTGTGAACTCGTAGTGGCCATATCTGGTCCGAAAGGCTGTCTTCTCTATGTGTGGCTCAGCTACAGCTATCTGGTGATATCCGGAACGTAGATCAATCTTAGAGAACACCTTTGCTCCCCTCAGCTGGTCGAACAAGTCATTGATCCTGGGCAGTGGGTACTTGTTTTTGATCGTGACATTGTTCAGCTCTCTGTAGTCTATACACAGTCTCATGCTTTCGTCCTTCTTCTTGACGAACAGCACAGGAGTGCCCCAAGGTGAGACACTGGGTCTGATGAAGCCCTTATCTAGTTGTTCCTGCAACTGCTTCTTCAACACGACCATCTCTGCAGGGCCCATCCGGTAGGGAGCTTTAGCAATCGGTCCCCGTGCCAGGTACGAGGTCGATGTTGAATTCAACCTCTCTCAGCGGTGGTAGTCCAGGTAGCTCCTATGGAAAAACATCGGGGTACTCCGACACAATGGGAACGTCGCTCCTGAACTTTGGATCCATCCTCAGATCCTGGGCATAACAGTAGTAGGCAGTCACTCCCTTGGACACTTCCTTCATCAGGGATAATGCCGATACAACCTTCACAATCGGCTGCTTAGGCTGCATTCGGTATGATACTGTGATCCCTGCGGTTGACTTCAAGAGGAGACGAAGCTCTGCGCAGTGTAGTCTACCTCTGTACCGCTGTAGCGTGTCCATGCCCACAATTATGTCAAATCCCATGCCAGGGAAGACAATGGCATCGAGAAGAAAGTCTGCTCCCTTGATGTGCATGCTCAGATTCTTGCACTGTTTATGTAACACCCCAACTACAAACAACACACTTAACAACACTTGCAGCGGAAATCATAACTCACAACATAACTTAACTCCTTGGTGTTACACGCCGTTAGCCACCCACGTGACTAACAAGGCTAACATACATACATCGTACCGGTCTGATGGACTAAACTCCCGAGCAACTACACATTAATCCTGTTCCATGTTCAACATTCATTATACACTTACATTACAACTGTATCGAGTATCTCCAACTAACGCCGATACAAATTCTGTCTTACTACACCTACAATACATCCACAATTCTCATGACTACCACGTACAAATAATTACCCCGTCCTACTCTTGAACGGCTACCAGCTCCTTGTACCTGAAATAGAAAAGGAAGAAAAGGGTGGCCCCCAAGGGCTCAGCACCTTTGCTGGTATGGTAATCCCGCAGCCCGCATGCTACCGGGCCACGCACAACTAATTGTCGTCTTAGCATGCGGTTGATTTTATTTAAAACATGCACACATTACACACATACGTCATGCTTAAAAGCACACATCCGTTAATAGAACACAACCACAAGGTTAGCACACACAACATAGCAACACATTTCACATAATAACATACACAAACTTAATTCCATTCTTCTTAGAGAACATAACCTTTACTTAGGGAGTGTCGGGGTGATATAAGCCCGAGCACAACATACATACATTTTCTTTACTTAGGTGTGGCGGCCTCATATAGGACCGATCACACCTTGCACAGTTTCCCCCTAGCTTCAATAATGATGAGGTAGGTAAGCCTTGGTTAAGCTTGTGGGTGGTTGTAATTCAAGGAGGAAAAACAACGTAACATAATAAAGAGGGAGTCGAAGCGAACTTAGGCATCAACACCCTACCAAAATTACACATGATTTCCCCCTACCCGATTGGAAGTTGGGTAGGTAAGCTTTGGCTAAGCTAATGGGAGGTCGAAATCCAATGAAGGAAAGCAACCCTTAACATAACAGGATGGGAGTTAATTCACATATATACATCAACTCCCAAACAACACGCGTGACCGGAACGACCGGATTCATCACCATACATAACATATACTTATTAGTTAAAGGTTTCTTTTATGGAACTTATCACATACATACATCACATAGTTTTACTAACCCTGTTAATCACATAAGGGAAATCGCATCCCATTTCAACAACACGGATAACAGTATCCAATAACAACAACATACTAAGCAAGTCACATACATCACACTTAATCACAACATACACTAAAACACGGATAACCGTAGTTAGAACGTTCCCATGGGTTGGGACGTTTATACCGAATACCGATCTCTTATGTGAACCTAAGGTCGGTTAACTATTATTCAACACATAATTAAGGTTAAACGGTATCGGAATTAATTACGCCACAATAATGAATTACTATAAACTCATTTCATGCTTTATCTTGCAAGGTGGCAAACACGCAGAAAAACACATTGGCATACAAGCCGGTGTAACCCGGTAGGACACAGGTTGCAAGAAAAACCATACCTTACACCATGGGTTACTCTACCGTGTTCCCGAGGGTTCACTCCAACGCGTCATCTCATGCTTCCCGGGTAGTTTTTGAACAACTGATAACATTTCAAATGTTTTATTAACAACAAAGTCTTACAGTATGTAAACTTCTATTACTCTCACACTTAACCCGTTATCCCGTTATTACGGTTTAACTTAGTGTACTTAATTCCTTAACTTACTCACTCACTTCCAACACTTGTTTATACCTCTTAGGACCTTTGTAAGTCACCAAACAATTCCTAAACATCATCCAAGACCAATACCCATTAACCCCCCACCTTTTAGCCACTTAACAACACATACGGGCGAATTCTGGGGTGGTCCGGGACCTGGTCCGGACCCTAGGTCCCGGACCAACACTTCTGTTCGGTCTCGGCCTTTTTAATAGGGGTGGTCTGGGACTTCATGCAAGTCCTAAGTCCCGGACCATTCTAGGCAAAACTCTCGGGGGTATTTAAGGGGGTGATCCGGTACTTTGTACATAACCTAAGTACCGGACCAAGTCTTGCAAGAATCCTTGGCCCCTTTTTGATATGTGGTCCGGGACTTCAACCATTAACTAAGTCCCGGACCAAAGCTACAGAAATGCTCCTTATGCATTTTCAAGCCTTGTTCAACTTGTTCTCTTCACCCATTGTTGTCCCTACCTTCCTACATGTAATTAGATATATTCTAACACTAGTATGACCTCTTAAACTTGCTTAAATCATCATCTCAACTTGTTACCCAATTCTTGATTGAATTCAACAAAACCAAATCCTCACATCTTACAATTTGCATTCTCATGCATTTCTAACTCCTTCCATGTAAATTGCTACAGATTTTCGTCCTTCACTTCCTAGCCTCCCAAATGCCATTTCAAGGCTATTAAACCTCCCTACTCAACACTACAAACACCAAGGTTCTCCCATTCACCAAGCCAACATTAAAACACTCATTTTCTACCAAAATTTCGCCATAACCTCCCCATAAACTTAGCATCTCCCAAACTCATCTTGTCATCATTTTTCAAACCTAATCTAGCCAAACCCACAAGGGCTCTATCAGAGCATGATATATCCTCAAAATTTCATTAAACAACAATATAGCTCCAAAATCAAATGCATTGGCACTTAGCCTCTTAAATCAACACGAGTTCACAATTATCTCTTAAATCAATTTTACACACTCCCCCACATAGATTCCAACTCATAATTTGGGTTCATTAATTTGAATACCCATCTCAAAACCTTAAGCCATTCAAAACAAGCCTTGAGGTAGATTTCTTACCTTAATTTCACAAGTTCTCTTTTGGTTCTTCTCTTGCCCCTCCTCTTCTCATTTTCGGTCAAGTGGGAATGGAGTTTCCAAACTCCATCCCAACATTCAAGAAACACAAAAACGTACTCAATTAATCACCTAAACCCTTAGAAATTTTTAATTCAATCAAAGGGCTTAAAACACAAAGTTAGGGTTTACCTTGTGGAGTTTTTAAGAGGGGTTTTACCCCTTGAATCAAGAAGGGGGTTCCACCACCATTGGAGGGTTGAACCAAAGCTCCAAAACAAGAAGAAAACAAGGTATAAGAAGTATGCCAAAATCAGCCAAGGCAAGAAAATGGGGAAAATGAGATTTTCTCTTGAAACTTTTTACTTGTTTGAAAGAGGAGACTCCAAGCTATCTTTTGATGTCATTTTCTCTTCAAATAGGAAAAACCCATGGGGATGAAACTCATCCCTTTGAAATTTCGAAAAGAGAGGAAGATAGAGGGTGATGAGAGGAGTTCAAATATGTAATTATTTTTTGATTTGGAGCTTGGATGTAGCTTGGGTGAGCAAGAGAAGGAAGGAAGGAGAGTAGCCATTGGAGGGCTGCAAAAATCGCCAGAGAAGGGAGGAAGGAGAAGAGAGGATACGGTGGGGAAGGAGAAAAGGAAAGAGAGATAGGAGAAAAGTGAGGAGAGAGGGACGGAAAAGTACTTTTGTACTTTTACTTTTTCTTTTCTTCATTTTTTTTGTTCTTTAACAAATAAACTAGCTAATTGAGTGTGGGTGAGCTGATTTTTATTTTAAAACCGGTCCCACTTATACATGTGAGCTGGAGCGTTTTTCATCTTTTACAGAAAATGCTCGTTATTTTACCCGGTTTAGCACTATTCACTAACCGGGCCCGTTTTCTGGAATTTTCTCGTTTAATCAATTTTAATGGTTATTAAGCTCCCATTAATGTTTAATTATAGTTATATAGTCAACTATAATTTTTACGGGTTCTTGACCACTTAAAGTCACGTTTCCGGGTTTTCTCGAAAAACGTGCGCTAAAACTTTATTAGCGTTTTAATATATTATTTGGATCCGTTTTCTTCGGAACTTGTTCCCATATAATTTAGGCCTTATTACGCCTTTAAAATCCATTTAATACTCTTGTCGAGGTCATATTCCTCTTAGGGTCACTTAACGCTCAATTAGCGTTTTTCACTTTTTAAGCGTTTTTCTTGTTTCTTTTGGATTTATTCTTTTTACCAAAATTCTTAAGGACTTAATTACCCTTGGAAAATCATAATTACATAATTAATTAACACATTAAGGTTTGGGGTATTTCAATCTACCGCCCTTAAAAGAACTTCGTCCTCGAAGTTCACACTTCCCACACATCATTGGTTAGAATACGGGGATTACTTGTAACATAAACTTCCATAACAAACATACTTTACATCACAACCTCGGACTTAACGGTCCGGGTAACACATCCATACGTACATAACATGACATAACATACTTATATAGTATCCTCGGACTTAATGGTCCGGGTACCTTAACAACATTGTACTAACATAACAACCCTTAGACTTGAGGTCTGCGTAACATAACAACATTTAGACACCCAGGTCTTGATAACATAACAACCTTTAGACACATGGTCTAGGTAACATAACACTTTCGGAATTCAATCACATTAGGACTCGAGGTCAAAATAATAATTGTTACACATACCACACAACATGTCATAGCATGTATATCAACCAGAAATTCCTTTTCCATCTCTTCATGGGTTCGAGACCCATGTTGAGTACATATACACTGTGATCCCGCAGAACCCGGTCGCGATGGACACCTTCTGGTCCCCGTTCCTTTGGGAGATCAAAACAATTGCATACATCTTTAAAATATACTTCTCATGTCACCGGTCCGAAGACAACGGCTCATACATCCTCAGCTCGTGAGCAAGTAATACGAAAATACTCTATATGAGGTTAAGTATAATGAAATCCTTTATTGGAAGGATATTAATTGAAAATCCACTTAAGGATCTTAAAAATATTTATTGAAGTCTTGAAAATACCAATTGCAAATTTGAAACCACCAATTTAAAATTCTTTTGAAAACACCATACAACTCCAAGTCCAATTATTGTTAACTGCATCTCATTCTTGATGTGATTATTTGTGACCACTTATAGGGAGTTTCAAGAATCATCCAACCCTAATGTGATCAGCATCCGAGTTGAACTATCTTTCCACCCCAATTTGTGTTCGGCTTCCCTTGATCTCATGATAATCAAGTTTCACCTCCCACTTCCTTTTCAAACAAAACTAATTCAAGCATGTACCATTTTCTATCTTTTTAATCCATCTAGTCATAATCATTACATCTCCAAGGGATAGAACTCCGTCTATCAATCATCATCCAGATTCCACTTAATCCAAGTTACCTAGGGAATTTAATTCCCACTAGGTTCTATGTCGGTGTGATACCTCTTCATAAATCACAATACTGTATATATATATATACTTTTATCAAAATAAAATACACGGTTTTACATTTAGTATTATATGAACATATACTGTCGGGGTTCAGTTCCCCGGGAGTTTTCCTACTCCCTTATACTTATACTTTCACACACATTCGTTAACAAAACAACATACTTATCACAATGGTGTTCGCATCTTCTGTGCGCAATTACCACAATTAAACCATGAATGAATGCGTATGTTTATGTAGCACACGCACCAATCATCAAACAAATCATTTGTGTTATGCACACCATAGTTCACGTACACTTGTACGGTAACAGACATTAAGTGGTTTTGCGCTCTACCCCCCTTAAAAGGGATTACGCCCATGTAATCAATCACTTAATCACTGGTTTATAACGTCCTACCGTCGTGAAGTGTTGTATCTCCACGTGGTTTATTATACAATGTTTCTGGTTGAGTATCTTAGCCATATTGGCGGTTTTAGTCCCTAACCAAGAATTCTCCTGAGAGCTTATTTAATTCATAACAGTTTTGATTCTGGCCTATGAACTTCTAGGCGTTAATAATTGCCATTCACTCATGTTCACAACGCACATCCAACTCTTGAATCGCTGGCTAACTAGTTTCTGCTGCGCGACTGTTGATAACTTCGAGCTTAGTTTGCCCCCTTCATTATTCTTACTGTATTGTATATCTTCGATTATCACCTTCATCTTGGTAATAACGATTTCTCAACCGACGCGTGGTATTTCTTACCATGAGCGAACTCGGTGAGTTACAAAACTTTCTATTTACTTCCATAATAATTTACTGTATTCCACACTGATTTGCTTAATTTCTTCCAACTTACTGTCGGTTACGTTCGAGCTACTACCGATTGTGTAGTACTCTGTCGTTTATTTCCAACACTTGAGGTATATTCCATACCGATATTTAACAATCATGTTATTGTAGACACTTATGCCAAGGTACCCTTTGAATGGTACGACCGTGCTTCTCTTATGCATCGGTTTTATCACACCATGATTCTTGTTCCTCCATCACAATTGACATTACCCAAACTTCCTAGCTATCACACTCGATCATTACCGCGCAAGTGCAATACCAAAACACTCAGTCATAGAGAGTGTAGAGGCGTAAACTCTTGACAGTAAATCTCTTATGCGATTGCAATAGGAATTCACATTGTGTTCCTTATCACATAGTATCGACCATTGGCTTATTGCCCAGTCGGTTTGTTGTCACTTACCTTGTATGCCCATTGAGTTTCACTGATAACTAGTCTTATTTGCCACATTATTATTTAACAATACTTATGCAACGGTCGCTTACTGCGCACCGTGCTCTTACTCATTGTATAACATTAACTTACACTACATCCACTATTATATTAGCTTCCGCTATTACACTGTGTTTTGCCAGTTATTCGGCTGACTGCTGAATACTCTACTCTTCGAGCCTCTATGCTCCTTGAGCGTTGTTCATTACACATCTAGCATCCCACACCTATGGTGGTTGCCATTAGGCTTATCACCCTTTCCGTCTGCACAACTGGTACGAATACACATTCCCTGAATTTAGTTCACATAACCACCACTGTTGCGGTCTCACAATATCAAGAGGTGTCCCCACACTTTAAGTAGTGGTTCGTTATCCGCTTACTTACTTATATAACGTAAACTTCTGTGATCAATAACATTTTTTAACACATTCGATTTATGGCCTTTAAGCCTTATTGCCCCGAGCTCTGCCTGTTGTAGGCTGTCCACACACATTACATGGTTTAGATTGGTATTGGACTCCATGACAAGGTCGTAGTATCACGGTTCCTTTCGTGGGATGCCCCTTCAAAGATGTCAGATTTCCCTCTGACGACTTGTGTTTAAACTTGGTGTTAATTTCAGCCTTTGCGTTTCTGTCACGTATCTGTTCAACCATTGTTGACCCAAACACCCTTTTAAGGTTAACTCCTGGGTGTTATTAGGTTATGCCTTTTCATCTGGCTTGCACTCATTGGTATGTTTAATTTCTACTTCGCCCCATGTTCTTTGCTGGGTTGAATATTCTCCTTAGTGAGATTGATATCTCTAGTGATCATCTCGGGAGTCTCATCCCGATCATTGCACATCAACATATCCATAGTAGGCATCTGCCTCACCATATAATATATAGGCTGGGTACATACTCCAGCTATTGTGTTCATCCATCCAGATCCTTGAGACGTATGCGATGTCTTTACTTACTAGTCAGTGCACTTCACACTTCTAGATTCTTAAACATTTCCTCGCAATAACTCACTAATCCCTTTAGTCCTCTTAACTTAACTGGGTTCCTTTACTTCAACCATTCGATGGTAGTTTATTACTCTTGTCTGACTTTTACTTCGGACTGTAGTATGAAGTCGACTACTTCCCGTGTTCCAGACTCTACTTGTATACATACATGGGGTATCCTACTGATACATTGCTACTTACCCGACTACCCCATAAGAAGGTTTGTTAGGCCCACAAGCTCCTATCGGAGTGCGGTCGTCCCACATTACTGTTGGTACACTTGTAGTGCCCGTCATACGCCTAGGTGAAGTATTCTGTTGTCAACTCCTCTTATATTATCCTGTGATAATATGCATTCCATGCTTCCGAACTTATCAAGGGAAATGTATCCACTGTTGTATTATTATGAACTCACTCCATTCCTCGGGTTGTTACCCTTGGGTTTACCGGTTTCCATCTGGTTATTTTAAAAGTAACTGGGTAAAACTTACCTACCATGTGGCACTGAGGCCCGTGTAGGTCTTCTGGTCTGGTTTTAAAAGAAGAATTAAAACAGGTTGGGTTTGAAAGAAAATTTGGTTTTGGAAAAAGAGTTGAAAATAAATTTAGGTTGAAAGAAAATTTTCGTGGCTTCACAATATTCTCTCGCCTTAACCAAGTCTAGCTTTTTGCTGACTGGTGTATTTCCAATTACAGAGGTCAGGCTGCTAAGCCTTTCCACAGTTATGATGATGTCACTTAACTCCATGGTACTGTACTAAGTACTTTGTAGTTGCTAAAAATTTCCCGTCAGCCTTGTTGTAGCAGCTCTTGCCATGGCAAGTGCGCCATGCTAACTGGTTACTGGTTCAATATACATTGGTTGCGGTACTGCTTTCACCCGCTTTAACATCATTGGCCTTGCTGGCCCTTGCTTAATCTTACAGCCTTAGCAGTAAATCTCCTGGGTATTCCTCACTGTCTTCACATGATGACCATTACTAGGGTGTTTCCCATCTGGGAGACCCCTTTTTACTTAGTATTGTATCCTCCTCGTACTACCTTGTAGTTCTTTAATCGGTTGGTATACCGTTGGTGTATTAGTTAACATTTGTAGTCCCGCAGACACTCGCCTCGGGTTTCATTACTTCACTTCTTGCCGGTTGCACAATTGGTGCGTTGCAAGCTGGTTGTCCTCGACTGCTCTGCATGTCGACCCAGGTTGCCGGAAATTCTATTTTCTTATGCTTAAGATCCTTTACTTTTCGCTACCTCATGCGGCAGACATTGTTAAGATCGAGACCGTCTTCGGAATTCACACCTTTCGGAATCTACCATATGACAGGTTATCCATACTTATAAGGACACTTAAATATAGCCAGATTGGGTATTCCCGAGTAAGAGAGGACTTCCATCTCTCTGGAGTTCTTTCCGAGTTATAAAATAGGGTTTGTGGAGGGCGGGATGGATATTGTAGGTATCCAGTACCCACTGGTATTTCCTAACTAGCGTACTTCTCACGCTATCACTCAACCCTTAACCCAAGGTCTTAAACTCCTAACTCGGTACTTCCTAAGCTCGGTAATTCAGTCATCAGAGCAATACTTCGCTCTGATACCACTTTTTGTAACACCCCAACTACAAACAACACACTTAACAACACTTGCAGCGGAAATCATAACTCACAACATAACTTAACTCCTTGGTGTTACACGCCATTAGCCACCCACGTGACTAACAAGGCTAACATACATACATCATACCGGTCTGATGGACTAAACTCCCGAGCAACTAAACATTAATCCCGTTCCATGTTCAACATTCATTATACACTTACATTACAACTGTACCGAGTATCTTCCAACTAACGCCGATACAAATTCGGTCTTACTACACCTACAATACATCCACAATTCTCATGACTACCACGTACAAATAACTACCCCGTCCTACTCTCGAACGGCTACCAGCTCCTTGTACCTGATATAGAAAAGGAAGAAAAGGGTGGCCCCCAAGGGGCTCAGCACCTTTGCTGGTATGGTAATCCCGCAGCCCGCATGCTACCGGGCCACGCACAACTAATTGTCGTCTTAGCATGCGGTTGATTTTATTTAAAACATGCACACATTACACACATCCGTTAATAGAACACAACCACAAGGTTTGCACACACAACATAGCAACACATTTCACATAATAACATACACAAACTTAATTCCATTCTTCTTAGAGAACATAACCTTTACTTAGGGAGTGCCGGGGTGATATAAGCCCGAGCACAACATACATACATTTTCTTTACTTAGGTGTGGCGGCCTCATATAGGACCGATCACACCTTGCACAGTTTCCCCCTAGCTCCAATAATGATGAGGTAGGTAAGCCTTGGTTAAGCTTGTGGGTGGTTGTAATTCAAGGAGGAAAAACAACTGTAACATAATAAAGAGGGAGTCGAAGCGAACTTAGGCATCAACACCCTACCAACATTACACATGATTTCCCCCTACCCGATTGGAAGTTGGGTAGGTAAGCTTTGGCTAAGCTAATGGGAGGTCGAAATCCAATGAAGGAAAGCAACCCTTAACATAACAGGATGGGAGTTAATTCACATATATACATCAACTCCCAAACAACACGCGCGACCGGAACGACCGGATTCCTCACCATACATAACATATACTTATTAGTTAAAGGTTCCTTTATGGAACTTATCACATACATACATCACATAGTTTTACTAACCCTGTTAATCACACAAGGAAATCGCATCCCATTTCAACAACACGGATAACAGTATCCAATAACAACAACATACTAAGCTAGTCACATACATCACACTTAATCACAACATACACTAACACACGGATAGCCGTAGTTAGAACGTTCCCGTGGGTTGGGACGTTTATTCCGAATACCGATCTCTTATGTGAACCTAAGGTCGGTTAACTATTATTCAACACATAATTAGGTTAAACGGTATCGGAACTAATTACGCCACAATAATGAATTACTATAAACTCATTTCATGATTTATCTTGCAAGGTGGCAAACACGCAGAAAAACACATTGGCATACAAGCCGGTATAACCCGGTAGGACACAGGTTGCAAGAAAACCATACCTTACACCATGGGTTACTCTACCGTGTTCCCGAGGGTTCACTCCAATGCGTCATCTCACGCTTCCTGGGTAGTTTTTGAACAACTGATAACATTTCAAATGTTTTATTAACAACAAAGTCTTACAGTATGTAAACTTCTATTACTCCCATACTTACCCCGTTATCCCGTTATTACGGTTTAACTTAGTGTACTTAATTCCTTAACTTACTCACTCACTTCCAACACTTGTTTATACCTCTTAGGACCTTTGTAAGTCACAAACAACTCCTAAACATCATCCAAGACCAATACCCATCAATCCCCCACCTTTTAGCCACTTAACAACACATACGGGTGAATTCTGGGGGTGGTCCGGGACCTGGTCCAGACCCTAGGTCCCGGACCAACACTGTTGTTCGGTCTCGGCCTTTTTAATAGGGGTGGTCCGGGACTTCATGCAAGTCCTAAGTCCCGGACCATTCTAGGCAAAAACTCTCCGGGGTATTTAAGGGGGTGGTCCAGTACTTTGTACTAACCTAAGTACCGGACCAAGTCTTGCAAGAATCCTCAGCCCCTTTTTGATATGTGGTCCGGGACTTCAACCATTAACTAAGTCCCGGACCAAAGCTACAGAAATGCTCCTTATGCATTTTCAAGCCTTGTTCAACTTGTTCTCTTCACCCATTGTTGTCCCTACCTTCCTACATGTAATTAGATATTCTAACACTAGTATGACCTCCTAAACTTGCTTAAATCCTCATCTCAACTTGTTACCCAATTCTTGATTGAATTCAACAAAACCAAATCCTCACATCTTGCAATTTGCATTCTCATGCATTTCTAACTCCTTCCATGTAAATTGCTACAGATTTTCGTCCTTCACTTCCTAGCCTCCCAAATGCCATTTCAAGGCTATTAAACCTCCCTACTCAACACTACAAACACCAAGGTTCTCCCATTCACCAAGCCAACCAAAACACTCATTTTCTACCAAAATTTCACCATAACCTCCCCATAAACTTAGCATCTCCCAATCCTCATCTTGTCATCATTTTTCAAACCTAATCTAGCCAAACCCACAAGGGCTCTATCAGAGCATGATATATCCTCAAAATTTCTAAACAAACACAATATAGCTCCAAAATCAAATGCATTGGCACTTAGCCTCTTAAATCAACACGAGTTCACAATTATCTCTTAAATCAATTTTACACACTCCCCCACATAGATTCCAACTCATAATTTGGGTTCATTAATTTGATTACCCATCTCAAAACCTTAAGCAATTCAAAACAAGCCTTGAGGTAGATTTCTTACCTTAATTTCACAAGTTCTCTTTTGGTTCTTCTCTTGCCCCTCCTCTTCTCATTTTCGGTCAAGTGGGAATGGAGTTTCCAAACTCCATCCCAACATTCAAGAAACACAAAAAACCTACTCAATTAATCACCTAAACCCTTAGAAAGTTTAAATTCAATCAAAGGGCTTAAAACACAAAGTTAGGGTTTACCTTGTGGAGTTTTTAAGAGGGGTTTACCCCTTGAATCAAGAAGGGGGTTCCACCACCATTGGAGGGTTGAACCAAAGCTCCAAAACAAGAAGAAAACAAGGTATAAGATGTAGCCAAAATCGGCCAAGGCAAGAAAATGGGGAAAATGAGATTTTCTCTTGAAACTTTTTACCTTGTTTGAAAGAGGAGACTCCAAGCTATCTTTTGATGTCATTTTCTCTTCAAATGGAAAAACCCCATGGGGATGAACACTCCCTTTGTAATTTCAAAAAGAGAGGAAGATAGAGGGTGATGAGAGGAGTTCAAATATGTAATTATTTTTGGATTTGGAGCTTGGATGTAGCTTGGGTGAGCAAGAGAATGGAGGAAGGAAGGATAGTAGCCATTGGAGGGCTGCAAAAATCGCCAGAGAAGGGAGGAGGAGAAGAGAGGATACGGTGGGGAAGGAGAAAGAGGAAGAGAGAGAGAGAGAGAAAAGTGAGGAGAGAGGGAAGGAAAAGTACTTTTGTACTTTTACTTTTTTCTTTTCTTCATTTTTTTTGTTCTTTAACAAATAAACTAGCTAATTGAGTGTGGGTGAGCTGATTTTTATTTTAAAACCGGTCCCACTTATACATGTGAGCTGGAGTGAGTGTTTTTCATCTTTTACAGAAAACGCTCGTTATTTTACCGGTTTAGCACTATTCACTAACCGGGCCCGTTTTCTGGAATTTTCTCGTTTAATCAATTTTAATGGTTATTAAGCTCCCATTAATGTTTAATTATAGTTATATAGTCAACTATAATTTTTACGGGTTCGTTTGACCACTTAAAGTCACGTTTCCGGGGTTTCTCGAAAAACATGCGCTAAAACTTTATTAGCGTTTTAATATTTAATATATTTTTTGGATCCGTTTTCTTCGGAACTTGTTCCCATATATTATTTAGGCCTTATTACGCCTTTAAAATCCATTTAATACTCTTGTCGAGGTCATATTCCTCTTAGGGTCACTTAACGCTCAATTAGCGTTTTTCACTTTTTAAGCGTTTTTTTCTTGTTTCTTTTGGATTTATTCTTTTTACCAAAATTCTTAAGGACTTAATTACCCTTGGAAAATCATAATTACATAATTAATTAACACATTAAGGTTGGGGTATTTCAGTTTACTGCATTTGATCCGCTCTCTAGAAGGCAGTAAGCACTAAGACTGAGCAGTCACGTATATCCTCTGTGGGAGCATTGATCTTAGCATGAAACGCTTGTGATATGAAGGAGTGGGAGGCACGGAATCAAACAGGACTGTGGCCTCCACTCCATAACTAGGAACGTGCCTGAAATTATAGATATAAGATAGAACTTTTAAGATTCTGGTAAACGTTCCAAGGTAATACTCAGGGTTTTATGTTTTTATACCTGTGATGACCATTCCATTGCTCTTTGCTTGAGCCTGGTTCAACACATTCAACCTGATCCCTGAGTTTCCAACCCCTACAATGAAGCAAAAAATTCTTAGAATTTCCATTCTTATTGAAAGCTTCATGAGCAACTTAAAATTTACAATGCTGAAACTGTAAGTACAAGGCTAGGTCTGTCTAAAGGTTAGGTTCAGACGGCCCGGTTTCAAATGAGTCTGGTTAATAATGGGTGTGGGGGCTGTGTTGGGCTTGATTCTCTTCACCCCATGGTAGATGAGTCTAGCTGCCCCACCAAAGATCAGTACATCACCCGACTTCAGGAGGATCTTGGTAGCAAGGTCCATCCTCCTTTGATCACCAAAGAGGAACTCCGCATCGTCTCCAAGTGATATGGACACTACTGGAACTCTTTTGGTGATGGATTCTAGGGATTCATCCTTATCTTGATGCAACCCTAGCTTACCTTCTTTTCCATAAAATTGATGATGTAGACGTCTGAGGTTAGGTCTGGGACGGGCTCATCCTCCAATTCTTGTGCTGCCTTAACTGCAGCTCTAATGATGGTCTGCAGTTCCTCCGGGATTGGTTGGTGGCACCTCTACTTCTTCATAGCTCTTGGTGGTGTGGTTCCACTTCTTACCTAGGCACATGATCTTCACCTTCATGGTTGAACCATTTTTGAAGGTAGGGGTGTAAAAATTTCCTTCCTTCACACCTAACTCCCTGATCTTGAGGATCAATGCATACTGGACTGCTGGGGTCAGGTACTCTCGTAGTAAGATCATCTCGGGTCTCAAGACTCACACTTCTCTGGTGGGTGTGGTTTGGCTTCAAAAGGGATGTTGGGTGTGGTATAGGGCAAAATAGGAAAGCAAATATCGAAAGCTGAAGAACAATTGCCATTAAATAAATAAGTCAAGGTTCACAACTGGAAATGAAAGGTTCGAAACGAAACAAAATGAAGGGTTTATAGTTCATCCCTTTTACATTGACAACGAAAAACTAGACAACTGAATATAAGAAATAAGGGTCTAAGCCTCTTCATGAGGAAAATAGTCCTCACCAGGTGAACTCGGGTCATCACTTGCTGCCTCGACGCGGTCCACCATGTTAAGGACTGGTGCCTTGCCCGGCCTCTGGGGGTAGTTCTGTCCCGGCCTCTGTGGATGACTCTAGGCAGGGAGACTGGTAGATGGTCCAGCACTCCTGTGCTGCCCCTCGACCTCCTCCAGTAGTAGTAGCAACTGGGGCTCTAGCAGGGTTCCCGGTGCGTGGCTTGTAGTTCCTGGAATCCGGGTTCAGGAAGCATTCGAACGATTTGTGCCCCTTCCTACCGTAGTGGTGCAGTCCACCAGGTTGCCCTTACAATCCTTGCCCGGGTGGTCCTTCTGGCACCACTTGCAGAAGAACTTTCTCGCAAGTTGGTTCCCTGTGTTCAGTTTCAAGGTTAGTAATTGGAGAAACCTTCGCGTACCAGAAATTTTTAAATCATATTCCATACCTGTAGGGTCATCCCTCTGGTGGAACCGATCATAGTCATGATCTTGAAGTTCAAGCCGGTATGGAATTTGTCCACCAAATATCTTGGGGCGTAAGCTCCCTCTCCAATAATAGCAAGTAGCTCCACGAACTTATTGTAATACTCAGCAATAGAGAGACTCCCTTGCTTCAGCTGCTCGAAACTCACTCCTCATCCTCTTCTGTAGATAGGACGGATAGAATTTGCTCTCAGGGCCACTAGAAATGCCTGGAAAGTCAAAGTTCGCCTGGGCCGTCAGCTCGGCTCTAGCAGTCTGCCACCATCGATACACGGGTCCCTGAAGAAAGTAGGCCGCTATGTCCACCTTGGCGATTCACTGGAACATGCAGAGAGGTGAAGGCCTTCTGCATCTCGTGTATGTATTTCTCTAAAGTCTTCGGTTCTGGTTGGCCTTCATAGATGGGAGGACGAAGGTCGTTAACCACCTTCAGCTAGTTGAACTTCCGGGGACCATTCGGTGGTGGCGGTGGTGGCTGTGGGATCTGAGCCTGCTGCTGGGCCAATGCCACTGTCACAATCTGCGCTATGACCTCCGGGGTGACAGCGTCGGGTCCATAGCCTCCTGAGGGACCAACTCCTCCTCTTCCTCCTCTTCGAGACATCTAGCTGGTATGACAGGTTGTTACTCAGACGGCGTATTGTAAAGTCTAACTATCTATGTAGCAATATATGAAATATTTATAACGTCCTAAAGACGGTTCGTATGTACATGAAGTAAGTATGGGGTAGGGTCACACGCCTTTCTGGAATTCTCACTTCCCAATTCTACCCCAGTTCCCCAGTTTTAAGTGCACCTATAATCTAAGTATTTCACTCAGCTTGTTTTCTCGGGTTCAGAGTGTAACTACGCTCTGATACCAATTTTTTAATGCCCCTATTTAACATATTTATAGTGGAAATAAAATACTAAAGGCGTACAGATCATCGGGTTCCAAACACCCGGTACCAAACCTCACTAAAACACAACTTAATGATTACAACTGTCACGGCCTGAACCACGAGAAAACTTAACAAAAGTAAAACAGCAATAAAAACACATAAACTCTCAAAACCTAATCCCATCCCAGTCACTCGTTCTCTTCGTGGTCACCTGTAAAATAACTCGTACTTGCAAGATAAAACCAAGCAGCCCACCCCAAGAGGGGGGGTCAGTTCCCTGGAATGGAACTGGTACGATCCTCCAAAAACAAACTTATAATACAACTTTTAAACAATTAACAGCAGAAAAATAATCACTTAAACCACTCGGAGGAACAAGGCATTCCACAAATCACCCAATCAAAATAACAAGATAAGAATGAAGGTTAATAACAGAAAGTATAGTTAGTGAAACACAACCACATCATGTGTTAGTGAACATCCATTGCCTTAGTTAACCCAATTCTCGTTAGGAGTAGAAAGACTCAGATAGTCACAAAGGACTAGGAATGAAAAGATAGATCCAAGAACCAATAACTCAAGAACGGAATAATTCAACTGGGAGAGATGACCCCCACCGCCAAGTACGTCCTTTTAGGACAGGGGATATACAGCCCCTCACTGTCTTCCACGTCCCTTTTGGGACAGGGGATATACAGCCCCTCACTGTCTATCACGTTCCTTTTGGGACAGGGGATATACAGCCCCTCACTATTACCATTGAAGACGCGCGCACGTCGAAACCTCAAGAACCAGCTCATGGATGAAACGATATCCAGAGTCGAAAGAAGAATTTCCAAGATTGACCTTTTCTAAATTCCCACCAGATCACTAACTACCCAGAGCAATACCAAAACACTCAATCCTACAGAGTGCAGAAGCGTAAACCCTAAGCAGTCAATGTCTAATGGAACAACCAAAAAGAAGGAACCAATACCCATGTAAGTTTCACATTCAAGGCTCAGTTAGTCACACAAGCTGAGTTAGTCTCACAACCATTTCCTTTTTAGAAATTCCTCTTAAAGTCAGTTAGCATTTTCCAAAACATTCCACAAGTCAATCAGCAAAAATATCGGAGTACGAGAAATCGTACCTGGTAAGTGAAGAACAATAAATAACTCGAACAAGTGATTCCCCAATAGTAACCTATAATTAAGGTGTTCAAGTGCCGATTAGTTAAGGGACTTATAAACTAAACAACCTTCTTTCCTTACTGACTAGTAGTTCCAGGTTTACCATTATTCTCTCACAAAGATTCGGGCTTGACTTGTTAACTAAATCCTTTACTAGGCCCATTTCGTTTAGTTTAGAACGATTTAGAATTTATTCCTGAGAGTGGCCCAAACTCTCTTTGAATTGTTTAAGTGGGCTTTTGGAGTTCATAGACTTGGGCTTAGTAGGTTAGCCCAAGACCGTGTTACAATTATATTTTGTAATTAAACCCGTAAGTCAATAGTGACTATTTAATTTCACACCGATTAAAACCTAAGGTTTAACATATATATAATCTACTTATTATAACTACCACAAGGAATATTATTTCCCACATCTATTTTAATGTATTTATTTATATACATACTTATATATATTTTTTATGTATTAGATTTATCCATAACATTTTTAGAGAATTTAATTGTATTTAATTATGTTTAATAACTTTTAGGTATACCACAACCGATATATGGTTTAATAAATAAAATGTTTTCCCATACTTATTTTATATATATAAGTATACCTGTATTAGCATCTAACTAAGACATCCCCCCTATGTAACTTATTATATTTAAACTATCTTATTACTACAACCTTAAACTGCATCCATGTATGTTTCATAAAGTATTTCCTTTAACTATATCATAGGATACTAGCTCTTATAATATTTAGTTATTATAAGTGTTAATTTATTAGCTTCCTGTTTTACCCTAAGTTACTACTTACTCCTTTTATATATATGTAATATATATAGATATATATATATATATATATATATCTATATATATATATATATATATATTCATATCTCCCTTAGTTTTAATTAAAAATATTAACTCCCATATAATATAGTAAATAAAACGTAAAATAATTAAATTCCTTGATTTACATAAGTTTCTACTTAAATACGTATATATACATATATGTAAATAATTTCACTTCTATTAAAAACTAATACCTAAACATTTATAAACTTACTGTTATAAAATGTTAAATTAGCGTTCCATATTTACCCATCTTAAAAAGTTTATTAACAAACCATACTTAAATTTTGGTTACATTAAAAACCTTATATTATAAGTTATTCTTATGAAAAACTCATAAACACAATTTTTAAAACCATTTACCATTGCCCAAAAATTCCCAAATTTAATATACAGTAACTATAACATTTTAGACATATTATAAAATTTTTATTTCGTAAAAATATCTTTTTAATTTAGCCAAATAATTCCAGAAAACCCGTAACTTGCAAAAATCATAACTTATGTTTAAAAACTCCAAAACCATAGTAATTTACATCAAAATAAACTAAATTAAATAAGGAATCTATGGTTAAAATTTCAAGTCAAAACACATTCGGGACAGTAATTAAATTAACTCAACAAGTTAGGGCTATTTACTAAAATTTATAGAAACTTATAACATTATTTAATTACCCGATCTAATCTCGGCCGTCCAATCTTTTAAAACGAGATCGGGCGGCCCCTGAACACTGAGTTCATCAGCGAAAGCTAAACCCAACCCAAGTACTAAATCTCGATTATCTCCTAATTTACAAAACGAAATCGAGTGATTCTTGTTTCTATGGTTTCGAAATCGAATTTCGGTTCTAATGATGCTAATTTCTCCAACAAATATGCAAGATTCAATGGGATTCGATATCAGTTTGAAGTTAGGGTTTATAGTTCGATTCGAAAACTAATCTGTCAAATTCTCCTAATCTAACACGTAATTGATTAAATTGGAACATGGGTAAGGCCGGTAACATGACTACGAACAGAAATATTGGAGCAATTTGATCGGAAACTCATTGGAGTTGCAAAAACGGGGGAATTCGAATCTGAAGTTCTGGAAAAATTCGAGTTTTCGAGCAGTTCACCAAGCCGACTTTGAGGATCTATAACTTGCAGTACAGATCGAGTTAGGCTATGCATAAGGGCTTAATCGAAAGAGCAAACTTACCTCTACATATTAATAACAAGAACTAATCCTAACTCGTAACACACAGAAAGAAATTAAGGTCGCAAGTCACGAGTTTATACCTTACAGTTTCGGTATGATTTTATGTGCTGGCGACACCGAAACTTTAGACACCTTGTTCTTCCGAACGGTTGGGAATTGGCTTAGGTCATAAACATGAAAGTTTTAGAGGGATTAGAGCTCTTCAAACGAGCTAAAGAACATGAAATTTGGATGAGAAACGAAGAAGTTATGGCTAGTCGAAGTTACCTGATTCGAAGGGAAAAACTGAAACTGCAGTTACGGTTTTTGCAGGGTGGCTACTTTGATTCAATTTTCCGGTTGATTCAGAACGAGTTAGGGTTTGTGTGAGTTATGGTTGTTTAGAGGGAATGTAGGAGAAGACAACAAAGAAGACGGCACTCAAAAATTCCTTAAGATGAGAAAGTTATGAAGGTCACTAGATAGTGCAAAACCTGATTTTCTGTTCCGCAAATCTAGCAGATAAAACGACCAAGTATACTGGGCGCGAATCCCGAGACACGCGATGAGTCAGCAACCCCTGCCACGTCACTTTTTTCATAATTTTGACTCTAAACTTCATTTGATCATAACTTTGGCTAGGATGATCCGTTTTTGACGTTCTTTTTATCGATCTTCATGGTTTTCCATAACCTATTTATTGGTATAGGTTTCATGGCCTGGTTTGACCATTCTCAAAAAGTCAACCCTAGCAAGGCTTAATATGCTTTAAGGTTTCTAGAATTTTATATTGACTTTTAAGTTTCAAAACAATGTTCCAACACTTCCTAAAATCTTTATAATATAGTTGGAGTGTTTAGAAATTTTCCCAAGATTTATTAACTTATAAATCTTATTATTAAATTCATAATACTATATAATAATATATAATAGTTAGGGTTAAATAGGAGAAAACCCCTAAATAAATTTCACAATTCCATATAATAATTTAATATTCATAATAATAATTTAATATTAATTAAAGAAATCCCCTAAATTAATTTAGGGGTATTTCAGTATATCCCCCTTAAAAGAAACTTCGCCCCGAAGTTTAAAAATCAACTAATAGGCACTCACACCGCTTCGGGTGTGCTGAGACAATAATAATTCCAATGAAATTCCATACCAATCCAATCCTTTATTTCCATTTCAACATTCCACTCGAGAGTACCGAAATCAAATCAAACTGAATCAAGATATAAACTAAAACAAAACATAAACATGACATACTACCGTGCCATAACGTAAAACTACGTACAAACATACACCTCTCACTCTACTAATACCGTTCTCCCTCTACTAACAATGCAACAAGGCATAATCCGGATGAGATAACAAAGGAGGAGTATGCCAGTATATCCCCCTTAAAAGAGCTAAGGTACACCCTCGTACTGCCATTAACGTGAACCACAGCAGGATAGCAGAATATCATGTAAATAGATGTGGGTACTTCACTCTCATGGATTCCTCAGTCTCCCAAGTAGCTTCCTCAACCCCATGATGCTCCCAAAGGACTTTCACCAATTTGACTGATCTGCCTCTCGTTTTCTCGGACCTTCGTGTCCAAGATCCGAACAGGAGAATCCTCATACCTCAGTGTAGGCTCAATCTCTAGTCTCTCCGGCTGTAGTACGTGAGAAGGGTCAGGCATATACTTATTCAACTGAGATACATGAAACACATCGTGTACCTTCCCCAACTCCGCTGGTAACTCGAGTCTATAAGCAACTGGGCCCACTCGCTCCGTAATCCGGTACGGGCCGACATACTTAGGGCTTAGCCCCCCTCATCCCAAATCTGAACTCATCGGACCCTCATCGGAGACTCATAAGAAGACCATGTCTCCCAACTGAAACTCGAGCTCTCTCGTACGCTGATCCTCGTAAGATTTCTGTCTAGACTGCGCTGCCCGCATGTGCTGCTGAATAACCCTGACGTCGTCCTGCAGTGTCTGAATATACTCGGGCCCAATCAAGACTGCCTCAGCAGGGTCACTCCATGATAAGGGAGTCCGGCACGACCTGCCATATAGAGCCTGGAATGGTGCCATGCCGATAGACGCATGGTAAGAGTTATTGTAGGAGAAATCTACCAGGTGTAGACGCTCTACCCAACTCCCCTGATAGTCTAGAGCGACTGCTCGCAACATATCCTCCAATGTCTGAATAGTCTTCTCAGTCCGCCCATCAGTCTGCGGGTGTGAAAAGCTGTGCTAAGTCGTAGCTGAGTCCCAAAAGCCTCCTGCACCTGACGCCAAAATCTACTGAGGAAACGTGTGTCAAGTGACGGAGACAATCGTCTTTGGTACCCCATGGTACCGGATGTGCTCTGTGGTAAACACCTCAGCCAGCTTGGGCACCTTCCATGTGTCCTTGATAGGTATAAACCTGGCTGTCTTGGTCAACCTATCGACTATCACCCAAATAGTATTCAGTCCGCCTCTAGCTGGACGGAGACCGACCCAAAGTCCATGCTGATGTCGTCGAACTTCCAGCACGGTACTGGTAGCGACTGAATCTGGCCTCCTGGTCGACGATGCTCAAACTTCACCTTCTAACAAGTAAGGCATCGGGAGACGAAATCTGTTACATCCCTCTTCATCCTGCTCCACCAGAATTGTAACACCCCATCCAAAGCCAATCGTGGTTATCGCAAAACTGAACACTTAATCGATTTCGTCGTAGCGGTAATAACAAACACCTGGACCTTGCCACGGTCTGATCGCTAGGATATACCGGCCTTATCAATTACAACACTTATCCAAAAAAAACAACCGCCCAAACCATCACCATACAAAACACCACCAACCAACCGAGTACAAGTAACTAAGTCATAATCACAACCTTACATCAATTTAAATATAAACAGACGGGTGCACAAGCGCAACCCGTACTCAAAATAAACAACCCATCCTAAGTCTAACCGCTCCTACTCTCGTGGTGCGTCCTCATGGGCCTCTTACCTGCAAGTGTAAAAACAGCCCCAAAGGGGGTCAGCACGAATGCTGGTACTCCCTCTCATGGCCCCCAAGCTAACGGGGCTACGACGACTAATTGTCGATAGCATGGAAATTGATTAAGTACACAAGCATGATATGAAGTGCAATAAACAACAATCCACAGATGAACATACATAGTTCACAAACAATGAACGACGCAAGCGTTCCCTTATCAAGTGGGTTAGTAACCCCCCCTCCTTAGTCCTGATTTCCTTAACCTCAGTTCCTTAACTTACCCAAATCTTAACCTTAACTGATTCTCAGTATACAAACCGTTCCTGGAAGGGAATGGTTGTAGCTTAATTTGAAACCTGGGATTTAGGTGATCCCACCGCACCATCTTAATGCCACCTACCCTGGACGGGAGTCCAGCGTAGCTGAGCCGGCAACCGGCCCTAGGCTACAAGTCCGAAGACAAGTCCTTAAGCGGAGGGCGGATCTGATTCAGATACCGTCCCCCTTTCCTTAGCATGCATGACCGGAGTCAGTCCCGGGTTTCCTCACTCAAGTTCCAGTTAGTAGAAATCTTAAACACCATGTGTTAGTTAAACCTTAACGGGTATTAACCAACAATCACCAAAACTTAACTCTTGTTCTTAATTTAGTAAGTACTAAACTTGGTTAGTAACAATCTCAAGTCTCGTGGGTTAGTGTAAAAAAACACATACACAACGAGAATAAATATAACCGGTTGCATGCTTTATCTTGTCTTAGTCATAGCAAGTAAACAGATAGCACACAAGCCGGGACACCTCGTTAGCAAGCAGGTCACAAGAAAGATTGTACCGTTCACCGTCGATTGTCGTTTGTTTAACCTTCTCCGGGGTCCCAATTCACAAACCTAAAACATTGATTCATTTTTAGGCCATTAGTTATTTGCTTACTTAACTCACTTAGTCCCTAAAGATTCCCATTGGATATCCTCTTAAGTCCTTACCATTTAACCTTATAAACTTAACTTTAAACATTAAGGTTCTTACTTAACTTAACTTAATCCCTTAAGATCTTAGGGTCCTAATCATTACTACCCTACCAAAGGCATACCTTATTACCAATTATCATCCTTAGAATTCAAGATCTCTTTTTTTTTTTAAGTGTTAAGGGCCGTCCGACCCACCGTCCGACCCACCAACTGGGTCAGACGCTTCTAGTGACTTTCGGGTTTGAAAAACTCCACTTGTCCGACCCACGTCCGACCCAACCAACTAGGTCGGACCATTCCAGAAATTTTCCGTCTTCTAAACCTCATCTGTCCGACCCATGTCCGACCCAACCAACTGGG
Source organism: Limonium bicolor (assembly GCA_023374045.1). Taxonomy (NCBI): domain Eukaryota; kingdom Viridiplantae; phylum Streptophyta; class Magnoliopsida; order Caryophyllales; family Plumbaginaceae; genus Limonium; species Limonium bicolor. Next base: position 35,095,038 of record CM041780.1, on the reverse strand, counting down.
TCGGACCATTCCAGAAATTTAATCGTCCTTTAAACACACCCGTCCGACCCATGTCCGACCCATATCCTCTGGGTCGGACCGTTCCAGAACCATTCACTGGCGTCTAACAGAGGCCGTCCGACCCAAACTTGGGTCGGACCCTGGGTCGGACGCCACCAGAACATGCCCAAACATTGTCAAATTTCACTAAACTTTTCCTCAAACCTTCCAATGTGTTCTAACATCTTTTAGACCCTTAAACCCATCTTAGAGCACCCTCCAAACTCAATAAAACAACCTCCAAAGATCATTCCAACCCTTTACTCAATTCTTATAACAACTACCAACACTTAACACTTATTTCTTTACTACATTTTCAACATACCTTTCTCCTAGAACTTCTACTAACCAAAGATTCCCTCCTTAATAACTTGACCACACCATATACACTACTTTCCACCCCTATACATTTTCCAAGCCTTCCTTAAATTCTAAACTCTAGTTTCTACCTAAACCATCTAAAAGTTTTATGCTCTTTTACATCAACTTACTAAAGTTTCCTAGCTTTTTATCAACATTTACCTAAGTCCTAAATACCCAAGTACATTATTTTGATTCCCAAATCCTTCTTAGTGATGCCTAAGTCATTATAAGCCATTTAAACACCTTAATCCCACCCTTCTTCATCAAGACAACCTCTAGAACTTCCTAGTACTTCCTTAATCATGAAATCTCCTTAGAAAATCTCAAACACTTAGGTTCTCCTCTAAATTTTCCATGGGTTCTCTAGTATATAGTTACATCCTAACACTTGGTTTTTCTCCATCAAACAACCAATATCACTCAACTTCTCATCACAACACCTTAACACACAATTTACACCAAAACTACACCACATCATTACATAGTGTATAAACTTAAATGCTTGGCACTTAGGCCCTTAAATGACAATAATCTTAACCACTAAATTTCCACATATATTGCCTTTAACCTGCGAATACACACAACAAGGCTCCCATTGAAATGAAATGCTTCTTGTAATTCATCTCAACATTGTTTGACTATCTCTTTTCTCATTGGCTCCTTAATCACAAATTCACAAGTATAGTCATTGTTCTTTCTCCTAGGTTTTATAACCCCTTTTCCCCAATGTAAACTCTACACTAAGCTCATCACATATCTGAATCCCATTCCCTTAAACAATAAAACACCTTAAGGTAAGTAATTTACCTTGTTCTTTCCCAAGCTTTACAAACTTTCTTCCTTAGGTTTTTCTTGCCCAATCTCGGTACCACTTAAACTTTCCTTGCCAATGTTCTAACCAATATCCAATGACTCCGATGAGTACTAGATAATACATTAACCCTAAGGAACAAACCCTAGGTTAAAAATGTGCTTTAAGGTATTAAGGTGATTGTTTTACCTTGGTTTCTCAAGACAAGCTTGGATATGAAGCAAGAAGGACCTCCTCTATCCTTTGAAGAGTAGAAAACAAGCTAGAACAAGGCATTAAATGAAGCCTCATGAGCATGTATTTTCGGTCATAAAGAAAAAGTGATGGAAACCTAGATTTTCTTACACTTTCTTTAACTTAAGAGAATGGAGAAGCCTATGGAGTCTCCAAACTTGAGTTTCCTCCTCTAATGGTGGTTTGGCTTGGCACCAAATCAATGCTCTTGAAGTTTTGAAAAGATATAAAGAGAGAGCTTGAGCTAACTAAGAAGAATATGTAATTTATTTTGGTTTTGGAGCTAAAATGAGTAAGTAGTGTACAAAGGAAGTTGAAGCTGGCATGGGGTTGTTCTTCACGTCAATGGAGAAGGGAGAGAGCAACTCAAAACATTGGGAACAAGAGAGAATGAAGAGATGAGGAGAGAGGTGATTAAAGGTAAGATATTTATCTTGTAAAGTAAATAGTAGTTTTGCTTTATGATTATTTGTTTACTTAATAACTAATAAAGGTTGTGACTCACCTTGTAAAAACCGGCCCCCATTAAGTAACAAGGGGTACTTAAGTCTTTGTTGACCAAATATCTCACTTATATTGACTTATGTTATAAACTAGCTTAATTAAATTACTATTCATAAAACAAGGCACATTGTTGTGAAATTTTGATTTCCCATTGATTTAGACTTCCTAATGTGATACTAATTAGTACACATGTTAATTAAAGAGTAATGATGGACATTTAGCCACTCAAAACCCATTTACAAGACAATTTTTCAAAAATGTGCTTTAAGACTCCTTAAAGCACATTTTGTGTTTTAACTTGTTTTCAAGCTTGGTTTTCTTTGGTAATTGATTTAAAATGACCATTAGGATATTACTAAGGTCTTAGAACAATATTTGGGTACTCACCCAAGTCTCTCCAAGCTTAGAGCACGTTTTTGCTTAAACTGCTTTTGGTGTTTCCTTATGTTTTCTTTGATTAGAAATGTTTCTTAATGTTTCTAAGGCATTATTTAGCCTCCTTATAACTTAGTTTATCATTTAAACACCATATCTAAGTTTGGGGTATTTCAAGAATAATTGCTTCAAGTCCTTGTACATCTTGGTGGCTCCAGGGTGTACTGATAATGTCGAGGAATGAGCCTCTGAAAGAATCCTGGTCTGAAGTTCCATCGCATCCTGAGGAACGCAGAGTCTGCCTCTGACTCGAAGGTGTCCCTCGCTGTCCAGCTCGTAGTCATACTTCAAACCGTCAGTCAACCCGTCTGCTAACTTTTGTCTGATGCCCTGCAGATATACGTCACTATCCTGGGCTGCGTAAATCTCCTCAGCTATCGTGGCCGTCTCTGTCTAAGCTAGGAGTGAGTATACTGTCCTGCTCAAAGCGTCTGCCACGACATTCCCTTTACCTTCCGTGTACTGAAGGTTGATATCATAATCAGCCAGAAGCTCAACCCATCTTCGTTGTCTCAAATTCAGCTCCTTATGAGTCTAGATGTACTTCAGACTCTTATGGTCTGTCATAATCTGAATTGTGGCTCCATACAAGTAATGTCGCCAGATCTTCAAGGCGAAGACTATGGCGAGGAGCTCAAGGTCGTGTGTGGGGTAATTCTCTTCGTGCTTCTTCAGCTGTCTAGAAGCATACGCTACTACTCGGACATGCTGCATCAGTACCCCACCAATCCCTCTGCCTGAAGCATCGCAATATACCTCGTACCCCTCGTTCCCCTCTGGGATAATCAATACTGGAGCTATGGTCAAGGCGTCCTTCAGCGCCTGGAAGGAGACCTCACAAGCCTCTGTCCACACAAACGGGCTGTCCTTCTTCATCAGAGAGGTCAAGGGCTTGGCTAGCCTGGAGAAGTCCTTCACAAAGCGTCTATAGTAGCCAGCCAACCCAAGGAAACTCCTAACCTCGGTCACAGTGCGAGGTCTATGCCAGCTCTTCACTGCCTCGATCTTAGATGGGTCTACAGAAACTCCCTCAGCTGAGATCACGTGTCCAAGAAATGACACCTTGTCCAGCTAGAATTCACACTTGCTGAATTTGGCATACAATTGTTTCTCCCTCAGTGTGTCCAAGACTGTCCTCAAATGCTGCTCATGTTCCTCTTTGCTCTTGGAGAAGACTAGAATGTCGTCTATGAACACGACTACCGACTTATCTAGCTGGGCTTGGAAGACTCTCTGCATCAAATCCATAAATCTCGCCGGTGCATTGGTCAGTCCAAACGGCATCACTGTGAACTCGTAGTGGTCGTATCTGGTCCGGAAGGCTGTCTTCTCTATGTCTGGCTCAGCTACAGCTATCTGGTGATATCCGGAACGCAGATCAATCTTAGAGAACACCTTTGCTCCCCTTAGCTGGTCGAACAAGTCATCGATCCTGGGCAGTGGGTACTTGTTTTTTATCGTGACATTTTTCAGCTCTCTGTAGTCTATACACAGTCTCATGCTTCCGTCCTTCTTCTTGACGAACAGCACAGGAGCGCCCCAAGGTGAGAAACTGGGTCTGATGAAACCCTTATCTAGTAGTTCCTGCAACTGCTTCTTCAACTCGACCATCTCTGCAGGGCCCATCCGGTAGGGAGCTTTAGCAATCGGTCCCGTGCCAGGTACGAGGTCGATGTTGAATTCAACCTCTCTCAGCGGTGGTAGTCCAGGTAGCTCCTCTGGAAAAACATCAAGGTACTCCGACACAATAGGAACGTCGCTCCTGAACTTCAGATCCGTCCTCAGATCCTGGGCATAACAGTAGTAGGCAGTCACGCCCTTGGACACTTTCTTCATCAGGGATAATGCCGATACAACCTTCACAATCGGCTGCTTGGGCTGCATTCGGTATGATACTGTGATCCCTGCGGTTGACTTCAAGAGGAGACGATGCTCTGCGCAGTGTAGTCTACCTCTGTACCGCTGTAGCGTGTCCATGCCCACAATTATGTCAAATCCCATGCCAGGGAAGACAATGGCATCGAGAAGAAAGTCTGCTCCCTTGATGTGCATGCTCAGATTCTTGCACTGTTTACTGCATTTGATCCGCTCTCTGGAAGGCAGTAAGACTGAGCAGTCACGGATATCCTCTGTGGGAGCATTGATCTTAGCATGAAACGCTTGTGATATGAAGGAGTGGGAGGCACCGGAATCAAACAGGACTGTGGCCTCCAGTCCATTAACTAGGAACGTGCCTGAAATTATAGGATAGACTTTTAAGATTCTGGTAAACGTTCCAAGGTAATTACTCAGGGTTTATGTTTATACCTGTGATGACCATTCCATTTCTCTTTGCTTGAGCCTGGTTCAACACATTCAACTTGATCCCTGAGTTTCCGACCCCTATAATGAAGTAATAAATTCTTAGAATTTCCATTCTTATTGAAAGCTTCATGAGCAACTTAAAATTTACAATGCTGAAACTGTAAAGTACAAGGCTAGGTCTGTCTAAAGGTTAAGTTCAGACGGCCCGGTTTCAAATGAGTCTGGTTAATAATGGGTGTGGGGGCTGTGTTGGGCTTGATTCTCTTCACCCCATGGTAGATGAGTCTAGCTGCCCCACCAAAGATCAGTACATCACCCGACTTCAGAAGGATCTTGGTAGCAAGGTCCGTCTCCTTTGATCACCAAAGAGGAACTCCGCGTCGTCCCCAAGTGATATGGACACTACTGGAACTCCTTTGGTGATGGATTCTAGGGATTCATCCTTATCTTGATGCAACCCTAGCTTACCTTCTTTTCCATAAAAATTGATGATGCAGACGTCTGAGGTTAGGTCTAGAACGGGCTCATCCTCCAATTCTTGTGCTGCCTTAACTGCAGCTCTAAATGGTCTGTCTGCAGTTCCTCCGGGATTGGTGGCACCTCTACTTCTTCATAGCTCTTGGTGGTGTGGTTCCACTTCTTACCTATGCATATGATCTTCACCTTCATGGTTGAACCATTTTTGAAGGTAGGGGTGTAAAAATTTCCTTCCTTCACACCTAACTCCCTGATCTTGAGGATCAATGCATACTGGACTGCTGGGGTCAGGTACTCTCGTAGTAAGATCATCCCGGGTCTCAAGACTCACACTTCTCTGGTGGGTGTGGTTTGGCTTCAAAAGGGATGTTGGGTGTGGTATAGGGCAAAATAGGAAAGCAAATATCGAAAGCTGAAGAACAATTGCCATAAAATAAATAAGTCAAGGTTCACAACTGGAAATGAAAGGTTCGAAACGAAACAAAATGAAGGGTTTATAGTTCATCCCTTTTATTGACAACGAAAAACTAGACAACTGAATGTAAAGAAATAAGGGTCTAAGCCTCTTCATGAGGAAAATAGTCCTCACCAGGTGAACTCGGGTCATCACTTGCTGCCTCGATGCGGTCCCCATGTTAAGGACTGGTGCCTTGCCCGGCCTCTGGGGGTAGTTCTGTCCCGGCCTCTGTGGATGACTCTGGGCAGGGCGACTAGTAGATGGTCCAGCACCTCCTGTTCCACCTCGACCTCCTCCAGTAGTAGTAGCAACTGGGGCTCTAGCAGGGTTCCGGTGAGTGGCTTGTAGTTCCTCGAATCTGGGTTCAGGAAGCATTCGAACGATCTGTGCCCCTTCCTACCGCAGTGGTGGCAGTCCACCAGGTTGCCCTTACAATCCTTGCCCGGGTGGTCCTTCTGGCACCACTTGCAGAAGAACTTTCTCGCAAGTTGGTTCCCTGTTTCAGTTTCAAGGTTAGTAATTGGGATAATAAAATGTAACCACTTTGGAGTTTCTAATTTATCTCACCCTTAAATGGCTGGGAGCGGAGTGGCTCAGCATTAGTGTATGAGGGGACCATGGCCTTCTCATTCCTACCCTTGTAGAACTTTCCCTTCCTCTCGTAGTTCTGGGAAATGTTTTCTCTATTTTCTCTTTCTTCATCCCCCTTCCTCTTGCCTAGCACAGAGTCCTGGTAGGCAGTGGTGGTCTCACAGTCATTCGCATCATCCGCTAACTCCTGTGGTGACAATATATGTTAGTGGAGAAACCTTTGCGTACCAGAAATTTAAATCATATTCCATACCTGTAGGGTCATCCCTCTGGTGGAACCGATCATAGTCATGATCTTGAAGTTCAAGCCGGTATGGAATTTGTCCACCAAATATCTTGGGGCATAAGCTCCCTCTCCAATAACAGCAAGTAGCTCCACGAACTTATTGTAATACTCAGCAACAGAGAGACTCCCTTGCTTCAGCTGCTCGAACTCACTCCTCATCCTCTTCTATAGATAGAACGGATAGAATTTAGCTCTCAAGGCCACTAGAAATGCCTAGAAGTCAAAGTTCGCCTGGGCCGTCAGCTCGGCTCTAGCAGTCTGCCACCATCGATGCGCGGGTCCCTGAAGAAAGTAGGCCGCTATGTCCACCTGGCGATTCACTGGAACATGCAGAGAGGTGAAGGCCTTCTGCATCTCGTCTATGTATTTCTCTAAAGTCTTCGGTTCTGGTTGGCCTTCATAGATGGGAGGACGAAGGTCGTTAACCGCCTTCAGCCAGTTGAACTCCCGGGGACCATTCGGTGGGTGGCGGGTGGTTGTGGGATCTGAGCCTGCTGCTGGGCCAATGCAGCTGTCACAATCTGCGCTATGACCTCCGGGGTGACAGCGTCGGGTCCATAGCCTCCTGAGGGACCAGCTCCTCCTCTATGAGACATCTAGCTGGTATGACGGGTTGTTACTCAGAAGGCGTATTGTAAAGTCTAACTATCAATGTAGCAATATATGAAATATTTATAACGTCCTAAGGATGGTTCGTATGTACATGAAGTAAGTATGGGGTAGGGTCACGCGCCTTTCTGGAATTCTCACTTCCCAATTCTACCCCAGTTCCCCAGTTTTAAGTGCACCTATAATCTAAGTATTTCACTCGGCTAGTTTTCTCGGGTTCAGAGCGTAACTACACTCTGATACCAATTTTTGTAACGCCCCTATTTAACATATTTATAGCGGAAATAAAATACTAAAGGCGTACAGATCATCGGGTTCCAAACACCCGGTACCAAACCTCACCAAACACAACTTAATGATTAAACTTTCACGGCCTGAACCTCGAGAAAACTTAACAAAAGTAAAACAGCAATAAAAACACATAAACTCTCAAAACCTAATCTCATCCCAGTCACTCGTTCTCTTCGTGGTCACCTGTAAAATAACTCGTACCTGTAAGATAAAACCAAGCAGCCCACCCCAAGGGGGGGTGGGTCAGTTCCCTGGAATGGAACTGGTACGATCCTCCAAAAACAAACTTATAATACAACTCTTAAACAATTAACAGCAGAAAAATAATCACTTAAACCACTCGGAGGAACAAGGCATTCCACAAATCACACAATCAAAATAACAAGATAAGAATGAAGGTTAATAACAGAAAAGTATAGTTAGTGAAACACAACCACATCATATGTTAGTGAACATCCATTGCCTTAGTTAAACCCAATTCCCGTTAGGAGTAGAAAGACTCAGATAGTCACAAAGGACTAGGAATGAAAAGATAGATCCAAGAACCAATAACTCAAGAACGGATAATTCAACTGGGAGAGATGGCCCCCACCGCCAAGTACGTCCTTTTAGGACAAGGGATATATACAGCCCCTCACTGTCTTCCACGTCCCTTTTGGGACAGGGGATTGAAATACCCCGAATCTAATTAATACTTGGTTATTATTAAATAATGGAGAATTGATCTAGAAACAGATCATTTTAGTTACGCATGCTAATTTATACATGCAAACGTTACGTGAATTAATATAATTACACGTGCGCATGCAAACTCACGCATGCGAACGTCACGAAAAACAGTCGTTTTACCGTAAACGCTAACGGGCGTAATGTTACTAAAAGTATTAACGTACTTGTACGAACGTTCATGTACGATTATTAACAAGGATTAAACATCTTGCATAACTAGCTCGATAGAATGAGCGTCAACAAGAAAAGAACAATACCAACTTGTATACAAACAAGCAACGTAAATACTTTACGAATGCCTAAGCATCTATAAATGCTACAATAAATTGAAATACACACTGAGATAAATGTAACAACTTATGTTACACCTATCATATATATTATGAAGATATAATAACTCATCAAAGGTCAAAGATGCGCACTAAACATCTTGACAAGAAGAACGCTCGTCGTAAAACGCCTTAGAAAAACATGCGATTAAGCATGACCTTGTATGACCTTCTAAAACTCAAAACAAATGGTCATACACTCATTATATGAATATATAAACATATTCCCTAGGCTATATTCAGTCAAAAACGCAAAATGCTCGGGAGTGCTCACGCACAACCCTTAAAGCACGAAAAGTCCGGAGAGGTGCCGAGGCGGCACGAACTCCTATAAAATTCATTCCTAGAGTTCCTAACATCATTAATAATCATTCTAAAGAGTACCCCGAGCTAGTCTCTCAATATTCAACAAAAACCTGAGGAGGATTTCTTAATTACTATAATAAGTGGTTTATAAACACTGGAACTCATAAAGGAAAATTTTATTTCCCAAAATTTCCTTAGAGCACAAAAACACACCTTCGGGTGTCACTAAAACGCATTTTACGCAATTACCTTGTTGTTTTTGACATGCACGAATTAAGAATCTTAAATAGGGTTAAAATGACTTCTAAATCAGTTGAAGGCAGTGTCAAACAAGGTTCTCTATAGGGGCCTATTTATGTCCAAAAACTAGTATAAAATTTGCATTTAAAGTTTATAAAAGGCATAGAACATGGTGACTCACCTTCCCATGTGCTATAATACTTAATGACAGAAGAATATAAGTCTCATGTGTGCTCCATGATGTCGAAATCCTGCCAGGAAACAAGCCATGTTAGCTTGACAAAACAAAGATAATTAAAGCAAAAAGTAGATCTAGCTTTTACCTTTTTGATTTCTTAATGTCAAGTGACAACTCCATGCTGTCTAAGCCATGTTAGAGCCGGTTGAAGAGGCCTAAAAAATTCCCCAATTCGTGGGTCACCTACAAGGGAGGAAGAAGACAAGTATTAACATTGAAAAATCAAAGGAATAAAGCCTTACCTAACTTACCTTGTCATTTAGCTTCCATAATTGTTCCCACCTTGCCTTGTCTTGCATTATGACCGAAATCATGCATAGAACATGGGCATTTATTGAGCCAATAATCTAAGGAATAAACAAAGGGAAAGACTAGTCAAATTAACATTAAAATAAACAATCAAAATTCTTTTCTAATTTGCCTTCTCTTAATTCCTACGTAAGTTTAGCTTCATTCTTTCCCTTGCACACTACATGGCCGAATTGGTAAGGCTCCTAACTCTCTCTTCTTCCTTCATCTTCTTCCTTTGAAGCTCTTAAGTCCATTAATGGAGTTTTAACTTCTATCTCCATCTTTAAGGTAATTTCCTAGCATTTCTTGTCAAGCCTTGAAGCAAAACTCTTCCTAGCACACCTACAAGGATTCGGCATCAACTAATGTACCAAGGAGGTTGTCTAAACCAACATTAATCCAAGGAGCATCTCATGGTTATCTTAAGGTAGTTTTCATGCTTGAAAATCCTTAAAGCACATTTTTGTGTGTAACCGATTTCTACTTCTTCTAAGACTCTTTCTTCTTCATTTTCATGAAGGAAAATTTGTTCTTCATCCCATTTAGGTGTGCCGAATTTATAAGGAGAAAAAGCTTAAGGTAAATCCTTGGAAAACTACTTACAAATCTACTTAAGATCTTTATTGAAGATCTAACTCCTAAACTCCTTCACCACTTGCATATAACCGAAGTGGAGCATCAAGAGTACCTTGGCGAAAACTTGGAGATCCAAGAAGAGTTCAAGCACTTAACCACCTTTGTTAAGAAGTAAGTTTACTAAGTTAATCCTTATGTTTTAAGCTTTGTTAAGCTTCTAAAAATTATACAAAAATATGTACATCTCCTAGTTAGATAAAACTGAAACTACATGGTAATATACCAAAAATATAATCTATAACCTATATGGAAAATATTTACCTTAAGACACATTTTTGTGTCACAAAATTTATCTATGTTAGGTACAAATTCAAACCGAATTACCAAGGGTAAAAATGTTCTATTTTGAGCTAAGAATCATTATAAAAAATTACAATAATTTTTACATGAGTTATAAAACTCCTATGAATTTATGTAATTATATTTTGACATATAAATCCACTTTTATATACTATATGGTCACTAATTAATTATGGCCGAATGGTCTAAGTGATAAATAGGTATTAATGACCTACTTAAGTATATAAACTTATATTATAAAGTTTGGAGAGTTAAAAATATTTTATTAGTGCTTAAATGGCTAATTAATTAAGTTATGTGGCTAAAATGTAATTTTTACAAAGTTTGGTGCATATACTATAAAAACCGAGAGTTAAAGGTGCCTTGGGATAAATATGATATAATATAAGATTAGGAATTAAGTATGAATTTTAGATAATTTAAACAAGTGTTAAAATAACAATTTATAAAGTTTTGGGCTATTATGTAATTTATGAAAGTTTGGAATTTAATACGGGGCGAATTCATAATTAAGAGAATCATGAAGTTCACTTTCGAAATTTTGAGGAAATAATATATTTAAACTATAGTTTATAAGTTATTAAATAACTATTATAAAGTTTTGGGGTGAAAATGTAATTAATGGAAAAGTACATGACCAAAGCCGAATTACTTGGGCTAGTTTGTAATTTAAGATTTATATGTATATATTCAGCAATTAAGAAGAACAAAATTGAAACTATAGTTTAAAAGACATTATGTAAAGTTTATAAGATTTTGTGGTTAAATGTAATTATTGAAGATATTATATTAAGGCTGAAAGTTTGAGAGGCCAAATTGTAATTTTCGAAAAGTTATAATGTTCAAAAGTCATATACCGAAATATTAATGGTGGTCTTGTAATATAATTAAATAAGGAATTAAAACTATATAATATAAGAGATTAGAGTTGAAATGTAATTATATGAAAAATATGGCAAAGCCGAAAATGAATGTGGCTAATTGGTGATTTATTAAAGTTATGGTGTTCAAATAATAATTAAAATTATAGTGGTTGTTTAGTGAATTAATTAATTAAGAAAATAAAACTATGTATTATAATGTATTTGGAGTATAATGTAAAGTTTAAGAAATAAATGTGGTTATAATAAGATAACCGAAAGGTATGTTGTATTTATGAGAATAAAAATATTTGTAGGTCCTATATGGATTTTGGAAATATAGAAAAGGAAATTATGATTTAAGGATTTATGAAATTAAAACTATAGATATACAAGTACAAGTAATTCATTTGTAAAGAAATAATATTTGTTTGGTTAGTTTGTGAATAATAAAAGATATGGGTATAATATGTCCATGTGTGGCATGTAAATAGTTTGAAGATTTATTAAGTGGTTATGTCATTTAGACAATTATATATAGAGTATCATAAATAATACATGTGTATGAAATATATATATTTAGATTTTAAGTAAATCAAAAGGAAATGAATAAAGGAATTTAATGTGGAAACACAAAATAATATTTGGAGCTATAGTATATTTTAAGAAAAAGCTAAGAGGAGGATTAAAACATGTGACCAATAAATGTCATTGATAAAATTATAAATTGCTATGTCATTTGGACAATGGTAAAACATGTAGCATAATTGGTACATGAATATATAGTTATATACATTAAAGGATTTAAAGATAAATCAAAAGGAATAACAAATAAGTTATACATCCAATCATGAGTGTCATTAAAAGAAATTACCGCACAATATAAGTCTTATAAATTAGGACTACATGTTTTGGAAATATATAAATACCTTAAATAATAGTAAGGAAAGGAGGTTAAAGAAACTACCTAAGTATAAAGAAATAAACTCACATGAAGTAACGAATATGAAATCGTTTCTTGAATCAATGAAATTATTATACGAGAGTTACATAAATTAACACTCTCAGATTAATCCTATTCTAGGACATTGTTTGACCAGACGTTGACCGGGAACTAAAACAAGTACAGTCTACGGTGAACGGTATGGAATTCTTGCAGTCTGTTTTCTACCGGATTACACCGGCTGTGTGCTATCTGTTGTTTGAAATAACGACCAAGATAATTGTTGTAAATGTTGTATTACTCTTGTGCACTGTTGTGTTATTCTGTGTGCGTGATGTTGCTAACTGTAACGTGTATGTCCCATGCATACAACACTACCTTACCAGTGGATAATACCTGTGCTTTGTTATACCGAGAACTTGTACTCAAGTTTATCACTAACTTCACTTTATAACAAACGTCGTTGTCCTAAACGTGACAACCGACAATACACACTGTGTTCTGATCATTGTCCTTGAGTGACACTTAACTATTCTAAACTACGAGAACGAGGAGCCCAGTTGGAGCTGGCCATGCAGCTACGGAGTTGTACCTGTCACAGGTCGTCTCCTACACAATTTACGTCACGACGGAACAGTACAAGTGGGGAGGAAGACTTTATTCCTCTCGAGGGTTCGATTCCCAATAAGTTCAAGTGGGGAGAAAGACTTCATTCCTCTCGAGGGTTCAATTCCCAACAGTTCAAGTGGGGAGGAAGACTTATTTCCTCTCGAGGGTTCGATTCCCCCTTTCTAAAGTACAGGAGTTAACTACGTTATCTTCTGAGGGACTAATTACCCACCTAATGTACGAGAGTCCCATCTCGTCTAAGGGTTTATCATACCCGACTATCTTACTCCATGAAGGAGGGTAAAGAGGTCACTATACCTCCACTGTTGTGAAGTACTCTTTATATACATGTTAGTCCATTGTGAGGATCTGACTACCGATGATTATTACAGGACAACTATCTTGACCTTCTGCAGTCTTGTTATGTGTGACATTGTTATCCTTGAATGGATGCTTGTTATGATTATGTTACGATGCTTATACAGCTTTTTAAAATGACTTGCATGTATTCGACAAAATAGTTGGTGTGGCCCAGTAGCTTGTGGGCTGCACGTTTTTTCATACCGGCAAATTATTTTGCTGAGCCATTTCATGGCTAAACAATTCCAGGTACCTGAGAATGAAGAGTTGACCCGACCGAGTGTAGGGGGGGGTAGAATTAAGACAGGGGATGTTATCACCGGAATCATTTTACAAGTACCGTACCTTTATTATGTCTTTGGTGTTTTAAGAGGTTTGTATTCAGCGCTCAGACCGCATCATTTGTAAGTTGTATTGGAGTTAGCCTTGTTAGTCACATGGGTGACTAGCGGCGTTGTAGCACCACCCGTTGTTATGTATATATTTCCCGCTGCATTTCTAGTTATTTGGGAGCTATCATCGTACAGGTTATTGGATTTCGGGTTGGGGTGTTACAAAAAGTGGTATCAGAGCGTAGTTGCGCTCTGAGAACTGAGTACAACCAAAATTAGCCTTGGGATACAGGGTGTGTGATAGAACAGTGAGGAATAGAAAGTCAGTTTTTACTTGGTCCGCCGAAGGGCGATAATAAATGTTCAAAACTTACAGTAACTACAAACTATGAACGCCTAAATAACGAGCAGATGTCATGAAGGGATTACATTAAAACAAATACTTAAGACTGAAATACCCCAAACCTTGATATGTGGTTTAAATATCAAACTATGGTATGTAAAGGCTAAAAAGTGCCCTAGAAACATCAGTGAACAATTTAAACCATAGTAAAATGCAATAAAGCACTAAGACACAGTTTGAGCAAAAAACATGCTCTAAGCTATGAGCGAACTTGGTTTGGACCCAAAGAGCCTACCAAGACTTAATAATATTCAAGTATGATTTAAAAAGGCTAATTAAGTCCTTAGGAAACCTTGGTAGACAATGAAACCAAACAAAACACAAGAGAATACCTTAAAGTCAATAAGAGCAAAATGTGCTCTAGCTTGGGATAAATTTGTATAAGACCAATGGTCATACCTATACCTATTATATGTTAATGAACATATTAAATCAATTACTAAAGAAAAACCAAGCTTGAAGAACAAGTTAAAACACAAAATGTGCTTTAAGGAGTCTTAAAGCACGTTTTTGAAAAATGTCTGTAAATGAGTTTTGAGTGGCTAAATGTCCACCATTACTCTAAATATATATGTGTACTATATAGTATCACATTTGGGTGGCTATATCAATGGGAAATAAAAATTTCACTTCTATGTGCCTTGTTTTTGTGAATAGTGATTTTATAAGCTAGTTTGTAACATATGTTATCATAAGTAATTAAATTGACAAATAAAGACTAAAGTACCCTTCTAACTAAATGGGGGCCGTTTTCAAGTGTGAGTCACCAATATGTAAAAGAAATCAATAACTAAAGTAAAGCTTAAAAGTAAAGTACTATTCTACTTCTACTTACTTAATATCTTCTAAGGTAGGACTTATCTTCATTTCTCCCTTCCTCTTCATTTCAACCGCTTCTAAGCTCTCTTCTACCTCTCTTCTTTCTGTTTCTCACGGTGATGCTACAGCAACAGCACCAAATGCCATCTTCCATTGCCCATATTTCTAGCTCACTTAACCAAATCAAAAACAAACACCACCAATCTCTTCCTCTCATCATCAAGCTCTTCAATCCTATCCTTTCAAAATCCCAAGAGCTCCATTCCGGTGCCAAGAGGAATCACCATGGGAGGAGCTTGAGCTGTGTTTCTAACATATTATTTACTCTCCTTTGCTTCAAGCACTAGTAGTACAGAAATGGTCTATCGCAGCGCCCCTACCGCAGCGGTTGTAATAAAACCGCTGAGATAGGCCAATTTTAAAAACCCGCACACCTATCTCAGCGGTTTGTAAGTAACACCGCTGCGCTAGGGTCGTTAAAAAAAAAAAGAACTCTATCGCAGCGTTCCTACTAAGAACCGCTGCGATAGGTCTTTTTACAGACCTATCTCAGCGGTTCTTAGTAGGAACCGCTGCGATAGAGTTCTTTTATTTCCCCCAAATCGACTCCGCATCGTCTCTCCTCTTCATTCTCTTCTGTAATATTTCGAGAACGAAGAAGAGGCGACGGCGATTCCTCTCGACGTCTGCGACTCCGCCACCACCACCACCTCCACCTTCTACTTCAGTGCGCGCCGCCATCGTCCACCGCCGCAGTTGCCGTCGCAGTCGCAACAGAGAGAACTGGTCGCAGGCGTCGATCGTCGGTTCTAGCGGAACCCTAGGTTCGAATTCGATTTGTAATTTCGAAATATTTTAATTATTGTCTTGTTGATTGAATAATTAGTTGTAATATAGTTATTGATTGTTAGTTTAGTTGTGTGTGCATAATTTGAATATAGATAGGTTATTGAACAAGTATAAATAGTTGTGCATATAAGGTGTTCGATAAAATGTCTGAGTTGATATTGTTGCTGTTTGTGCCCTCTGCATACAACCCAAAGTTGTAAAAAACGGTACGGGAGTTTAGTTATATAAATATGCGATACGAAGTACGGATACGGATAAAACGGGGTTAATGATACGGATGATAAATTTAATTATATAATATAGAACTAATATTATAAACATGACTATGAAACTATGATAATATTTAAAACTAAAATTGCAAATCAATATACAAATAATGCATATAAACATCTACTATATAAAATAACTTAGTGCAAGTATTTATATACCATTTTATAATTTATATTTTTTTTCCACACTATAAGTTTTAACTTTTCATTATATAGATGTAATAAACAATTTTGTAATTCAAACAAAGTTTTAATAGATTTATTGTATATGAATTTTGTTACTAAACTAATTAGATCTAAACGTTATATGTTGAATTCATTACATAATGACTACATGATACCAATGTCATAAACCATATATAAGTCGTTTGTTTACATAAAAAGTTGAGAATTCATATGTATATATGTTGTTGACTATTATTATTTTACATAATTCCTGCAAAAAAAAATAGACTATTAATTAAAAAATCCTGTAAAAAACTAGCTTAATATGTTGTTTTAGACAACAATTCATATATAACAATTCATATATAACAATTCATATATAACAAATTTATAATTTAAATTCATATTGATTGAAATTGTAAATAAAACTACTACGAAAAGAAAATGAATAACTACAAATCATTTTGTTCTTAATTCTCAAACTATTAAAAAAATTAACTTCAAGTTTCACATTAATAAAGTGGTAAGATCTATAACTTTATAACATCTATGTTCTCCCATTACATTGCAGTATATACGTGCTTAATATGATAATGCTTATAGTAATGGATTCTTGCCCCCCCTAATTTTATTACCTTGCTTCACGTGTCTGCTGTCTGCAGTAATTGGGGTGGTCTCTAGGTCTCTTTCTTCCTCATTGCTTCTGTTGTGCAGCATGAGCTGAAAGGTAATAATATCATCTATTGGATGTTCTTTTTTATTTTCTTAATATGATAATGCTTATAATAATGGATTTTCTGCCCCCCCTAATATTATTTCCTTGTTTCCCCGCTGTCTGCAGTAATTGGGGTGGTCTCTACTTCTTCTTCCTCATTTATTCTACTGTGAAGTAAGAGTGAAAAGGTAACATCTTCATCTATGTTTTCTCTTTGTTTGTTTAATTAATTATGCGAAAAAGTGGTTGTGGTTAATATTGAGTGATTGCGAATGGTTGCTGCCAATTGTGGAATTTATTTGTCGTGGTAAATAAGATGTTGGTGAATGCTTAATGATAAGCATGGGATTAACACGATTACGTAAAGTCATGCCGAATTTTTTCTAGAATCGTAATAGTCTTATTAATTAATTTTATTTGTTATTTGTGTATAACAATCTTTACTTTTCTTGTCAGGTCTTCTGAATCTGCTATTGGATTTGTACCAGTACTTTCCCAGCCCATCACCAAAAAGCATGTCCTAGCTTCCCCCTCTGTACAAACTAAAACAAGTAAGTAATTAAACTTTATTTTTTGTTTTAATAATGCAATGATTTGTTGAAGTTAAATTAAATGTGTTAGAATTGTTAGAATAAGGCTAGATTAGTTATGTTGGAAAGTTAGAGTACTTAGGCTACGTTAGTTAGGTTGTAACCATAGAGTAGTGCTGAGTTTGGTTGCAACCGTACATCCAGTAGAAACATGCTCCATATATAAATGCAGACGAAAACTGAAAGACAAATCAATCTAAACATTGTTTTTGTTTTCATATATAGAATGGAGCGTGACTGGATGTACGGTTATCGAGGGGATAACTATTTTGATGAGAAGCTGAAAGAGTTTCTCAAAGCGGCAGTGCAACACAAGGACATAACAAAGGCGGACAAGATTTCATGTCCTTGTGTTGACTGTGGGGTCGTAAGGAAATATGAAGACATTGAGGAAATTAGATTTCATCTTAAGTCCCGTGGATTCATGCCACATTACAGAAGATGGAATTTTCATGGAGAAACTGTTGCAGCTAGTGCTTCAACATCATCAAGTGCTCATGATCCACGTTACGCAAGTACCGCCCACACCCATTCAATACCATCAATGAGTCGGTACCGTTAAGTGATTCAGGATTCGATGACAGCGTGACCACTCACCATGATGAACAAATGGATGAAATGTTAGAAAATGTTGCCGATACTTTTGTCGATAAGCCGGAAGAGTATCAAAGATTGTTGGACGCATCAAAGACACCTTTGTACCTTCGTGCGTTAAATACACAAAATTGACTGCTGTACTTAATTTGTTCAACTTAAAGGGAAATATGGAGTTGGTGACAAGTGTTTCACGTCATTTCTAGAGCTGATACATGATATGCTTCCTGATGAGAATGGTCTTCCTACATCCACCTACGAGGCAAAGAAATGGATGTGTCCAATGGGGTTGAATATAAAAAGATTCATGCTTGCCCAAATAATTGTGTGCTTTATAGGGGTGAATACGAACATCTAGACAAGTGTCCTAAATGTTTGTTGTCCCGGTACAAGGACAAGGATGAGGATTCCTCCTTTCAGAAAAAAAATCGTCCAGTGAAATTATTGTGGTACTTGGCCGATAATTCCTAGATTCAAACGGTTTGTTTGCCAACCCGAAGATGCGAAGAACTTACGATGGCACGCGGATGGTAGAAAAATTGATGAAAAATTAAGACATCCTGCAGACGGACCTCAGTGGAGAAATATCAACAGAAATTTAAACATCATTTTGGGGATGAGGGATAGGAATCTGAGACTTGGATTATGTACCGATGGGATGAACCCGTATGGCACGTTGAGCAGTCAGCACAGCACTTGGCCGGTGCTACTAGTGATCTATAATTTACCGTCATGGTTGTGCATGAACGAAAATACATTATGTTATCACTCCTAATTTCTGGTCCCAAGCAACCTGGTCATAACATTGACGTATATCTTGCACCACTGATCGACGATCTGAACTTGTTGTGGAATGAAGGGACAGTGGTATATGATGCTCATGCGAAAGAAAATTTCACACTGAAGGCGATGTGTTCTGTACTGTTAACGACTTTCCTGCCTATGGGAACTTGTCAGGATACTCGGTGAAAGGATTCAAAGCGTGTCCGGTATGTGAGGATGACACATGTTCAGATCGTCTGAAGCACTGCGGCAAAAATGTTTATATGTGTCATCGACGGTTTCTTCCAGTAGACCATCCTTACCGTTCGAGAAAGCGAAAGCTGTTCAACAATGAGCCCGAGACTCGTGTGGCTCGTCTGCCTTTGAATTCAGAGAAGTGTATGCAAAGGTAAAAGACATGAAAATGTATTTGGAAACATCCAAGCCGCCGAAGAACATTTGGAAAAACGTTCCATTTTTTGGGATCTACCGTATTGGCGGCATCCTGCTGTTCGACATTGTTTGGATATCATGCACATTGTGAAGAACGTCGGTGAGGCATTGTGTGGTACTTTGCTCAACATACCCGGCAAGACGAAAGACGGATTGAAGGTGAGGAGAGATATGCAAGAGTTGCGCATACGGAAAGAACTACACCCATATAGGGATGAGAAGCGAACATATCTACCTCCTGCGTGTTATACCCTCTCTAAGAGTGAAAAATTAAGTTTTTGCAAGTGTTTGCACACATTGAAGGTACCATCTGGGTACTCTTCAAACTGGAAGAACCTAGTTTCTATGAAGGATTTGAAACTGTTAGGCATGAAATCTCATGATTATCATGTGTTAATGTTGCATCTTCTTCCAGTTGCAATACGAGGGATATTACCAGAAAATGTCAGAAATGCTATAACTCGATTATGTTTCTTCTTCAACGCTGTCTGCTGCAAGGCAATTGACTCAGACACCCTCGATGATCTGGCAACATGAAATTGTTGTGACAATATGCCAGCTTGAGATTTATTTCCCACCATCTTTCTTCGACATAATGGTGCATTTAGTAGTGCATATTGTCCGAGAGATCAAATATTGTGGTCCGGTTTACTTACGTTACATGTATCCTTTCGAACAATATATGGGGATTCTGAAGGGTTGAATGAAAAACAGATATAGACCGGAAGGCAGTATCATCGAAGCAACAGTGACTGAGGAAGTCACAGAATTCGTAACAAGTTATTTGAACGATGCAGAGTCAATTGGTATTCCCAACCACGTCACCATGGTAGATTTGGCGGGTAAAGGAGTTATTGGCAAAAAGGTTATTCGTATCTCTCGTGATCTATTAATCAGGCACATTTGTTTGTACTACAACACCTTGAGGTTGTTGAACCCTACTTCGATTTCACATTGCTGAGTTGAGTCGACAAAACCCTACCAAAACGTATCTGGCTTAAAAAAGAACAAAATCGAGTATTCGTCCATGGTTTAAGGAATATGTGTTTAAGCAAGCTTCATTGAACCCGAAGATGTCAGTGAAGAATCATCAGAGTCTAGCTGTTGGTTCTGGAACAGATGTCGTATCGTTTGAAGGTATATGACATTAATGGATGCACATACTACACTCTGCACGCCAAGATGCTAAATCAATACATCAGAACAGTGGGGTAAAAATTGAAGCATCGGTGACTGAATATGGTCTAGGTAACCAGGTTCAACAACGAGTAGTAGTAGTTGTATTATGGTGTGATAGAGGACATATGGGAACTAAACTATCACATTGATTCGTTTCTATTGTTCCGCTGCTGCAATTGGTGGACAAACCGACATGGACTCCAAAATGATAAAGGACTTATTTTGGTTGATCTTTCACGTGTTACAACTAATAAGGAAGATCAGTTTGTGTTGGGTAAAGACTGTGACCAGGTGTTTTATGTTGAAGACCCAAAAGCTAGTAGATGGGCATGTTGTTCTTCCAGGAGAAGACCGGTTTTGTTTGAGGATGAAAACAACGACGATGATGATAATGAGATGATAGATGAACCTGTATCGTTGCATACAGGGCTGCATGATTCAACTGATGATTTACAAAATGATGATGTTCAGACCATCTACGCTCGATCAGACCATAATGAGGGGTTTGGGTAGAAAACAGATCATGATATATGTTACTATGTCTAGGTAACACCATTGGTTGAAAGTACATTATATAATTCGTATTATTGTTGTTTATTTTTGCAATTATACATCGTTCCATGAATTGTTTTATGTTTATTTTTGCAATTATACATCGTTCCATGAATATTGATCTAATGTGTGTTTGTTTTTTTCCTCAGTGGCTGATGATCCTATTGATGATCCTATAGGACAGCTGCTCCTGACTGGGGATAGTAGACCGGCAAAAACGCACCACACGAAGTGGTAAAAAGAAATCAAAGAAAGCAGACGTAGAGACCACCCCACAGCAGACCGAGACAGCAGGTCCTTCACAGGAAGGACAAGAGATACAAGTTGCTCCTCCCCCTCTCAAGAAACCCAAAAAACGAGGGGCAACCCGTGGGCTGAAAGCAAATAGAGGCCCCCGACAAAGCCTTTGGAGTTCAATGAATTTAATCAGCCCACCGGTACCTGGAAAAATGATTTCACTGCTCTAGCCAGGCATTTGGTGAGTACATATTTCAATATAAACCACAATTGGAAGCAAGTGCCTCAGGCGTTGAAGGAGCAGATATTTGAATGTCTCAAGGTATTTGTTACATTTAATAGTTTGTTTTTAGATTTATATAGTTATTTTTTACACACTAATCCATTTTTTTTGTGCATATAGGACCGATTCTGTATAGATCCATCTCTGAAGGATGATGTGATGAAGGGGATTGCCACACAATTCAAAGACTTCAGATCTCTGCTCACGAGGCAGTACATTTACTGTGAGGAGCCGCAGAGATAGAGGAGGCAGAAGGTGAAGATGTGGATGATCGGAGACCACCGTGGCAAAAATATGATGGTATTACTGAAGAGCAGTGGAATGAGTTTGTTGCGAAGCGTCTGACCCCTGAGTTCAAGGTGAGTTTTACACTAGTAGTTGTTCTTTTGTATGATAAATGTTTAAAGTGTCCTACAGTTAATTTGGTTATTCGTCCTTTTTAATATATTATTTGCATAATTTGTCTTTTCATACTTATATGTAGGCTATACGTGAGAAACAACAACAAATGCAAAAAAAAATCGTTACCCCATCACATGGGGAGTACAAGTATTGCTCAGCGTGTGCCGCAGTGGGAGAAAGAGGGGTTGCTGCCAGCTGGCTCGAATGTCAGCGAACGAAGGATGAAGGTTTGGGACTTAAGTAGACGGAAGAAACCTTCAAATCCGGCGCGGCACCTGCTGAGTATGATGACGCCACGAGAGAGGTCATCAACCAAATGGTAAGTGATTTTTAGTTTAAAAAATGTTTATTATATTTATAGAGTAACAATAGCAGTTAAATAAACCGAAGAATCCTTATTGACTTATTAAACTCCATAACAGGAAGAGTTAAGCTCCCAGATCACCCCAGGGCTCTTGGCAGCCCGTTAGGCAGGATGATCCACTTTCCCGCGCTCTCGGGAAGAAGGATCATCCGGGTCGTGCAGTCGGCTTTGGTGGTCATGTCGGTATACGCCAAGCCTTCGGTAATCCTGGTCGAGACACGGTGCTGGAGGGACGATTAACATATGAGGAGCACTTACGCCAGAATGCGGAGCTCGAGCAGCGACTACGAAATGAATTTCAGCAGTTAATCGCTCAAGCTATGGAGATGCTTCGTTCTGAGAGGAGTCAGGAGGTTTCTAGACCGCCAGATCAGCCACAAGCATCAGAGCCCGCAGCAGTGCCTCCTAGTAGTGTTCACTCCGTCAACCCATTTCCATATTCATCTCTCAAGGTTAGAACAACATGTTAACTACAAATACAAAAAAAAACAAATTATACACTTGTTATGTGCATCTAAAATCTTTAATTTTGAAAATATAGCAACCAATTGACTGCACATTGTTCCAAGTGATTTGGCGTTGACGAAGTTGAAGTAGGTGGGGAAAAACTTTCAAGTCTTGTGCTGGAGACAACGTGAGGAATACAGCGCTCCGAGAGTACCATGGCGGGTGCTTGTTGAAGGTTACGCGCCTGCTTACGCGGATTGTCAGATACCGGTGCCCAGTGCAGACATATCCACCCTTCGTCAAGCTGAATCCAATGCAGTACAGTGGCCCTGTAGGTTGATTAGGCTTGGGGAGCAGCAGGTAACCCCATGAAAAACTTATTCTTTAACATATCCTAGAGTAGAAACATATACTTATTAAATTAATATATTAGGAACACATTCAATCAAATTCTGATAAGGCAAAGGAAAGAGAGTTGTTGTTCACCAGCTAATCCTTCGATGGCATCCGCGACTAGAGTTGTGATGAGATCGAATTTGCTACAACCGGCGGTTCTGAATGCCTTACCCCCCATGCTGAAACTGTTACACTCCACACTACTGATGACGTCGCCAGAAAGATTCGGTTACAATGGAACCAAGACCGGATCTTTTTCATCATAGAGGCGCTCAGAGTTTTGAAATCTATCTTACTGATTTTGTGGAGTTGTTCACGAAGGATTGGTTGAGTGCGTCGATTCTCAAATCGGTTTGCATGTGAGTAATTAGCAAATGTTGTACACATTTTACTCTGTATATTTGAAAATTAAATTCATAATATTTGTTTCTTTATATTGTGCAGGTTTATTGATGACAAGGCGGTCCAAGTACATGAGAATAGTAGTTTCGGGGTTCCTATGCCCTGACTACTGTTCCGAAGCTAATATGGGATCTGACCCCAAGCGTGGTCCAGTACTTGTCGAATGTGATACATGCGTGTGCAGTTACAGATAAATCTTACATCATGCTGCCTCTTCATCAAGGGTAAGAATTTTTCTCTAATGTTAAGTTAGTTAAAAAATTATGATATTTGTATTATGTAATTGATTGAATTAAGTTCTGCCTGTATTGTAATCTATGAACAGCCGACACTGGTCTGTGCTCGTTCTATGTATAAAAAAGCCCAAGAGTCCTGCAGCTTGACTCAGCATCTCTGCGTCCAAGAAGCACTTATATATAACATGTTGATGAGGTGATGAATTTACTTAACTTGATTAATTATCAATTTTTAGTTATTTCTATATCATCCAGTTGATAACTTTTACTTTTCTGTGCGTATGAATTCTAGTGCCTTTGTATCTGTAATGACGCAAGTCCGAGGAGAGAGACTTAGAAGATTCCGTGGCGTGGATGTAGTCAAGGTATTTTTGTAGTCCTTATTCAAATTTTGTAATATGTTCATTGTTTAAAATAGGAACAGTATTATATTTATGTGTTAAATCGATTTTGAATATGTACGTATATACATGTGCAGTGTCCACAGCAGCCGGGAGGTTCGGAATGTGGCTACTATGTCATTCGGTTTATGAGTGACTTGATAGCGGGACCGAGACTCTTGCCAGAGAAGTCTCTAGACCTGGTAAGTAGCATTCTCGAAATATTTTTGGTTTTGTAGATAATTTTTAACATTGATTCTTAAACTGAAAGTATTATTAGCAACTAATCATATTTTTTTTTGTGTTATTCCAAGGCTTTTGAAGAGTTAGTAGTAGACGGTTACAACGAAGGACATATAACCCGAGGTGCTCGAAGAATGGGCAGAATTCATGAGCGTTAATGTAGGTTGCTTCTAGGGTTTGGTAGGATTGAGTAGGATGATTTTGAAATTCTCATGAAACAATTGTCGTTTCTGTAAAGATTTTGTTGATATTTGATTAATTTGGTCAATTTGTAAATGTAAGTGGTATTATTGGCCGTAGATATGTTTTGGTGGCAATTATATGGTGAATGGTTGATCTAATGCCCCACTGTGGTGGCATTGTTTATTGCTATATCTTCACAGGTTTGATTGATTTTGGGTGTGTGTGGTAGAATTGTAGGGTGGAATGGAAAAAGCAAAAAAAAAAAAATCAACCTATTGCAAGATAGGTGTTTTTTTTTTAAAAAAAAGGTCTATCGCAGCGGTTGTTAATAAGAACCGCTGTCGATAGGTGGTTTTTTTTTTAAAAAATAGGTCTAACGCAGCGGTTCTTACTAACAACCGCTGCGATAGAGTACCTACCGCAGCTGCGGTTCTACAACCGCTGCGGTAGAGTTTTCCACCTAGCGCAGCGGCACCCATCGCAGCGGTTTTTCACCGCTGCCAAATGATAGTTAGTACCAATAACCTCTTGCGGTAGGTCTTTTCCTACTAGTCGGGGTAGGTACCAAACAACCGCTGCGGTAGGTCCTTTTCCTACTAGTGAAGGTAAGGAACTAAAGAAAAATGAAGTTTTCCTTCATGGTTTTACCTTGACCGAAAACCCATTATGTGCTCATTTTGTTTGCTTTGTTTCTACTCCATTTGAATTTCAAGGACTTGGTGGAGTCCTCTCTTGGTAGATATTCCAATTCCCTTCAAAGACCAAGGTAAAACAAAACTATCTTAATGCTCTTTGAACAATGTAAAACCTAGGGTTTACAATGAGATTAGCTTGGAGCTTGAATACTCATCACATTGTTTGTGTAATGTTTAGAAGTTGACAAGCAACTAATCTTAGCCGATTTTTAAACAAGGAAACAAGAAAAAAGTTTGTGCGGAAATGAGGTAAATATGCTATCTCAGTGTGGTTTAATGCCTTAGGAGAAATGAGCTTATAATGCTTGCTAAAACTACCTAAAGAGCAAATGGTGAATGACTTAGTAAAGTGTTCTCAAGGAGACTAGTAAAAGAACATATGTCTTGGTGGGTGTAATTTCAGGTCAAAGGCTTATATATTGTGGAAATTCAGTGTTTAAGGTTTATGCAATTTAAGGGCTAAGAGCCATGTTGTTTAAGGGCCTAAGTGCCAAGCAATTTAAGTTATGCACTATATTGTGATGTAGTGCTAAATGTGTGAAGTTTGTGTATAAAAATGTGTTTGATGGATTTTAGGTGTTCTTGAATGAGATAAGGTAAAAACCTAAGTGTTTGGATGTGAGTATATACAAGAGAAGCTATGGCAAAATTTGGAAAATGTGTAAGAAGTTCTAAGTGTTCTAAGTAAGTTTTGGTGAACTATGAATTGTTAGGAATGGATACATGCTTCACTAAGGAAGAAAACATGCATTAAGGTGTTCTAAGGTGCTATAAGGATTTAGGCATTTGTCTTGGAAGTTCTAGAAATCCAATGAGTGTTTTTAGGATGTATTAAAGTCTTGGAGAAGTTTGTTTAAGGTTTAGGTAATGTTGATGAATAAGGAGAGAATGATGTTTAGGTAAGGTTTTGAGAAAGGAATTCAAGAAGGTGTGAAAAAGAAGATTTGTTTTGTAAGAGAAGATGCTTGGGAGATGATGTTGTGATGGTGAGAAAACATTTTGGTATGGTGGTCATTTAGGTGAAACACCCCTTAGGAAACCAAATGTAAATGTTACAAGTGTTATGAGATTTTGGGTGGAAATTGAGTAACAAGTCAACATGGAATTAGGAGTGTAAAGATGATATTTGGACATTAGAATATACCTAGGAACATTAGGTAAGTTTATACAATTAATGGAGGTGGAGAAATAATGCAACAAGGTTTGAAAAATGCAATTTTACCAAGTCTGTAGCTTTGGTCCGAGACCTAGGTTATGGTTAAAGTTCCGGACCAGGGGTGTAAAATAAGCCGAGAGTCACATAAGGATGTGGTCCGGGACTTAGGCCTTGTATAAGGTCCCGGACCACCCCATTTTAAAAGGCCAAGACTTGAGTTAGCATATGGTCCGGGACTTAAGAAGAGGACCAAGTCCCGGGCCACTATAAAAACATGGTTTTAAGTTATTAAAAGATGTCTAATGATGGGGATTGATGGATAATGATGTTATAAGGTTGTGTAGGACATGTTAGGTGAGTTATAGTCACGATTTGGTGGGTGAAAAGTTGAAGTAAAATGAAAGAGTGAAACATGTTAAAAATGTAAAGTTATTTGACCAAGTTAACGGGGAAAAGTTATAAGCATTAGACTTTAAAACACATGTTACCCCAATGTTAATAAAAGTACATGTAATGTTGTCAGTTGTTCGAGAATTGCTCGAGGAACATGAATGGACATGATAAAGTGGACTCCGGTGACAGGTATGGTTTTCTTGCAACCTGTGTCATACCGGATTACACCGGCTTGTATGCCAATGTGTTTTTCTGTGTGTTTGCCACGTTATAAGATAAATCATGAAACGAGTTTACAGTCGTTATTGTTATTGTATGTTTACGTGCCGATACCGTAACCTCGAATGCGCTTGAAGGGCTAGTTCACCACTATTAGGTAAACGTAAGAGAACAGTATCCGGTGATAACGTCCGACCTAAGGAATGTTCTAACCACGGCTATGCGTGAGTTAGTTATGTGATGTTTTGTGTGATGTTTGTGTGTGAATGTGTGACTCTCCCTTCCCTTGCGTGTGTCTATCAAGACTTAACCCAATGTTGTGATTGTTTAACTAAGTTCAATGATGAACTTCTGACAAGTGCTAACGGGGGAGTGAGGAGTCCGGTCTGTTCCGGCCACGCGTGTGAGTATGGGGGTCGTTGTCATAGCAGGTTCGATCCTCTCCGTATTTTATGGTTGTTTTCCAATTTGGTTCCCAACCTTCCCTTTAGCTTAACCAAGGCTATTACTGACTCACGTCGGGCCACAGGGGCATACTATGTTATGTTTGTTCGGTGTGCTTGGACACTATATCCGAGACACCTTGTGTTAAGTTATCCGTTCATTTAACGAGACGGTAACGAGTTATGTAACGAGCTTATCATGAGACTGGCAACATTCTCTAGGCTCACCAGTGTATTAACTATGTTTGGGTCGGTTCCTAAGAGGACCGTTCCCGTTATGTTATGTGATGTTATTGTAAGCAATTCCTATTGCGATGTTATCATGTGCACGTCGATACGTGAAAGTGTTGTTAAGTTTTGTATGTGAGGAATGATATACTCCCTCCGTTCTGAATTGACCGTCCTGTTTACTATTTGGACATGTCGTTTGACTTCAATTTTAACATATAAGATAAATTAATTTTGAAAATTTAAGTTTAGCATATGAATCCTTACATGATAAACTATATGTCACAAAATTTAATTTTATAAATTATCTTATATGTTTAATATTGAAGTGGAAAACGTGTCATAAAGCAAACAGGACGGTCAATTCAGGACGGAGGGAGTATGTTGTAAGATATGGAGTGTGTGGATCATGGATATGAATCCCAGTTTGTGATAAGAGGCGTTTAAGGATAACCCGATTAATGGGTAGTTGTCGCCTATTAAGGAAGTAGCTCCATTGGAGGAGAAACACTCTAGGAATAATGAATCCATGAGTGACTTATCAAATATGGATATATTATCCGTTTGTTGAGCCCATTGAGGCGAAATGTTATGTGTTGTGTGTTTACAGTTACATGCATGATTTAAATATAATCAACCGCATGCTAAGACGACAATTAGTTGTGCGTGGCCCGGTAGCATGTGGGCTGCGGGATTACCATACCAGCAAAGGTGCTGAGCCCCTTGGGGGCCACCCTTTCTCTTCTTTTCCTATTTCAGGTACAGAGAGCTGGAAGCCGTTCGAGAGTAGGACGGGGTAGTCGCTGTACATGGGTAATCATGTAAGTTGTATATATACAGTAGGTGTAGTAAGACCGAAGTTGTTATCGGCATCAGTTTGTAAATACTCGGTACAGTTGGAAGGTATGTGTATGTTTGTTGTTAATGGAAAGGGATAATAATGTGTAGTTGCTCGGGGATTTAGCCCATCAGACCGGTACAATGTATATGGATTAGCCTTGTTAGCCACGTGGGTGGCTAACGGCGTGTAACACCAACGAGTTAAGTAATGTGATGAGGTTTGTTTTTCCGCTGCAGTTTATTGTAAGTGTGTTAATGTTGGATGGGGTGTTACAAAAAGTGGTATCAGAGCGAAGTATCGCTCTGATGACTGAATTACCGAGCTTAGGAAGTACCGAGTTAGGATTTAAGTACTTTGGGTTAAGGGTTGAGTGATAGCGTGAGAGATACGCTAGTTAGGACTTACCAGTGTGTACTGGAAACCTACAATATCCATCCCGCCCTCCACAACCCCAGTTTTATAACTTGGGATAGAACGCCAGAGAGATGAAAGTCCTCTCTTACTTGGGAATACACGATCTAGCTGTTATTAAGTACCACTGTGAGTACGGAGAACCTGTCATACGGTGGATCCTGAAATGTGGGAATCCCGGAGACGGTTTCCATTTGAACAATGTTAACCGCATTTAATAGCGAAGAATGAAGAATCTTGTGTACAGAAGAATAGAATTTCCGGCAACCTGGGTCGACATGCCGAGCAGTCAAGGATTACCAGCTTGCAACGCACCGACCGTGCAGCAGGCAAGAAGTGGATTAGTGAAACCCGAGACGAGTGTCTTCGGGACCATAGTTGATAAATAATACACCGACGGTATACCAACCGACAAGGGAACTACAACGTAGTGCCCAAATACGTGGAACGGGCTACAAAGAGAATACAATACTAAGAAAAGGGGTCTCCCAGAATGGGAAACACCCTAGTTGATGATCATCATGTGAAGACAGTGAGAAGTCACCTAAAGGAGTTATTATCAAGATAGTAAGGTCAGTGAGGGCCAACAAGCCACCGATGATAGTGCGGGTAAGAACAATACCACAACCGGTATGTGTTGAACCGATAGCCAGTTAGCATGGCGCACTTGCCATAGCAAGTGCTGCTATAACAGGGCTGTTCGGGAAATTTATAACCACTACAAGTACTTGGTAAAGTACCATAAAGTTAAATGTGATCGTCATAACAGTGGAAGGGCCTGTTAGCCTAACCCCTGTAATTGTAAGTACACCAGTCAGCAAGTAGCTAGACTTGGTTAAGGTAAGAAGATGTTGTGAAACCATGAAAATTTTCTTTCAAACTCAGATTTACTCAAACCCTTTTTCTTTTCAAAACCAGATTTTCTTTCAAACCAACACTTCTTTCCAACCTTCTTTTAAACCAAACCAATAGAACCAAGGACAGTTGACAAGGATACAACAATGGATAAACTTTCCCTCGATTAAGTTCGGGAAGCATGGAATGAATATTGTCACGAGACAATATAAGGGAGCTGACAACAGAATACTTCACCTAGGCGTGTGACGGACACTACGAGTGTACCAACTGTGTTGTGGGACGACCGCACTCCGATAGGAGCTTGTGGGCCTGACAGACCTACTTATGGGTTAGTTGGGTAAGTAGCAATGTATCAGTATGGTACCCCACATATGTATACGAGTAGAGTCCGGAACACGGGAAGTAGTCGACTCCATACTACGGTCAGCAGTATAAGTCAAACAAGAACTAAGGATTACCATGAATGGTTGAAGTTAAGGAACTCAGTTAAGTTAACGAGACTAAAGGAATTAGTGAATTCCTTTCAACGAAATGCTTAAGAGTCAGGAGGTGCGAAGTGCACTAACTGTTATGTAAAGACATCACACATGTCTTAAGAATTCCGAGGGATTAACATGTTAGCTGGAACGGTGACCCAACCTGTGCATGGCAAGGCAGATGCCTGATGTGGACACATTAATGTGCAATGAACGGGATGAAACTCCCAGAATGAGTACCTACACTATCAGGAAATGTTGATCTTCACAGACGAAGATAATAAACCAGTTAAGAACGCAAACGGCGTGGCTAACCGAATATACCAATAAGTGCAAGCCAGATGTGATGGAATAACTTAGCAACACACAGGAGCAATCCTTGAGGGTGTTTACATCAACAATAATGGCACGAAATGACGTGACAGAAACACAAGAGTGGAAATTAACACCCAGTTTAGATATAACTTGTCAGGAGACGGACTGACAATCCTAAGGGGCATCCCATGAAAGGAAACAGAATGCAATGACCTTGTCATGGAGCTCAATATAATATCCAAACCATGTAATGTTGTACAGAGAAGTACATGTGTATGGATAGCCTACAATGAGCGCAGCTCAAGGCAAATAAGGCTTATAGGCCACAAATAAAATGTATTATGTAAATTGGATTGATTGCAGAAGTTTATGTTATATAAGTGAATAGAGTGGAGAACGAACCACTGCATTAAGAGTGGGGATACCTCTCGATATTATGAGACCGCAGGAGCGGAAGTTATGTGAATCAAGTTCAAGAAATATGTTAAGGATGGACGATGTTATTATTGAAAGAGAGCGATTAGCTTAGTAGTATGTGTGTATAAAAGTGAAACACCGAGCTGAATAATGCCGGCTTGTGACTCGAATGATCGATGATCAAGGAGCATTCAGTAGTCGTCCAGATGAGTGATGAACTATAATGTGAATAATGTAAGTTTATGTGTGGAAGTTGAGGTGACAGTAGATACGATATAAGCTGATGTTATACAAGGAGTAAGAGCACGGTGCGCAGCAAGCGACCGTTGTATAAGTATTGTTTAACGATAATGTAACAGATAAGACCAGTTATGAGTTAAACTCAGTGGAGATACAACAGTAAGTGATACCAAACAAACTAGGCAGTAAGCCAGTAGCCAGAATTATGAGATCAAAATCTCAGTGAAACACAGTGTGAATTCCATGGCGAATCCTATAAGGGATTTACTGTCAAGAGTTTACGCCTCTGCACTCTGTATGACTGAGTGTTTTGGTATTGCACTTGCGCAGTAATGATCGAGTGGGATAGCTAGGAATTGGAAACATGTTAATTGTGGAGCAATAATGTTATAATGGCCGATGCATAGGAAATGCAAGGCCGCACCAATAAAAGAGTACTTGTACAAAACCAAATGTGGAGACATAATTAACAGTAAGTGACTACAGTAGCACTAACTGCCAAATATCGGTATGGAATATACCCCAAATGTTGTAAATAGCTGAGAGAGCACTACACACTAGGTAGTAGCTCAATCTCAACAGACAGTAAGTCGGAAGCGAACAAGTCAATCATTGTGAAATACATAGCTGTATACAAAATAAATTGTTATGGAAGCGGATAGAAAGTTTATAACTCACCGAATTCGCTAACGGTAAGAGATACCACGCGTCGGTTGAGAAACCATTGTTACCAAGATGAAGGTGATATATGGGAGGTGCACAATACAGTGAGAATAATGAATGCGGCAGACTAAGCCCTACAGTTGTCAGAGTTGCGCAGCAGACGTTAGTGAACCAGTGAGTCAAGTGTACAATGTGCATAGTAAGTATGAGTAAATGGCTAATTATTAACGCCTAGAAGCCTAACAGGCCAGAATCGAAACCAACTAAGAGTTTAAACAGACTCCAATGAGAATTCTTGGTTTAGGAACTAAACCGCCAATATGGTTAAGATCCTCTAATCAGAATCCATGTGTGTAATAGACCGCGTGGAAGTTAAAACACTTCACGACGGCAGAACATTATAAGCCAATGTTTAGTGATTGATTACGTGGGCGTAATCCCTTTTAAGGGGGGTAGAGCGTAAAACCACTTAGTGTATATTACCGTACAAGTGTACATGATTTATGTTGTGCATAGCACAGAATAATTTGTTTTGATGATTGGTGCGTGTGTTACGTAAACATACGCATTCATTCATGGTTTAATTGTGGTAATTGCGCACAGAAGTTGCGAATACCATTGTGATAAGTGTGTTGATTTATCAACAGTTGTGTGTGATGGTACAAGTGTGGGAGTAGAGAAACTCCCGGGGAACAAAACCCCGACAGTGTATAAATGTGAAACGGTGTGTCGTATTTTGATAAAATATATGTGTATATATATTATATAGTGATTCATGAAGGGTATGAGACCGATATAAAACCTAATGAGGATAAGGTTCCCTAGGTAACAAGATTAAGTGGATGGAGGTAACTGATAGGCGGAGTTCTATCCTTGGGAGATGTATGATCATGATTAGAATGATTTAAAGATAGAAAATTGGAAATGAGTGATTTAATTGATGCTTGAAAATGAAGTGGGAGGTGGAACTTGATTTGCATGTGATCAAGGGAAGCCGAACACAAATTGCAGTGGAAGGATAGTTCTACACTGATGCTGATCACATCAGGGTTGGATGATTCTTGAAGCTCCCTATAAGCGGTCACAAATAACCACGCTAAGAAAAGAAGCTAAGAGCATAAGTTGGACTTGGAGTTGTGTGTGTTTTCAAAAAGGATTTTCAATTGGTATTTATAAAACGTTGATAGATACTTTACATAATTAAAGTTCTCTTACTTAACCTCACAAGGAAATTTTAAATTTAAGTGATTGTTTTAATCTCCCAAAGGCACGGGACGGAAGGTGTCCATCGCGACCGGGTTCTGCGGGATCACAGTGTATATCAAAAATATTTTGATTGCTATACATGCTATGACATGTTGTGTGGTATGTGTAATAAATATTATTTTGACCTTGAGTTCCTAAAGTGTATGCTATTAAGACCTATGAGTCTAAATGTGTTGTGTTACATAGACCTATGTGTCTAAAGGTTGTTATGTTACCCAGGACCGGAGAGTCTAAGGGTTGTTATGTATGTGTAAATGTTGTTAAGATACCCGGACCATAGAGTCCGAGGTTATCATGTGAATCTGTTATGTTATGTATGGATGTGAATGTGTTACCCGGACCATTAAGTCCGAGGTTGTGATGTAAAGTGTGTTTGTTATGGAAGTTTTATGGCTGTAAGTAATCCCGTATTCTAATCTAATGATGTGTGGGAAAGGTGAACTTCGAGGACGAAGTTCTTTTAAGGGGGGTAGATTGAAATACCCCAAACCTTGATATGTGGTTTAAATATCAAACTATGGTATGTAAAGGCTAAAAGTGCCCTAGAAACATCAGTGAACAATTTAAACCATAGTAAAATGCATAAAGCACTAAGACACAGTTTGAGCAAAACATGCTCTAAGCTATGAGCGAACTTGGTTAGGACCCAAAGAGCCTACCAAGACTTAATAATATTCAAGTATGATTTAATAAGGCTAATTAAGTCCTTAGGAAACCTTGGTAGACAATGAAACCAAACAAACACAAGAGAATACCTTAAAGTCAATAAGAGCAAAATGTGCTCTAAGCTTGGGATAAATTTGTATAAGACCTAATGGTCATACCTATACCTTATTTATATGTTAATGAACATATTAAATCAATTACTAAAGAAAACCAAGCTTGAAAACAAGTTAAAAACACAAATGTGCTTTAAGGAGTCTTAAAGCACGTTATGAAAAATTGTCTTGTAAATGAGTTTTGAGTGGCTAAATGTCCACCATTACTCTTAAATATATATGTGTACTATATAGTATCACATTTGGGTGGCTATATCAATGGGAAATCAAAAATTTCACTTCTATGTGCCTTGTTTTTGTGAATAGTGATTTTTATAAGCTAGTTTGTAACATATGTTATCATAAGTAATTAAATTGACAAATAAAGACTAAAGTACCCTTCTAACTAAATGGGGGCCGGTTTTTCAAGGTGTGAGTCACCAATATGTAAAAGAAATCAAATAACTAAAGTAAAGCTTATAAAGTAAAGTACTATTCTACTTTACTACTTAATATCTTCTAAAGGTAGAACTTATCTTCATTTCTCCCTTCCTCCTTCATTTCAACACGGCTTCTAAGCTCTCTTCTACCTCTCTTCTTTCTGTTCTCACGGTGATGCTACAGCAACAGCACCAAATGCCATCTTCCATTGCCAATATTTCTTAGCTCACTTAACCAAATCAAAAACAAACACCACCAATCTCTTCCTCTCATCAAGCTCTTCAATCCTATCCTTTCAAAATCCCAAGAGCTCCATTTCGGTGCCAAGAGGAATCACCATGGGAGGAGCTTGAGCTTGTGTTTCTACATATTATTACTCTCCTTTGCTTCAAGGTAGGAAACTCAAAGAAAAATGAAGTTTCCTTCATGTTTTTACCTTGACCGAAAATCACCATTAATGGTGCTCATTGTGTTGCTTTGTTCTAGCTCCATTTGAATCTTTCAAGGACTTGGTGGAGTCCTCTCTTGGTAGATATTCCAATTCCCTTCAAAGACCAAGGTAAAACACCTATCTTAATGCTCTTTGAACAATGTAAAACCTAGGGTTTACAATGAGATTAAGCTTGGAGCTTGAATACTCATCACATTGTTTGTGTAATGTTTAGAAGTTGACAAGCAACTAAGCTTAGCCGATTTTTAAACAAGGAAACAAGAAAGAAGTTTGTGAGGAAATGAGGTAATATGCTATCTCAATCAATGTGGTTTAATGCCTTAGGAGAAATGAGCTTATAATGCTTGCTAAAACTACCTAAAGAGCAAATGGTGAATGACTTAGTAAAGTGTTCTCAAGAGACTAGTAAAAGAACATATGTCTGGTGGGTGTAATTGCAGGTCAAAGGCTTACATATTGTGGAAATTCAGTGTTTTAAGTTTTATGCAATTTAAGGGCCTCAGAGCCATGTTGTTTAAGGGCCTAAGTGCCAAGCAATTTAAGTTATGCACTATATTGTGATGTAGTGCTAAATGTGTGAAGTTTGTGTATAAAAATGTGTTTGATGGATTTTAGGTGTGTTCTTGAATGAGATAAGGTAAAAACCTAAGTGTTTGGATGTGAGTATATACAAGAGAAGCTATGGCAAAATTTGGAAAATGTGTAAGAAGTTCTAACTGTTTAAGTAAGTTTTGGTGAACTATGAATTGTTAGGAATGGATACATGCTTCACTAAGGAAGAACATGCATTAAGGTGTTCTAAGGTGCTATAAGGATTTAGGCATTTGTCTTGGAAGTTCTAGAAATCCAATGAGTGTTTTTATGATGTATTAAAGTCTTGGAGAAGTTTGTTTAAGGTTTAGGTAATGTTGATGAATAAGGAGAGAATGATGTTTAGGTAAGGTTTTGAGAAAGGAATTCAAGAAGGTGTGAAAAAGAAGATTTGTTTTGTAAGAGAAGATGCTTGGGAGATGATGTTGTGATGGTGATAAAACATTTTGGTATGTTGGTCATTTAGGTGAAACACCCCTTAGGAAACCAAATGTAAATGTTACAAGTGTTATGAGATTTTGGGTGGAATTGAGTAACAAGTCAAACATGGAATTAGGAGTGTTAAAGATGATATTTGGACATTAGAATATACCTAGGAACATTAGGTAAGTTTATACAATTAATGGAGGTGGAGAAATAATGCAACAAGGTTTGAAAAATGGCAATTTTACCAAGTCTGTAGCTTTGGTCGGGACCTAGGTTATGGTTAAAGTTCCGGACCAGGGGTGTAAAATAGGCCGAGAGTCACATAAGGATGTGGTCCGGGACTTAGGCCTTGTATAAGGTCCCAGACCACCCCATTTTAAAAGGCCGAGACTTGAGTTAGCATATGGTCCGGGACTTAAGAAGAGGACCAAGTCCCGGACCACTATAAAAACATGGTTTTAAGTTATTAAAAGATGTCTAATGATGGGGATGATGGATAATGTTGTTATAAGGTTGTGTAGGACATGTTAGGTGAGTTATAGTCACGATTTGGTGGTGAAAAGTTGAAGTAAAATGAAAGAGAGTGAAACATGTTAAAAATGTAAAGTTATTTGACCAAGTTAACGGGGAAAAGTTATAAGCATTAGACTTTAAACAAACATGTAACCCCAATGTTATAAAAGTACATGTAATGTTGTCAGTTTTTCGAGAATTGCTCGAGGACATGAATGGACATGATAAAGTGGACTCCGGTGACAGGTATGGTTTTCTTGCAACCTGTGTCCTACCGGATTACACCGGCTTGTATGCCAATGTGTTTTTCTGTGTGTTTGCCACGTTATAAGATAAATCATGAAACGAGTTTACAGTCGTTATTGTTATTGTATGTTTACGTGCCGATACCGGTAACCTCGAATGCGCTTGAAGGGCTAGTTCACCACTATTAGGTAAACGTAAGAGAACAGTATCGGGTGATAACGTCTGACCTAAGGAATGTTCTAACCACGGCTATGCGTGAGTTAGTTATGTGATGTTTGTGTGTGATGTTTGTGTGTGAATTGTGTGACTCTCCCTTCCCTTGCGTGTGTCTATCAAGACATAACCCAATGTTGTGATTGTTTAACTAAGTTCAATGATGAACTTCTGACAAGTGCTAACGGGGGAGTGAGGAGTCGGTCTGTTCCGGCCCACGCGTGTGAGTATGGGGGTCGTTGTCATAGCAGGTTCGATCCTCTCGTATGTTATGGTTGTTTTCCAATTTGTTCCCAACCTTCCCTTTAGTCTTAACCAAGTGTGAGCCTCGATTTTAAACCCTATCCTGTGTGGATTAAGTTGATTAGGATCTAATCGGTTTTAGGTCCACTTATAGCCTAAGATTAATACTATGTCACATAACAATAATTATTAAAACCTAAGCTAGCTCACTGGAACCTATTATGAGTCGCCACCTAATTTTAACCTAGATCAAATTAGGAAAGGAGAGTTCGGGTTCGGGGGCTTGATATTCGACTTAATTAGGGTTCAATTACTTCATTACCCTTCCTAGGTCGTTTTTTCCTCTACTTAGTTTATTACGAGGCTTATTACGAGTCGTTTTAACCTAAGTGCGCGAGCTTCTGTTTTTTTTTTTTTAGCATTTTGACAGAGAATTAAAGTGAAATTAAAAGCTACCTAAACTAGGGTTTCGGAGGCAGAATTAGGTCAAATTTTGCTTACGTCCGTAGCCACGGACCAAACGTCCGAGACCACGGACCCCAGTTAACCTAAACATACAGAAAAGTCGAAATTAAAGGAAAACAAAAATTTGCAAAGTCCGGGCCACGGACAGGATGTCCGTGGGCCCGGACATTATTAAAAAACCCTAAATTTTGAATTTTTAAAATCCCGCCGCCGTCCGTGGGTGTCCGAGCTTACGGACAGGGAGTCCGGGACCCGGACACGACGTCCGTGGGTGCGGACAGCCCTCGGACGGCGGCTTTGAGGCTGTTCCCGAAGGTGTTTTCGGCTCAAATTTTATGGGTGCGTAGCCTTGAAAGATGTACAATACGTTAGTGGTCGAAAGTTCTCATTTGAATTCGAATTATGCACGAAACTTGGTAAACAAGTTTTGGACAGAAGCTTGAATAAACAGCAATACAGAAGCGTACGAAGGTTAGTTTGAGCCCAAATTTTGAGGCAAGACAGATAATACCGTGGTGAATCAGGGAAGTGGAGTTTCTACCTGTTTTACCTTCGGATTCACAAACGTTTCTTCACACCGGGATTCGTCGAGTGCTCCGTTGATGGCAGACCCGAGAGGATTTCGACCCAAGCTTCTGGTTGTTGGTTGTTCTTGCTGTTCTTCACGTTTGAAGGTGTTTTTGTGAGGTTGATGATTATTTGGTGCTTTGGGAATTGGAAAACGTGTTTAGATGGTGATTTCGGGGGATTTTCAGTATGATTTGGGTGGCCGGGGTGTTGGAAAACGTGAGAGAGAGAGAGAGGAGGCCGTGTTTTGTTCTGACTCTCTAGGGTTCTTGAGCATATGAGGTTCTCCTTTTATCCAAAAACCTATCCCTTTATATAGACTTTCTTAAGATAAAGAGAATCTAGTAAAAGTAAGATTTTTCGATATTTTAAACTAAGTAACTTCCCAAAGGAATTTTGCTATGAAATTTTAACCACATGTCAAGGATGGATATTATGAATTTTCTGAGGTGGAACCGAATTTTTTTGAATATTGGAATATTTTTAAATTGAATTTCTCGTCAGATTCAGTCAGAAATTGCTAGAAAATTATTGGAAATTCGAAAAAAATCAAAATTCCAACGCCATTATGCTTAAATGTCATCCTCTATCAGGGGTTAAAATATCAAAGCGTTTCAAGCTGATTTGGGCATCCTTTGGAGGAGAGAGAAAGCTTACAAGAGGTCTTAGGAGCCTTTAAAAATTACCAAAACGCCCCTGAAAGTGACGAAGCTGCTCTCCCATGCCATGGAACGTGCCGATCGGACCGGGACCCCACCGCTTGATTAAAATGCCTCTCACAACACCAGTACCTCCTCGTAGACCCTAACCAGGGGGTCAAAATTTGGGTATAACAGATTGCCCCCGTCAACTAGACTTTGTAATGAAAGTGAGAAGGCTAGTTGATGCCTGAGTGATACCCCAAAATTTCAAATGTTTCCAAGAACCCTGCATGTTATCAGAAAACTGATAAGTTGTGTCGAGCTATTCTAAGGCGCTGACTACCTACAAATGAATGAGATGATGTCAAGCGGTTCTAAGGCGCTGACTACCTACAATGAATGAGATGTTGTCAAGCGGTTCTAAGGCGCTGACTACCTACAATGAATGAGATGTTGTCAAGCGGTTCTAAGGCGCTGACTACCTACAATGAATGAGATGTTGTCAACGGTTCTAAGGCGCTGACTACCTACAATGATGAGATTTGTCAAGCGGTTCTAAGGCGTTGACTACCTATGACGAATGTGATGTTGTCAAGCGGTTCTAAGGCGTTGACTACCTATGACGAATGAGATGATGTCAAGCGATTCTAAGGCGTTGACTACCTATAATGAATGTGATGATGTCAAGCGATTCTAAGGCGTTGACTACCTATAATGATGATAGCTAGGTGGCATGCAAATGCAAAATGCTGGAATGGTAAAGATGCTAATGATGCTGATGATGTTGTTGATGATGCTCGGATGCTTCGGGGGGGACCGAAACCCGTTCCAATGCTCCTGGTGGTATACTATGGGGACTTATTGCCTCTGCCCACCACTGGGGTGCTGGGATAACTTCTAGATTACCAAGGGGACTTATTGCCACTGCCCACTAGTTGTTTCTCCCAAGAAGTTGACATGAAGATGGGGACTTATTGCCTCTGCCCCCCAACTTAGATCACGCTCTGTCTCGTACTTGTCTCACACTGAAGATGATACTAGGTCTCGTACTGGTCTCGCACTGGATGATGACGATAGGTCTCGCACTGACGAAATTTATTGTCTCGCACTGATAAGATGCTTGGTCTCGCACTGAAGTCTCGTACTAAATGGATGAAAGAAAAAGCTGGATTCCGCACTGATTCTGGGTTGCGCACTGAATGAAGATGTCTTGTACTAAAGTCTTGAAAATGATGGGTCTCGTACATGATGAAGATGGTAGGTCTCGAAAAGATGGGTCTCGCACTGAATGAAGATGCTAGGTCTCGCACTGATGAAGATGATAGGTCTCGTGCAAATTATGAGAACTGATTACTGGAGTACCAAACATGGCAATGATGATAAGATGTATGCAATCAAGATATATGAAAGATACTCGTGTCAAAACAGGAAACTGTTGGAAAAGTTGCCGAACTTGGCAATGCTTGAGAAAAACCCTGCTGAAAAAGGAAAGTGAAATGATCATTTCCTCTGACTAAAAAAATTTCAAATCTGCAATTTACTTCTTGAAAAATGAACATGCCATTGGTGGAAGTGTGTGGTGTTTGTTGTGTGCTGAAGGCTTTTGCCGGTGTTCAGGATTTGTGACAGACCTGGGATTGGGTTGTGATTTTGGATGGAGGTCAGGGTTATGACGGGCCTGATGTTTTTGTGGAGGTAAGGCCAATGACGGGTTTGAGAGTGTGTGTGTGGTGGTAAGGGCTTATGTGTGCCTGTGGTGGGATGGTGGTGCTCGAGCTTTGGGTTTCAATTGGTGCTGACATGGCAATTGTTGGAACCAACAATTGCCCCAGTATTTTTTCCTTAGGACAATTTGAGCTAGAGTTCATGGCAATCGATCGGGACGATTGATTGCCCCCAGTATTTTCTTTGATTAAACATGCGAACAAGTTTCACCCTCACAGGGTCGAGGCTTATGCTTTGATGTGGTGCTCCCTAACCTACACTCGATGTGGTCGGTGTTTGCACTCATTTCTCGCTCATGGTCATAACTTCTAAAACCATTGAATTCGATATTTGATGGATTTACGCATTTGATCTGACTTTACTTTGTGTATGAACACAAAACTATCAAGTCGAAGTCTTTAAAGCTTATAACGTGGCCATAGGTGTGTGATGAAAGACGACGGGATCATGGAGGGATATTTGAGGTATGTGGAGCTTAAATGGGTGACCAAAGCTGCAACTTGCGTCTTCTCTCAGATTCATCTTCCTTGTCTTGAAGTCGTCTAACTGCTTCATGTTGACGTTGGTTTTGAGCTTCTGGACCTGGACTTTTGGAGTTGTCCTTTTACACCATTTCTCTTTTTTGTCATTTGGACTTCTTCGAGGTACTTTGGTTGGGTTCGCTTTTTGTTTTATCCTTTCTTGACTTTGCCTTTGGGTTCTTGTGTTTCCCGGTTTTGGGCTTCGAGAGAGCTGTTTTGATGTGAGCTCTTTTGATCCTGTGTCACTCTGGGACCATTTACGGATCACTTCGTCATGCTGATAGCGGCATCGCTTCTTCGGACTGATGGAGAATGTTATCTGAGAGTCGGGCTCCTTGCTTCCTTGGTCACCGGTCGGGCATTCATCATTGGCTGGGTTATTTTGTGGTGTTCATATTATCGAAAAGGGATATATGAAAGGCTCAGCGGGGGTGCCTAGGGTTTAATGTCAGGGTTCACAAGTTTTTGGCTATGTGGTGCTGTTACTAGGTGCTTCGTCATTCCTGATAGTTGTATATCCGCTCTTTGTTACTTTTCGCAGATCTAAGAGTAAATTTACAAATTATCTCCTTCGGTCAGAGTTATGCCATTTATCTCACCTTTGAATGTGGTCTTACCAGAGTCGTGTAAAAATGACATGCTCGTTCACTCATGGTTTTCCCACTCAAGACACTCTCGTGAGATTTTCACTTGGAAACTCGTTCGCACATTTAAACAAAAGATAAAAGACGACGAACTTAAACTTAGATTGCCCCCAGTATTGAATTGGGGTTTGTGACAACAATTCGATAGATGTCGACTTTGAACCTCTTTGTGGATTGTTTGGATATTATAGGGGTGAGTTGTGGTGTGTTGGTTAGGCATGTTCAATTTTTAGAAACAAGAGACAGCCGTTCCATTGCTAGTCAGAAAATGATTGCTCGTGATCCTTTTCCTTAAAAAACTATTTTG
The DNA here is from genome assembly GCA_023374045.1 of Limonium bicolor. NCBI lineage: Eukaryota > Viridiplantae > Streptophyta > Magnoliopsida > Caryophyllales > Plumbaginaceae > Limonium > Limonium bicolor. The sequence continues at coordinate 35,053,168 of CM041780.1, read as the reverse complement.
TTTTCCTTATTTTTTCGATGAATGAAAAATGGTTTGTACAGGAGTTGTGAAAATGAACTATGTTTTATTTATGAATCATGAGAAGACGTAAAGATTACAATCAGAGTGACTGAAAACTAACTAATAAGCTACTAGGAAAATTTGAAGATGCAAGAAAACGATCTGCACACTTAGAAAAATTGGACTCCTTGCTCGAGGAGGTCTTGAATCTTGTGCTTCAATGCTCGGCAATTGTCAGCATAATGGCCAGGCAACTGATGTAGTGGCAGAATTGATTAAGATGCCTCCCCAAATGAGTGGTTCCTGGCCGAGGGGGGCCAGGGCTGTAGCAGGTTTCTCTTCTGAAGCTCTTCAAAACGCCTGACTTGGTGCTCGGCCAATGTTGGTGAACTCCCTTTGCGATGAGTCTCGGCGTGGTAAGGGTACTGTCCTAAGGTTTTGATGCGGAGATCTGGGTCGTTGAACCATATTCACTTCTGGGAACTCGGCTTGAGCGCAAGCTACTGTCTGAAGATAAGCCTTTTCTGGTCCTGGCTTAGATAATTTGGAGGCCATTGCCGAGTTCCTTGAGCACTCGAGCTCCAAACCTTCCTTATGAATCCTTTCCTCTAGAATACCGACTTGTCCATCAACATGTCCAAACTCGGAAAGTACATAAATTTTAGCTCATGGTTGTGTTGTTTTCGCATGTTCTCAATTATCATGCGGATTTGCTCCTGCTCGTCCATTCTGGTAGGCATGGCTGCAGCCTTTCTCCTCCAACGCTTGATGAAGTCAGACATGGACTCACCGTCTTTCTGTCGAGTTTCCTGCCAGATCGATTCTGGTGACCTCGAGGTTCTTAGCATACTCGAAATGATTTAGGAAAGCCTCGCAAACCTCCTCGTAGGTTTTGGTATTCATCTTCTGAGTGAGATACCAACGCTGAGGAGTCTCGTCTAGATATAGCGTGCGAAAACTTTGGCTTTTTGCATATCGTTGAGCCCCAAGATGGACATTTCTCGTCGAACATAGCCAAGTGAATCTTGTGGATCCGAGGAACCCTTGTACAAAGCGAGTGGCAGGCATCTTCAGCTTTAGGGGAAGATCAACTTCGGGATATGACGCCGTGGAGAATAATCGAAGCCCAGCTGGTTTGTTGGTTTTCTCTATGCGCTCAATCCTTTTCAAAACCCTTTTGACCTCTGCAGCTAGCTGGTTGTCAGGAACATCCTTCCCCATACGTGTTTGAGGATCTTGGGCTCTAACAGAGTCAATCTCGATGTAACTACGATTAAGATTTTCATCCACAAGCTTTTCCAAGAGTGTGCTGATTTGTCTCCTGGAGATTAGCCTACTCCTCAGTTCCTCGACAATGGACTCCAAGACCTTGTACCCTTGCAGCACAGCGGCCAACTGGGCCTCGGTGTTGGTCGATTTCCCTCCTTCTGCCATATCTGGATTCGGGCTTGCCTGTTTCCAAGAAGTCCATTATTAGCTAACTAAGGTGATAATGACACTTCACAAGGTAGATCGAAACTGGCTATGGCTGAAAGCAAGTGGGCCAAGATGCCCTAGAAAATGAGGTGCTTGGGCTGAAGTATCTCTCAGGCTATGAACTGGAATTTGGACTGAAATGTAAACAGATGGCTTGATTGGGCCTGAGAGGTGACACCTAGATCTAGGTTTTGGGGTCAGGGCCCGAATAAGAATCTGCCTAGATTAGAATGAGCCCTTGGGCCGGAATGTGTTTGGGCCTAGAGCAAAGCACATGGGCTGGGAGTGGTTCCTAAATCACAAATGAGCCTAACTTTCTTTGGGCCAGAGAAGATGGTTGCTAAACCGAAAAAGTTTTATTTCAGGCCTTGTGAGTTATTTCAAGTTCATGTGGATTTTCTTTTTTTTGGGCCTAGAACTAATTGGATAATTCAAATTGGGCCGAAGAGAAATCACCTAAGTCTAAGCTTTTGGGCTGAAGCCCGAATGACTCACATATTAAACCAAACAGGACCTCTGGGCCGCAAACAGTAGAGCTGCCAATTCGTGCTGGCTAGTTGATGCAGGAGAAGTTCCTACCAATCTCTAGGCTGGGTAGTGGGCCGATCATACAAGCAAACAAGGCCCACACAAATTCAACATGTCCTTACTAGACGTTTTGAATCAAAACGCGGTATGGATCGATCCGGAGAGGTGCTTGGGCGCGGGCCCAGGTCGCCACAAAGGAATTGAAGGGCTGTGCACGCTATTCTCTTTGGGCTTCCCCACTCTTTTCACATCACCTGAAGGTGTGCGTCTACGGTCGGGTCTTTGACTGACCAAACAATGGGCTAGGTAAGGGCACCGCCAGGAAAACGCTTGGGGCTAAGGCCCAGGTATTAAGGGGGTGTGGTTAGACGACACCCTCCTCTTTTCCCCCGCTTCTTCACATCACCTAAAAGGTGTGAGTCCCTGACAGGGGACCCTCAAACGGGTCCCGGGGTGAAGTTGTTTAGGTGGACCCTCGCTCTCATATGATGCAAAGGTGCAGAAAATTAAAGTGCGCACAAAGATAAACAAACAATGTAATAAAAACCATAAATAAACATTTTCAAGTTAAGCCCTCTTTCTTAAAGTTAAACAAGTTAAAATTAAGAATTTATCCCCAGCAGAGTCGCCAGTCTGTGAGCCTCGATTTTAAACCCTATCCTGTGGGATTAAGTTGATTAGGATCTAATCGGGTTTTAGGTCCACTTATAGCCTAAGATTAATAACTATGTCACATAACAATAATTATTAAAACCTAAGCTAGCTCACTGGAACCTATTATGAGTCGCCACCTAATTAACCTAGATCAAATTAGGAAAGGAGAGTTCGGGTTCGGGGGCTTGATATTCGACTTAATTAGGGTTCAATTACTTTCATTACCCTTCCTAGGTCGTTTTTCCTCTACTTAGTTTATTTACGGCTTATTACGAGTCGTTTTAACCTAAGTGCGCGAGCTTCTTTTTTTTTTTTTTTAGCATTTTTTGACAGAGAATTAAAGTGAAATTAAAAGCTACCTAAACTAGGGTTTCGGAGGCAGAATTAGGTCAAATTTTGCTTACGTCCGTAGCCACGGACCAAACGTCCGAGACCACGGACCCCAGTTAACCTAAACATACAGAAAAGTCGAAATTAAAGGAAAACAAAAATTGCAAAGTCCGGGGCCACGGACAGGATGTCCGTGGGCCCGGACATTATTAGAAAAAACCTAAATTTTGAATTTTTAAAATCCCGCCGCCGTCCGTGGGTGTCCGAGCTTACGGACAGGGAGTCCGGGACCCCGGACACGACGTCCGTGGGTGCGGACAGCCCTCGGATGGCGGCTTTAAGGCTGTTCCCGAAGGTGTTTTCGGCTCAATTTTATGGGTGCGTAGCCTGAAAGATGTACAATACGTTAGTGGTCGAAAGTTCTCAATTTGAATTCGAATTATGCATGAAACTTGGTAAACAAGTTATTGGACAGAAGCTTGAATAAACAGCAATACAGAAGCGTACGAAGGTTAGTTTGAGCCCAAATTTTGAGGCAAGACAGATAATACCGTGGTGAATCAGGGAAGTGGAGTTTCTACCTGTTTTACCTTCGGATTCACAACGTTTCTTCACACCGGGATTCGTCGAGTGCTCCGTTGATGGCAGACCCGAGAGGATTTCGACCCAAGCTTCTGGTTGTTGGTTGTTCTTGCTGTTCTTCACGTTTTGAAGGTGTTTTTTGTGAGGTTTTGATGATTATTGGTGCTTTGGGAATTGGAAAACGTGTTTAGATGGTGATTTCGGGGGATTTTCAGTATGATTTGGGTGGCCGGGTGTTGGAAAACGTGAGAGAGAGAGGAGGCCGTGTTTTCTGACTCTCTAGGGTTCTTGAGCATATGAGGTTCTCCTTTTATCCAAAAACCTATCCCTTTATATAGACTTTCTTAAAGATAAAGAGAATCTAGTAAAAGTAAGATTTTTCGATATTTTAACTAAGTAACTTCCCAAAGGAATTTTGCTATGAAATTTTAACCACATGTCAAGGATGGATATTATGAATTTTCTGAGGTGGAACCGAATTTTTTGAATATTGGAATATTTTTAAATTGAATTTCTCGTCAGATTCAGTCAGAAATTGCTAGAAAATTATTGGAAATTCGAAAATCAAAATTCCAACGCCATTATGCTTAAAATGTCATCCTCTATCATGGGTTAAAATATCAAAGCGTTTCAAGCTGATTTGGGCATCCTTTGGAGGAGAGAGAAAGCTTACAAGAGGTCTTAGGAGCCTTTAAAAATTACCAAAACGCCCCTGAAAGTGACGAAGCTGCTCCCCATGCCATGGAACGTGCCGATCGGACCGGGATCCCTCACCGCTTGATTAAAATGCCTCTCACAACACCAGTACCTCGTAGACCCTAACCAGGGGGTCAAAATTTTGGGTATAACACCAAGGCTATTACTGACTCACGTCGGGCCACAGGGGCATACTATGTTATGTTTGTTCGGTGTGCTTGGATCACTATATCCGAGACACCTTGTGTTAAGTTATCCGTTCATTTAACGAGACGGTAACGAGTTATGTAACGAGCTTATCATGAGACTGGCAACATTCTCTAGGCTCACCAGTGTATTAACTATGTTTGGGTCGGTTCCTGAGAGGACCGTTCCCGTTATGTTATGTGATGTTATTGTAAGCAATTCCTATTGCGATGTTATCATGTGCACGTCGATACGTGAAAGTGTTGTTAAGTTTTGTATGTGAGGAATGACATATGTTGTAAGATATGGAGTGTGTGGATCATGGATATGAATCCCAGTTTGTGATAAGAGGCGTTTAAGGATAACCCGATTAATGGGTAGTTGTCGCCTATTAAGGAAGTAGCTCCATTGGAGGAGAAAACTCTAGGAATAATGAATACCATGAGTGACTTATCAAATATGGATATATTATCCGTTTGTTGAGCCCATTGAGGCGAAATGTTATGTGTTGTGTGTTTACAGTTACATGCATGATTTAAATATAATCAACCGCATGCTAAGACGACAATTAGTTGTGTGTGGCCCGGTAGCATGTGGGCTGCGGGATTACCATACCAGCAAAGGTGCTGAGCCCCTTGGGGGCCACCCTTTCTCTTCTTTTCCTATTTCAGGTATAGAGAGCTGGAAGCCATTCGAGAGTAGGACGGGGTAGTCGTTGTACATGGGTAATCATGTAAGTTGTATATATACAGTAGGTGTAGTAAGACCGAAGTTGTTATCGGCATCAGTTTGTAAATACTCGGTACAGTTGGAAGGTATGTGTATGTTTGTTGTTAATGGAAAGAGATAATAATGTGTAGTTGTTCGGGGATTTAGCCCATCAGACCGGTACAATGTATATGGATTAGCCTTGTTAGCCACGTGGTGGGCTAACGGCGTGTAACACCAACGAGTAAGTAATGTGATGAGTTTTTTTTTCAGCTGCAGTTTATGTAAGTGTGTTAATGTTGGATGGGGTGTTACAAAGACTACCTGAACTGGCGAAAGGGTTTGTTGAAGACCGTACGACGCCAAAAGTCATCCACGCGGGAAGCTGACGACGAATAATCGTGACGCCATACTGATGACAAACCAGAAGGGCTGACAGTACCGCCAAGTATACAGTGATAATGGAGTAAAAATACTCAATGGACACACTGCGTGATGATCCAACCTGCATGGCGTACTTGCTACAACAAATGCTGCCCTAGTAAACCAAATAAAGGCGAATGAAGACCTACTTGAGAAGAGCAAACACTGAATTTTACGGGATACCCAGGCACTGAGCTTGCCGCCCAGTGCGGGACGGGAAAATCTTACAATCCCTTATTAACATTCGCGAGAAAATAGAGCGAAACCTTGAAATATGACTATCAGTATAGTCTTACAAAAAAATAATCAATGATAATAACAAGAAAAATCATAACAGAGTCTCACTGTATATAATTAAACATCCAACGTAAATAAACACGGGAAAAAGGGTCTCAGCTAGTATCATTACAGTGACAATGCTGGACTCCTAATAAACAGTGAGAAAAGAACAAACTTTTGAATCCGTATATTCTGAAGTCAGGAGGACTACCAAAATAGCAATACTAAGTGCTATAATATAAATACATATAATTGGGAGGATATAAACCTAAAACTTTTGAGCAGTGTTGATATATTTCAGGGGGATGAGTATCATAAAATATAACTACCCTATTTTGAGGCACATGTCCTACTCTATCCTATGGATTTATACGAGCATATGTCTTCCATGACAGCTCAATTTGAGAATGTAAGTAAAGAACACCTGAGAACAAAAAAAAAAGAGGTTACCTCCCAATGTAATATAAATTTCTATATGACTATAGTAACAAATAACTCTCTATGGAGGCAGTGTAAGCTATACTAAGAGTTTGAATTGGATATACACCAAGAGTGAGTGGAGTTAAACTTTTAAGGGGGGGAGAACATATCTCTTGACTTGTAACAAGCGTTTTACATGTGAACTTTCCTAACAAAATATCAATCTCTATGATTATAAAACCTCTATTTTATACATCTAAACAACCTATCATTAGAAGCCATTGAGTTATGGATTAACCACGTTTCTAAGAGATAAAAATGAACCATAAGTTTTGATTGTCTTGTCACCAAACCTTAAGATTCAAACTGGGAATCCTAAGTATAGGATAAGTTATAGAAACTCTTCTTAGAGCCTTATTCCAAATTTAGTAATAACTATGACTGTCTTTATTCCAAGTGATGGTAACCAAAGTATAGGTAATGATCAAGCCTGATAAGTTAAATACTAGAAGGGCCTTTTGAGAAGAGTGTATTCTAAGGTAACCAAGTCCTTAACTGAATTTATTGCTTGTATGATGGGTCCAAGAGTCAAATGATTGCTGAATATAATAATAGACAATATGTGTCTAGATGTTTAATAAGAATTTATCTTTTATGCCAAGAAGAAAAAAAAAACTAGATTCCACGCTAAATGATTGGATCAAAGGAACTTAGTTCCGGGAATTAAGGAGTACCCTAGTTTCAAGTCTAGGTTACAACAGTTATTAGATTAGTTGTATAATAGTTAAGAAAGAATGTTGTAATCACCACGTCACAAGTTTTGATAAGATAAAATTTGGAAACTTGCAATTATGTGGTTGTTTGATATTTGAAGTGGGAGGTCGAACTTGATCCTGGTCAGATCAAGGGAAAACCAATCACAAAATGGAGTGGAGGGATAGTTCAACACTGACGCTGACCCCGTCAGGGTTGGATAATTCCTGAGACTCCCTACAAGTGGTCACCAATAACTCTGTGATAAGTAAATATTTGTTCTTAATATAAAATCTGTCAAAAACAAGTATATTAGATGTTGAGGATGTAAGTTAAAGGTTAAATTAACCAAGCTACCCTGAAAGAATTAAATAGCTAAAACGACCCCGCATGTGTCGGGAAGAAAATTGTCTGTAAAGCGAACACTAAATGTTATTATACCATGAGTCATGATAACAAATTAACTATGAGATCAAGAGACATTTTATCTATAATGACAGTATTTACAATTACCTTCTAAGTTATGGCCTTATTACCATCTGAAGGGAAAGATCGACTTCCAGTCTTTCTTTATGAATTCAAACCGGTATATTAAACGGGAACCTACCTGTAAGTAAGATAGAATATAAAGAGTAGAAACATTATACTAATACTCACATGAGTGATTTATAAGCCACAAGAACATGTGGAATTGTGAGAAAGCTGTACCTTGTTAGAAACCTTAACGGGAACCCTACTGTGGTATACTTAATGAACATACAATAAAAGATCGGGAATGTACTACCGACAATTGGTGAATCAATAATAACAGGAAATCTTCTATACTATCAACAAGATGCACGGCTCGACCGTAGCTCATACTCTATATTGAGAATGGAAACCGAATATGGTGACAGTAAACTAAAATACCAGAATCATGGGATGATGACCTGAAGGTCAAAGAGAAGAACTTTAATATACCCCAGTATTTATACAAGGCCCGAACGCCGATGGCCACAACTACAAGAGGTGACGAGTAGAAGACAAACTCAAGACCAACAAGAATACTACAACTATACATTTACAACAACTGAACCACCGAATGCATCAGCAACACCGACAAAGATGATGAACCCCACTATCAGGACGCTACCTCTATCAAGGGAGAATACATCAGAAAACCAATCAGGTAAGTAATAATATACATCAAGAAGATACCCCATATACGAAAGCAACTAGCGGGAGGAACACAGGAAAGGAATCAAATCTGATAAAGAGCAAAACGCCTCAGTAATATCGACGAGAAGAATCTTAGTGGAATCACCATCATGAGCAGCTATCACAAATAAGCATACAGGCACAAACAATCAAGTGAAACTCGTGAAGAACTCAACGATGAAAGGATAATGGAAGATACATGACATGTGCTTGAGCATCACAGGATGGGAAAACCTTACAATATTATTGGAAGCCGACGTACAGTAACAAGATATACAATGAAGAATACCAAGCTACGCTGCAACTAACAACTACTAAGAGACAAGATAATCAAGGGCGGTGGCATACCGCGGCACATCGATCCGACAGTCTAAACAAGACATGGAATAATATCGGCAACAACAAGATGGTAAATCACCTTCACCCATACATACGGGACTCAAATATAAAAGCATAATAATGCAAATAGAGCATGTCAGAGAATACTCAGATTTTAGGGACAATACCCCGTAAACGGACAGAAGTCCAGACAAGATCAACAATGATAATCAAACGAAAATAATGATGAACACAACTCATCGACCCTACATGTGAACATAAAGAAACTTAAATATACCACCTATGAAGCGCTTTTAAGACTATTCCAAATGATTGAACATTACTTAATCAGAGTGGTGCAGCAGAAGCGTGGTGGTCCCATCAGTTAAAATTATCTACTGAGTTCAAAGGGAATGCACAACGTATTTCGCTTATTTTAACCAAAATATATAAGTCTTACAGCCAAGAGGCTATCTTTTAAACTAATCTTAAGTTCAAAATAAGTGTGAAGATTCCTTCACTATTTACCGACTAGCCATACTAGTTTAGGGTACGTGGGCGTACCCCTCTTTTAAGGGGGGGAGAGCCTACTGCGTTTTAGCATTTTTAGCATGGAAGTACACTTTCATTGTACTATTGCACTGTGATTTGTATGTTTACATGTGCGACTTGGTGATTCTATGAATTTCACTCACTAATGTGTACTACGTTACACTAGCATGAATGAATTATGTGTACTACGTTACACTGTATTGAAGCTCCTTTGGCACTATGAGATTATGTGTACTATGATATACTATATTGGTATTACTCTATGATTGCGTGCACTTGTCAATATGTACTGTGCTACAATGCTATGAATGAATTACATGCACTACGTTGCACCGCACTAAAGTTATTTTGGTGATGACCTTTCATGCGCATTATACTGTATGTTATGCTTGAATATATACTACAAACTGAGAAGTAGTGGAACTTGGGACTTGATCCCTAAAATAGAATTGAGTTGTGGATGCTTAGCGGAACTTGATTCCCCACAACCATTTGAACTTAGATATGAGACTTCGGGGCGAAGTCCTTTTTAAGGGGGGTAGATTGAAATACCCCGAATCTAATTAATACTTGGTTATTATTAAATAATGGAGAATTGATCTAGAAACAGATCATTTTAGTTATGCATGCTAATTTATACATGCAAACGTTACGTGAATTAATATTATTACACGTGCGCATGCAAACTCACGCATGCGAACGTCACGCAAAACAGTCGTTTTACCGTAAACGCTAACGGGCGTAATGTTACTAAAAGTATTAACGTACTTGTACGAACGTTCATATACGATTATTAACAAGGATTAAACATCTTGCATAACTAGCTCGATAGAAAGAGCGTCAACAAGAAAAGAACAATACCAACGTGTATACAAACGAGCAATGTAAATACTTTACGAATGCCTAAGCATCTATAAATGCTACAATAAATTGAAATACGCACTTAGATAAATGTAACAACTTATGTTACACCTATCGTATATATTATAAAGATATAATAACTCATCAAAGGTCAAAGATGCGCACTAAACATCTTGACAAGAAGAACGTTCGTAAAATGCCTTAGAAACATGTGATTAAGCATGACCTTGTATGACCTTCTAAAACTCAAACCAAATGGTCATACACTCATTATATGAATATATAAACATATTCCCTAGGCTATATTCAGTCAAAAACGCAAAATGCTCGGGAGTGCTCACGCACGCCCCTTAAAGCACGAAAAGTCCGGAGAGGTGCCGAGGCAGCACGAACTCCTATAAAATTCATTCCTAGAGTTCCTAACATCATTAATAATCATTCTAAAGAGTACCCACGAGCTAGTCTCTCAAGATTCAACAAAAACCTGAGGAGGATTTCTTAACGCTCCTTTTTGCCCGGGAGTGTCCCGATGGCCTGTAAATTATATCGTGGGTTGAGGTAACCCCATATAACTCAATGTAATGTCTTAATATATCATTAATTACTATAATAAGTGTTTATAAACACTTGGAACTCATAAAGACAATTTATTTCCCAAAATTTCCTTAGAGCACAAAAACACACCTTCGGGTGTCACTAAAACGCGTTTTACGCAATTACCTTGTTGTTTTTGACATGCCACGAATTAAGAATCTTAAATAGGGTTAAAATGACCTTCTAAATCAGTTGAAGGCAGTGTCAAACAAGGTGCTCTATAGGGGACGATTTTATGTCCAAAAACTAGTATAAAATTTGCATTTAAAGTTTATAAAAGGCATAGAACATGGTGACTCACCTTCCCATGTGCTATAATACTTAATGACAGAAGAATATAAGTCTCATTTGAGCTCCATGCTGTCGAAATCCTGCCAGGAAACAAGCCATGTTAGCTTGACAAAAACAAAGATAATTAAAGCAAAAAGTAGATCTAGCTTTTACCTTTTTGATTTCTTAATGTCAAGTGACAACTCCATGCTGTCTAAGCCATGTTAGAGCCGGTTGAAGAGGCCTAAAAACTGCCCCAATTCGTGGGTCACCTACAAGGGAGGAAGAAGACAAGTATTAACATTGAAAAATCAAAGGAATAAAGCCTTACCTAACTTACCTTGTCATTTAGCTTCCATAATTGTTCCCACCTTGCCTTGTCTTGCATTATGACCGAAATCATGCATAGAACATGGGCATTTATTGAGCCAATAATCTAAGGAATAAACAAAGGGAAAGACTAGTCAAATTAACATTAAAATAAACAATCAAAATTATTTTCCAATTTGCCTTCTCTTAATTCCTACGTAAGTTTAGCTTCATTCTTTCCCTTGCACACTACATGGCCGAATTGGTAAGGCTCCTAACTCTCTCTTATTCCTTCATCTTCTTCCTTTGAAGCTCTTAAGTCCATTAATGGAGTTTTAACTTCTATCTCCATCTTTAAGGTAATTTCCTAGCATTTCTTGTCAAGCCTTGAAGCAAAACTCTTCCTAGCACACCTACAAGGATTCGGCATCAACTAATGTTCCAAGGAGGTTGTCTAAACCAACATTAATCCAAGGAGCATCTCAAGGTTATCTTAAGGTAGTTTTCATGCTTGAAAATCCTTAAAGCACATTTTTGTGTGTAACCGATTTCTACTTCTTCTAAGACTCTTTTCTTCTTCATTTTCATGAAGGAAAATTTGTTCTTCATCCACATTAGGTGTGCCGAATTTATAAGGAGAAAAAGCTTAAGGTAAATCCTTGGAAAACTACTTACAAATCTACTTAAGATCTTTATTGAAGATCTAACTCCTAAACTCCTTCACCACTTGCATATAACCGAAGTGGAGCATCAAGAGTACCTTGGAGAAAACTTGGAGATCCAAGAAGAGTTCAAGCACTTAACCACCTTTGTTAAGAAGTAAGTTTACTAAGTTAATCCTTATGTTTTAAGCTTTGTTAAGCTTCTAAAAATTATACAAAAATTATGTACATCTCCTAGGTTAGATAAAACCGAAACTACATGGTATAATATACCAAAAATATAATCTATAACCTATATGGAAAATATTTACCTTAAGACACATTTTTGTGTCACAAAATTTATCTATGTTAGGTACAAATTCAAACCGAATTACCAAGGGTAAAAATGTTCTATTTTGAGCTAAGAATCATTATAAGACATTACAATAATTTTTCCATGAGTTATATAACTCCTAAGAATTTATGTATAATTATTTTGACATATAAATCCATTTTTATATACTATATGGTCACTAATTAATTATGGCCGAATGGTCTAAGTGATAAATAGGTATTAATGACCTACTTAAGTATATAAACTTATATTATAAAGTTTGGAGAGTTAAAAATATTTTATTAGTGCTTAAATGGCTAATTAATTAAGTTATGTGGCTAAAATGTAATTTTTACAAAGTTTGGTGCATATACTATAAAAACCGAGAGTTAAGGGTGCCCTTGGGATAAATATGATATAATATAAGATTAGGAATTAAGTTTATGAATTTTAGATAATTTAAACAAGTGTTAAAATAACAATTTATAAAGTTTTGGGCTATTATGTAATTTATGAAAGTCATTATGAAAGTTTGGAATTTAATACGGGGCGAATTCATAATTAAGAGAATCATGAAGTTCACTTTCAAAATTTTGAGGAATTAAATATTTAAACTATAGTTTATAAGTTATTAAATAACTATTATAAAGTTTTGGGGTGAAAATGTAATTAATGGAAAGTACATGACCAAAGCCGAATTACTTTGGGCTAGTTTTGTAATTTAAGAATTTATATGTATATATTCAGCAATTAAGAAGAACAAAAATTGAAACTATAGTTTATAAGACATTATGTAAAGGTTATAAGATTTTGTGGTTAAATTGTAATTATTGAAGATATTATATTAAGGCCGAAAGTTTGAGGGACCAAATTGTAATTTTCGAAAAGTTATAATGTTCAAAAGTCATATACCGAAATATTAATGGTGGTATTGTAATATAATTAAATAAGGAATTAAAACTATATAATATAATGAGATTAGAGTTGAAATGTAATTATATGAAAAATATGGCAAAGCCGAAAATGAATATGGCTAATTGGTGATTTATTAAAGTTATGGTGTTCAAATAATAATTACTAAATTTATAGTGGTTGTTTAGTGAATTAATTAATTAAGAAAATAAAACTATGTATTATAATGTATTTGGAGTATAATGTAAAGTTTAAGAAATAAATGTGGTTATAATAAGATAACCGAAAGGTATGTTGTATTTATGGGAATAAAAATATTTGTAGGTCTTAAATACCCCGAACTTAAAAATGGTGATTATATTATTCTAATATAGTATTTAAGGGCCTAATAGCGCCTAAGTAATTTTTGTAAGGAAAATAAATCCAAAAGAAATGAAAAGAATGCTTAGAAAGCGGAAAACGCTAAAATAAGCGTTAAATAACCATAGGAGGTACGAGACCTCGGTTATAGTATCGTAAGGATTCCTAAGGCTTATTCATGCCTAATTAGTATACGGGAATGATTCCCGAAGAAAACGGATCCAAGAAATGCATTAAAACGCTAGAAGAGCTTTAGCGCACGTTTTTCGAGGGAACCTGAAAACGTGATTTTAAGTGGTCGAACGAACCCGTAAAAATTATAAGTCATTAAATAATAATTATTAAGCCTTTATGGAAGCTTAATAACCAATAAAAATAAAGAAACGAGAAAATTCCGGAAACGGGCCCGGTTAGTGAATAGTGCTAAACCGGGTAAATTAACGAGCATTTTCTGTAAAAGACGAAAAATGCTCCCAGCTCATGTATATTAGTGGGCTGGTTTTTAAGAGAGTAACTAGTTCTCTCACACACTTAAACTAGCTAGAAATAAAAGAGAAAAAAATAAAGTAAAAAGTAAATAGTAAAAAGTAAGGTAAAAGCATTTTACCTTTCTCTCTCCCCTCATTTCTTTTCCCCACGTACTGCTTCCTCTTCTCTCTGCCGATTCTCCTCCTCCTTCCTCCTTGCGATTTTGCAGCTCATCCATGGCAGCTCACAACTCCAAGCTTGCCCAAGCCCCATTACAACTCCAAATCAAAAATAAATTACATATTTGAACTCCCCTCTTCAAGCTCTACATTTCTATCTTTTCAAAATCCGAAAATGAGCAACTTCATCTCCATGGGTTTTGAGCATTTAGAGAATAAATGACACCATTTCGAAGCATGGAGTCTCCTCTTCCTCCTAAGGTAAAAGTTTAAGAAAAATCAATTTTTCTTCACTCTTCATTCTTGACCGATTTTGCCTCTTAGTAACGCCTTGTTTTTCCTCATGGATTGAGCTTGATTTCAACTCCCCAATGGTGGAAGAACTCCCCCTTGTATTCAAGGCTTGAAACCCCTCTTAAAAGCTCCAAGGTAAAACCCTAACTAATGGCATTTAAGCCCTTTCATTGAATTAGAGTTATCCAATGGGTTAAGGAGTTTAATTGTATCTATTTTGTGTTCTTGAATGTTGGCTTGGTTTGGTAACCCCATTGCTCAACTTGACCGAGAATGGAGAAGAGGAGAGGTGGAGGACTTAAAATAAGAATTGTGATCTCAAGGTAAGAAAAACCTATCTTAATGCACTATATATATGTATTAGGATAATGGGATGGGTAAATGAATCAACGAACCCAAAACATGTGAGAAAATATGCTTGCTTGGTATTGGAGGAAGTTGTGAAATTGAATTCCAAAGCAAGGGCCAAAGTGTCATGTATTTATGTTAATGAATTGTATTGGGCTTGGAGAGTTGTGTATATGCTTTGGAGGAATTTTGTATGAACCTTGTGTGCTGGTAGGACCCTTGTTGGGTGTGGCTAGCTTTAGGTTGAATTTGATGAGGGAATGTGTATCTGAGGATGTAAGAAAAGTAAGTGAACTATGGCAAAATTTTGGTAGGAATTGCGCATTAAAGAATGACTTGGTGAATGGGAGAACCAAGGTGTGTATTGGGTTTAGTAGAGATGTTTAGTAACTATGGAATGGTGGTTGTAGTATGAGAAGTGAGAAAGTAAAAATCTGTAGCAAAGAGTATCAAAAACACATTGTAGAAACTAGGAAAAACTAGTGTGCAAGACTTGGTAAAAAGAGAGTTGGACTTTGGTATAGGTAGTGAAAATGATTGGAAAGGAATTGGAATGGTAAGATGAAGTTAGGACAAGATGCAAAACACAAAGAGAGGTGTAGGAAATGCACATGTGTGCTAACTGTAACAGAGAGGAAGAAAAATCTGTAGAAATGGAGTAAGTATTGGGTAAGGATTTGACTAATGTGTTGAGGAGGTTTGGGACTGGATTAAGGCATGTTTTAGGATGCTTAAACATGTAGAAAACATGTGGAAAGATTAGGAAATGATTAGAGGTGAATTAGGGATTGAAAACTGATGGAAAACGGTAAATTTTGACAGTTCCAGGGGTGGTCCGGGTTTGCAAATCGGTACGCAAACCCGGACCATAGCAAAAACTAGGCAGAAGGCCATCCCAGGGGGTGGTCCGGGTTTGTAAACCCGGACACAAACCCAGACCACACATAAAAATAGGCAGAAACTCATTTCCGGACTTGGTCCGGGTTTGTAGACCCGGACACAAACCCGGACCATGCAAAAATTGTAGCAGAATGTGTTTTAAAGATGCCTAATGATGGGGAAGTGAATGGTAATGGTTATAGAAGTTGTTAAGGCCTTGTTTGGTGATATTTAAAGGTCTTAAGGAGTGTAAACAAGTGTAGTAAGAGAGTGAGAAGTAAGAACATAAATTGACATAAGTAAAACTATGTATATGATAAGTGTCCAAATGAGCATGATTTATAGGTGTATTTCATATATAATATTAGCACTTTTCTTGCTCATTTCTCCACTTCGGTTAGTTTTCCTCTAGTTTATGTTTTATTGTTTATCTCACAAATTTATTGGTTTAACATGAGGAAAACCAAGCTGGGAGTAAAGTAGATAAAGAGACAAACACATAGACGCAAACGGCTCAGAAAACGGACTTATAACGAAGAATGTAGAGCCGGTCAAACAGAGGGACGCGAGAGTCACGTGCAACCGCCCCCTAAGTGGCGGACGTCACACGGACAACCGCCAGGCGGACAGGGCTGAGGCAACCGCCTCTTAAACGGGCGGTTAAGGAGGCGGACGAGGGACAAGCAACCGCCTCGCGGTCGACACAGAGGCTACCGCCTCTTAACTCGCGGACAACACTCAAGCAACCGCCTCGCGGTCGACACAGAGGCTACCGCCTCTTAACTCGCGGACAACACTGAGGCAACCGCCTCGCGGTCACCATAGAGGCTACCGCCTCTTAAGCTCGCGGACAACACAGGAGTTACCGCCACTTATGGGCGGTACCAGCAGGCGGACACCAACAGGACCGTGACTAATTATCAGTCGCGACCAGTATCTTCTTCGCGCCGTCGTCGTCTGCAACTCGCCCGACTCGCCCGCAACTTATCCATCTACTCTGCACACGCTCTGTCCCCTGCAATCAATGAAGCAATCAATGCTCTTCTTCATCTGCAATCAAACTCGTACGGATCCTAACCTCTATATAAACCCACCACCTTAACTGCATAATACACCACGCACGACGGGAGTCTGAAGAAACCCATTCGCTTCACTTAATTTCCTCCCGTATCACCACATCATTCCACACTCACGTAGTAACAAAAGAAATAGAAGAGCAGCAGTGAGAGGAGAACAGACCAGTTCTTCCTCTGAATTAATGTCAAAATCTATCTGTGTAATCTTCTTATCTCCGTTAATGTCTGAGTAATTTTCATTTGTATCCTAGGATGGGGGTTTGATTTCTAATATTACGTAATTAATATTTATCACCTGTCTCTCTTATTTAACTTGTTTTAATTCCTTTAACTAATATTGCTAAATGCTTTGCGCGACAAACGACTGCATTTATTTGGTAACTATCAACATATGATTTTGAGATAGTCTAGGTACCACAAAGGAATTAATCTTAGTATTTACACTCCGGACTGAGCAGGAAAATATTAAGGCTTTTATTAAGAGTTCGTAACTGACAATTATTAACTCTAATAGGCAATAAATAATTGAGACAAGGTTATAAATATGTTTAAGTAATTTAGGAAATTCCCCCGCTATCCTAGGATACATTTTTCCATCCACATCACTTAATTCACCTTTTAACTGTTTATATTATTTATGTATTAATTCAACAACAAATCAAGCTTGCCTCCGGCTAAACCCCTTTTTACAGTTTTTAAGTAACTACCAAGACTAGGGTAAATTGAACAATCTCCCTGTGGATACGACACTCGTTATACTACTACGACCGGGAATTGTTTGCAGCCCGACGTTTATAATTTGAGTTTTTAATTTCTTTCTTTTATGTAAATTACACCTGTTCTAAACCACTCAGAAATAACATTCTGCAAATTGGCGCCGTTGCCGGGGAGATTGATTCCATCAATTTCCCTAGTTTCCGGTAGTTCACCTGTTTTATTATAATAATCTGTCAATATTAACTTGTTAATAATCTAACCTTGGACATCGGACCTATAATCTGACTTGGACATCGGACTTCTGACCTGACTTGGACATTTGACTTCGGACTTTGGACATCTAACATCTTAATATTATTGTCATTTCGTTCCATTGTCATTTCGTTCCATTGTCATTTCGTTCCATTGTCCTTTCTTTCCATAGTCTCTAACTACTAACTTTAAATTTCCTGTCATTTCATTCCATTGTCCTTTCTTTCCATTGTCCTTAACATTTCATTTCCATTGTCCTTAACATTTCTTTCCATTGTATACTAACTACTAACTTATAATTTCCAGTATAACTACTAACTTCTAACGTTTATCAGCCTAACCAATATTTCTGTCTTTCTTATTTTATTTACTAACTAATATTGCAGTTTCTCACAAACCACAAGTTATCTTCTGTGCATGCCAAACACTCGAACTCGAGGCTCTCCACCAATCAGTCCGAGCCCCGAACCCGAGCGTACTTTATTTCAACACAGAGAAACCTGAGAAACCAAGCCATGGCCAATAACGAAGTTATAAATGAAATGACCATGCAATTCAACCAGAACACCGTGCCCTATCTGATTATCACCAACCTAACACCGAAGGAAGAGCATCAGCCATAGTTCTCCCCGAACTAACACCAGAAGAAGCCGGACGATGGGTTTTCAAAACCCACTACATCACCGCCGTCCGGGATCTAGGCAAGTTTAGTGGAGCGAACCCAGATGAAGCCCCAAATCATCTGAGTCTCTTCCTAGACTTTTGCAATTCCTTTGGTCAAACCGGCAATGTCAAAGAAAGAATCGTCTCCAACTATTTCCTCACTCATTCGGATTCAGCAAACCGGTGGTACCGAAGCCTTCCCTCCCGATCAATCACCACATGGCTTCAAATGGCCCAAAAATTCCTTGCCAAATACTACCCAACCAGTAGAACGAGGCAATTGATCGGTGAAATCAACACTTTCTGTCAAGAGCCGGGAGAGACGTTATACGACGCATGGGATAGATTCAAGATATGCTAATGAAATGTTCCCACCATGGTCTTGACGATCAATCCCTCTGCCTGTCATTCTTTAACAACGGTCTGGATGATGGGAACCGACTACTCGTCAATTCCTCTGCAGGAGGAAGTTTCATGATGAAATCTCCTAAAGAAGGAATGGATCTTCTCGAAACCATGACGAGCAATACAAGACAGTGGACGCGATCCAAAGGACGAACACCACGAGCAGCAGGCCTACTCCATGTTGAGCCTACAGATCATTTATCGGCTCAGATCTCGTCCCTTGCAAAGATGGTGGAAAAGCTAACAACATCTCAAAACGAAATTGTAAAAACAATAGCTTCCCCACCTACAAGTTCACCACCAGCTCCACCCACAGAAGGATGTGTCATATGCGCCGGTCCTCATGAAACTCATCAGTGCGAAGGTAAAAACCACTACGAAGATGTGAATTTCATAGGAAACCGCCCCGGTAATTCCTACAACAACAACTTCAACAACAACTATCCATGGAGAAATCACCCGAATTTCTCATGGAAAAATAATGATCAGAATCAAGGAGGGCAGAACAACAATTCCAATGCCTATCAGGGGAACCGACCCCAACCAAACTCTAATATGGGTTATAGAGCACAAGGTGCCCCTCCAGGTTTCCAACAACAACAACAACAACAACAACCATCATCATCCTCTTCTGATCCAAACGCAGAACTCAAAGAGATGATGAAGGGATTCATGTCCATAACTCAGAATCAGCTCTCTGCACAAGAAGCCTTCAACCAGAAAATCGAAGGTAAATTCAATCAACTTGCAGAACATCTTGCTCGAAGACCGCCAGGGGCTCTCCCCAGCCAAAATGAACCAAATCCAAGAGAGCAAGCCAAGTGCATCTATGTGAAGAAGCACGATGAAGAAAACGGAGGTGGCTAAAACAGTACGTTCCAGAACTACACCCTTCCCTCCAAGAGTGGGTTGTAGCAATCGAGACTTCCAAAAGGAATGTAGCTGAACTCGAAAGCACCGCCAAAGTCTATAAAAATCGTATTCAATCTGAGAATACCTACCTTGAGCACTTGGTGGCTGGTTATGAAAACGAAAGCTCGACTTCGAAGAAGAAAGAAGAGGTTAAGGCGATAACCTTGAGAAGCGGTAAGAAAACCGACGAGATTCACATCCCGCAACAATCAGAAGAATCCAAAGAGATAGTGAAGGAAAAGTTGAGGTTCCAACGAAAAGACATCTCCAAGCGTCCTCACTATTCCACCAGCTTCAGAACCTTCTTCACAAGAACCGCCTATACCATTTCCTCGCCGACTCCAGAAGCAGAAATTGGATAATGAATATGGTAAGTTTCTAGCAATGCTGAAGCAACTAAACGTCAACATACAGTTTGTAGACCTCATTGCCAAAATGCCAAACTATGCCAAATTCCTCAAACACCTCATATCCAACAAAACTAAATTGGCCGAAGTCGGTACGGTACCTCTCAATGTAGCTTGCTCAGCTACTCTACAAAAACCACTACCATCAAAATGCAATGATCCGGGCAGCTTCACTATTCCAGTCACAATTGGTAGCACCTCATTTCCATACTCCTATGCGATCTGGGTGCCTCCATTAATTTGATGCCCCTCTCCACTTTCAAAAAGCTGGGAATTGGAGAGATGAAAAAGACTAAGATGACCCTGCAACTGGCAGATGGTTCGGTAACATACCCAAGCGGAGTGGTGGAGGATGTTATCATTAAAGTGGAGCACTTATACTTCCCATGTGATTTTGTCATTCTAGACATCGAAGAGAACTCCACTACACCTCTCATCCTTGGACGACCATTCCTTGCCACAGCCGATGTGCACATTTGGGTAGCCCAGGGGAAAATCACCCTCCAAGCTTATAACGAAAAGCTGGAGTTTGCATCAGGAAGATCCCCAGATAACAAATCCAAAGATCTCAAGTTCATTAGGGATACTCAATCATCATCATCCCCACTTCTGTTTATCACCCTTCCAGACGGCATGTCTATCACAGAGATACCACCACCAATCCCGGACGAAGAGCGGGATAAGAAAAGAAAACATGCATCCAGGTGGACTCTCAAAAAAAAACCATCGAGTCATGCTTTGGATCTCCTCCTCATAACCACCCCCCAGGATCGATCTAACGAAAGCGTCTAGCTAAAGACGTTAAAGAAGGGCAGCTTTCCGGGAGGCAACCCGGACGAACTTATCTTTTATATGCTTTTCATGCTGTTTTTAATTTTCAGTTTCCCTTTAAATTTTATTTTTGCTAACTTTTAACCCCGTTTGTAGTATGGTTGCTTCTAGTGTTTTATGCAGGTGCAATTTCATGTCTACACCGCAACCAAGCTACGCTACTTGAGGCTGAAGCTCAAGTGTGGGGGAAGTCCAAAACACGCTAGCAAAAAATAAAATCAGGGGAGTACCAGTTTCTTTAAACTTGCTTTTATTTAAATAAATTATGCAGAGGAGAATTTATATGCTTAAATGAATATTCGTGAGCTTCGTGTTCTCTCTATTTTATCTACTTTCCGAAAAGGCCTTCTGAAACTTTCCCTTGTTTTTCTAGTGAACAACGAGGACGTTGTTCAATTAAGTGTGGGGGAGTGTGCCCTTTTCGGTGACATTTTATGCTAAAATGCTTAATCTCTCTGCTTATCTTGCGTTTGTTCAAATTCAATATCGCGGACCCTTTTTGTGGGTTGTTCTCTTTAGGAATAAATATTGTTATGAATGTAATAAATGGTACAAATTTTAAAATTTTGATTACTTTTGAGGAGCATTTTTGCGGTGTGACCAAATAATCTGAAATGGTTGGATTTTATGCTCAGGGTTTCTTTCTGTCTTCTCTCTTAGGGATTGCTAAGGGGTGCTTTCTGTCAAAAAAAAAAAGAAAAAAATAAAATAAATAAGGGACTTGTGAGACACCATTGGTAACCAACAAAGAGAGTTGAGTGTTCTTAAATACAAGGGCTTGATGCCTACTTATTATCTTCTCATCTCTTATGCAAAAGTGAAACAAATGCATAAATCTATTTTTCCTTTTGTTTTCTCCTCAATGCCCATTCTTGAGAGAAGTTGGCCATGGTAAAAGTTCTCAAAGTCACCTTAAATCAAGAAGCATTGAAGTACTCCGGATCATACCCCGAAACTCTAATTTTTATTTTTGCCCTGAGTACACCTATGCCACCAGTAGGTGATGGATCACACTCCTCTAAAAAGTTTAAGATCATGTACTATTGAGTTCTTTATCCCCTTCATAATAATATTTGTTAATATTGAGCATTCCCTACTTAGGGTACGTAGTTTTGCTTGAGGACAAGCAAAAAGATAAGTGTGGGGGTGTGATAAGTGTCCAAATGAGCATGATTTATAGGTGTATTTCATATATAATATTAGCACTTTTCTTGCTCATTTCTCCACTTCGGTTAGTTTTCCTCTAGTTTATGTTTTATTGTTTATCTCACAAATTTATTGGTTTAACATGAGGAAAACCAAGCTGGGAGTAAAGTAGATAAGAGACAAACACATAGACGCAAACGGCTCAGAAAACGGACTTATAACGAAGAATGTAGAGCCGGTCAAACAGAGGGACGCGAGAGTCACGTGCAACCGCCCCCTAAGTGGCGGACGTCACACGGACAACCGCCAGGCGGACAGGGCTGAGGCAACCGCCTCTTAAACGGGCGGTTAAGGAGGCGGACGAGGGACAAGCAACCGCCTCGCGGTCGACACAGAGGCTACCGCCTCTTAACTCGCGGACAACACTCAAGCAACCGCCTCGCGGTCGACACAGAGGCTACCGCCTCTTAACTCGCGGACAACACTGAGGCAACCGCCTCGCGGTCACCATAGAGGCTACCGCCTCTTAAGCTCGCGGACAACACAGGAGTTACCGCCACTTAATGGGCGGTACCAGCAGGCGGACACCAGGACCGTGACTAATTATCAGTCGCGACCAGTATCTTCTTCGCGCCGTCGTCGTCTGCAACTCGCCCGACTCGCCCGCAACTTATCCATCTACTCTGCACACGCTCTGTCCCCTGCAATCAATGAAGCAATCAATGCTCTTCTTCATCTGCAATCAAACTCGTACGGATCCTAACCTCTATATAAACCCACCACCTTAACTGCATAATACACCACGCACGACGGGAGTCTGAAGAAACCCATTCGCTTACACTTATATTTCCTCCCGTATCACCACATCATTCCACACTCACGTAGTAACAAAAGAAATAGAAGAACAGCAGTGAGAGGAGAACAGACCAGTTCTTCCTCTGAATTAATGTCAAAATCTATCTGTGTAATCTTCTTATCTCCGTTAATGTCTGAGTAATTTTCATTTGTATCCTAGGATGGGGGTTTGATTTCTAATATTACGTAATTAATATTTATCACCTGTCTCTCTTATTTTAACTTGTTTTAATTCCTTTTAACTAATATTGCTAAATGCTTTGCACGACAAACGACTGCATTTATTTAGTAACTATCAACATATGATTTTGAGATAGTCTAGGTACCACAAAGGAATTAATCTTAGTATTTACACTCCGGACTGAGCAGGAAAATATTAAGGCTTTTATAAGAGTTCGTAACTGACAATTATTAACTCTAATAGGCAATAAATAATTGAGACAAGGTTATAAATATGTTTAAGTAATTTAGGAAATTCCCCCGCTATCCTAGGATACATTTTTCCATCCACATCACTTAATTCACCTTTTAACTGTTTATATTATTTATGTATTAATTCAACAACAAATCAAGCTTGCCTCCGGCTAAACCCCTTTTTACAGTTTTTAAGTAACTACCAAGACTAGGGTAAATTGAACAATCTCCCTGTGGATACGACACTCGTTATACTACTACGACCGGGAATTGTTTGCAGCCCGACGTTTATAATTTGAGTTTTTAATTTCTTTCTTTTATGTAAATTACACCTATTCTAAACCACTCAGAAATAACATTCTGCAGTATACCGGGATAACGGGGTAAGTACGGGAGTAGTAATTAATTGTGTATCGTATGAACATAGTATTAATAACCATGTTGGAAACATTTTCAGTGGAACAAGTGTGAACCGAGGAACAAGGGAACACACGGTAAAGCTAACCCCGGTGAAAGGTATGATTTCCTCATGCCCCGTATGCTAACCGAGTTACGTTGATTTGTGTGCTGTATGCCGGCTAATCAAGACTAAAGCATGAAAACGGTTTATTGCCTTTCATTACATATCTTGCTGTATGTTGTGTGAGCTAACCCTTCTTGATTGATTGTGTGGCTTCATTTGGTGCGTAGTACGACTCCTAGATGAGTCTTGTTGTGTGGTGGCTCGTAGTAAGAGTCAGGTTGTGAATTAATGGAACCATAGCAACGCGCTAAACTAACGAATCAACAAACGATAACGCAACCCAACGAAACTCGCAAGAATGTGAGAGAGTGTACGGGAGTAATACCCTCCCGATAACGGTTGGAGAATTGAAATGAATAATCCACAAATAATAAGTAGTGGAAGTATATCAGTAACCTCTATTAGAGGAATTAATCTTGGTGCAAGACATGAACCATGAGAGTAGTAAAGAATGATGAGGGATCTCCAAACCCCTTAGCAATTAGTCGACCCATTATGAGAGGACCCGACTGATGTAAGTGTGTCCTGAACATGAGAGTATTTGATATTTTGGGGAAACCCTTAAATCTGAGGATACTAGTCGGTAGTAATTCCCTAAGCTGGTGGAGGTTATCAAGAGAGATACTTCTAGGCTAATCCATGAGATTATATTGTGCTCTGAGAGAAGAGTGTTGGGAATTTGAGTAGTCCGGTAGGAACGGACATTGAGTATTTGAGGAGCTAAGCGTATAGCCCTCGTATTGTAGGTCCGGTGGTGAGTCTTGTGTATGACTCCGCCCAGAGGCCAAGTAATGAGTATTGAGTATTGCGTACGCATGAGTAAAGTAATGAGTATCGAGTAAGAAGCAAGTATGAGTATGTAATGAGTACTGAGTACTAAGTATTGAGTATGTATGAGTAAGTATCGAGTATTGAGTATGTAAGAGTAAGTATGGAGAATTGAGTAGTGAGTATGCACCAGTATAGTAACGAGTACAGAGTAAGGATCGTGTACGAGTAAGGTATTGAACATGGAGTGATGAGTATGCAAGAGTAAGGAGTAAGTATGAGTAGAGTAACGAATATCGAAGACGAATGAATGTATAACAAATACGAATGGTTGACTATTGAGTTGTCTTCCTCAGTAAGTATTGAACTTGTATATTTATGTAGGTATCTTTGATTGTATTGTTGTAGTATGAGTATGTATGTATGCATGTAAAATGAACTCCATGTATATCCGACCCATAGTAGTCGGCGTACCGCGGTTAGCACGCGGTATATGCGGATTTCATATGCAGCGTAAGCTGACCCCCTAGGGGGACCGTTTTTAGTGTGCAAGTACCGAAGCTGTTCACCATACGAGAGAGTAGGACGGGGACTGCTACATAAGCATGGGTAGTTGAGAAAAGGGAATTGTATTTGTAACGTAGTATGAATTTGGAAGTCTAAACTGTATCGGTAATGTAAGGATTGTAGTATGCTCGGTATAGTATTGTATTGGAGTTGTATCGAATTATGGATTGGTATGCAAGGGAAAGTAATGTATTGTGTAGAGCACTCGGTATGTTCATATTCATCAGACCGATAGTATGTAGTATTGTAACTCGCCTTGTTAGTCACGTGGGTGACTAACGGCATTGTACACCCGCCGTTGAGTAAGTAATATCCGCTGCGAAGGTAAGTATGGTACGGTAATGACGGTATTAGCGGTAGGGGTGTTACAAAAAGTGGTATCAGAGCGAAGTATCGCTCTGATGGATGAAATACCGAGTTTAGGTAAATACCGAGTTAGGAAGTAGAGACTTAGGGCTAAGGGTTGAGTGTTAGCGTGTGAGGTACGCTAGTTAGGAACTTCCGCGTGAACCGGAAACCTACAACAACCATACCCCGCCCTCCGCAACCCATGGTATTAAGTTGGGAGAATAACACCAGAGAGATGGAAAGACCTCTCACACTCGGGTAACACCCGATCTGGCAGTTGCAAGTAAACCTTATTAGAAAAAGAACCTGTCATACGGTAGAGTCCAAGAACTGGAAGTCCCGAAGACGGTTCCCGTTGGATGATGATGACCGCACTTAATGGCGGAGGATTGAAGATCCTAAATAAAGGATAGTGGAATTTATGGCACCATGGGGCGACATGCTTCGCAGTTGCGAGAACCATGAATAGCCAGTAAGGAGAGAAGCACAATCGCGCAGTGCAGCAAAGAAGATAGAGTAATGAACCCAAGACAAGAGAGTCTGCGGACGGTAATACTTGATAATACCAACAATGGTATACAAACCGACTAAGGAATTAGTCGAGGTTGGATTAATACCAAACCTACACGCCAAGAGGCGGTAATAACCGAACAACATAGTTCAGATAACTATGAAAGTATTCATAGGACATACACCTATAGGACTACAACGTGGTTCCTAAGGATAAGTCAAATCTCGTTAACCACAGTGAAGGTGTGAGACACCCGGATTGACGACAATCATGTCAAGTACACTGAGAAGCGACTTAGGAGATTGATCACCAAGATTAAAAGATCAAAGGAAGGTCTAATAAAACCACCAATCATGGATGGAAACGATACCGTAACCGGTATACGTTAACCGAAAAACAACCTACCCGCGCACTTGCCCAGGGCAAGTGTAGCAACTACAAGACAGTTGGAAGACTTCTAATGACCAACAAGTACCTACTAAAGTACCACCATGAGGATTGAAACACATATAGGATCACCAATCCTAAGGATTTTAAATAACGAAACCTTGGAAAGGCCAAATGGCCCGACCACTGTATTAAGGACATACCAGTCAGCGAGAAGCTGGACTTGGTCAGGATCTTAGTCATGGCAACGCCATGAAGAACTTCTGTTAACACCGAACTGTTATTTCAAAACTCAGATCTTTCTTTAAAAACCACAAACCCTTCTTTTAAACCTCGGATTTTAAAACCAAACCAACAGAATTACGGTTAGTATCAAAGGATGATACGAGGGGAGTTGACAATAGAATACTTCACCTAGGCGTGTGACGAGCACTACGAGTGTACCCAAATACGGGATGTGGGACGACCGCACTCCGAAGGAGCTTGCGGGCCTGACAGATAGTTGGGGAAGTGGTAACGTGCCAAGAAGGTACCCCACGTATGTATACATGTAGTGTACGAAACACGGGAAGTAGTCAACTCTGTTCTACGGACCATAAGCAAATTCAAAACAGAACAGTTGGATACCTAAAACGAGCAAAGGGAACTCAGATAAGCTTACAAGCTAAGGAGTCAAGAACCTACTACAGGAAGATGATTAAGAGTTAAAAGTGCGAGAAGCACTAACAACTGAATAAAGACATTGGACATGTCTTGAATATATTAAAGTAAAACATGATGACTGGAAGGAATACCCAACCTAACCACAGTAAGGCAAATGCCTAACATTAACACATCAGTGTTCAATGAACGGGATGAGATTCCCAGAACAACTACCACAAACACACAGGGTGATGTGGCAAGGTACCGGAAATACCATTCATCACCGGAAGGAATATCAAATCCGTTATAACATAAGGAAAAACACCAGTGATCTACCCTAAGAACGGGAGACACTATAACCCTCAACGGATAACTCAGATCCAGAACCACAAGGTGGGATAACAAACTGAACATACTCATAAATAACAACCAGATGCAATAGCATAATCAATAATACCCTGGAGAAATCCATAAAGGGTATCAAGTCAATACAGTCGAACAAAATGTTATGATAAGAACACCACAATTGGAACGAACATTCCGTTAGGACACCGAAGGGATCCACTTGACAGGGGATACCCCTAAATTAACAAATGGTATCAATCAATACCAGGATACAAAAAGGGTCTCCAACGAACGGAAGCGTGATGCGACGATCTTATCATGGAGCCCAGTATCACCTCTAAGCCATTTTATGGCATATGAAGAAGTAACCACTTTAGAACAGCCTATGAGGAGCAAAGCTCTAGGCAACATGGCTAGTAGGCCATGAAACTAGTACCATACACAACCCAACGGTTGCAAAACCCATTGTAAACCACATGGAAAATGGTCAAGGACGACACCAATAAAAGGTTAACGACCAACGAGCAAGGGTACCCCTCATAAATGAGAGACCGCGGGAGCGGTGAACACATGGATTCTAAAGAAGGGGATACCATCAATAAATATTTGATAGTATACCCCTTACAGAACTACTAATGTAGTAATGCTTGAGCATGCAATAACTGCCAAGCGATGTCAAATAAGCTTAAATAGCAGTTGTTGACAACTAAGGAGTAACCGGTTCAATAGGAACTCAATAAGTGGGAACATAAAGTATAAGTAAATGACGCTCAAGGAGCTCAGTCGTATAAACACCAAACAATGATATAAATAGTGGAAATGCATGAGCTGAAGCTAGCAACAACGGATGCCATGTAAACCAATACTGCAGAATCAGTAAGAACATGGTGCGCAACAGGTGACCAATGTATGTGAATAATCACCCAATATTACGGAGTTGTTAATACAAGATGATAGACAGACCGGGCAACAAGCCAGAAGTCTGCACCAAAGGATGAAGCACCACCTAAAGGAATAACGATCAGTCCTATTGCAATCTCATAAGAGAGTTACCGCCAAGGGTTCACGCCTCTGCACTCTGTAGGACTGAGTGTTTTGGTATTGCACTTGCGTAGTTAACGATCTAGTGGGATAGCTAGGAATATGGAAAATGTAAGTAGTGGTAAATCCTTCCTTTCACCAATGAACATGGCATAAGCCAGTTAAGCAAGAGCTTAGAAACAAACCGTGCGGCCCAAGGCTAAAGAAGCACGAGGAGTGTGAAACACCAACAATCACAAGATGTGAATTCCATTGGAATAGAGGTGAAAGGAGACGTAAGAAAGTCACATGGACCGACGCATAGAAAATGCAAGGTCATACAAGTAAAGAACACTTGTACCAAACAAAATAGTGAGCAGAATTCAGAAGCCACTGACAACAGAGGAAGCACTACAACTAAGTAGTGGCTCAACCTCAACCGACAATAAGTCGGAGGAACCAAGTGAGTAATCACTATAATACACAACAGTATGTATATAAATTCCCAGAGAGCTGGTTATGAATCTAAAACTCATTGAGTTGTGCACGGTAAAAGAATACCATGCGTGATGGAATAAACCTTATTCCCACAATAAGAGGGATAAAAAGGTGATGTGTAACACATTAAAGATAACGAGAAGGGCGAATAACCCAAGTTATCAGGGTCGCGCAGCAGAAGCTAGTGGGCCCATAATTCTAAGGGAAATACAGCTAGTGAAGAAATGGTTAATCACCAATGCCTTAAAGCCATTTAGGCTAGAACCGAACACGGTTAAGAGTTGAATAACTCCAATGAACATTCTTGATGCAGGGACTACCAGTAACACGGTTAAGACCCTTTGATCTTGGAACATTGTGTAATAGACCGCATGGAAGCTGAACCACTCCATGACGGCTGAATGCCTTCGACCAATGTCCAGTGTTGACACATGGTAGATTACGTGGGCGTAATCCCTTTTAAGGGGGGTAGAGCAAAACCGTGAAATGTACGTTTTATGTGACAGGTGCGTAAACTACAATGCGCATAGCGCAAAAGGAATTGTTTTGATGATTGATACTTATGTTACATAAACATTTGTATTCACTCATCGTGTAATTGTAGTTATTTGAGAAGTAAGTATAGGAAAAGGAGTAGAGAAACTCCAGGGGAATGAGAACCCGATTGGTAATAGTATGAGGAATGAGTATGTATGGGAGACTTGAGGAGTATAAATCGGTATGGAACCGATGTATGTAATGAGTATAAATCGGTGTACAACTGATGTATTTTATGAGTTAAATTGGAGTATAGTAAATTAATGGGACATTATACCCATGAATTTCCTAAGTATAGTAGTTTGAGAAGATGTAGTAATATTCCGTGAGACGATTAGTAAGTAAGTAAGTGAATCATATAAATTGGAAAATGTATGTGTGTGATTATGAGTAGCAAGATTAAAAAGATAGAAAACGAAATAAGGTTTGACGAGCTGTCTGTTTGTATTGAGGTGGGAAGTGGAACTTGATTTGCTAGCGATCAAGGGAAGCCGAACACAAATTGGAGTGGAAGGATAATTCAACACCAATGCTGATCACATTGGGGTTGAAGGACTCTGGAAGCTCCCTTAAGTGGTCACAGTAATAACACTAGTAATAGGCATAATCATCATAAATGGAATTTGGGAGATGTATGCAAGTTTCTAAAACGAATTTCTAAAACTAATTTGGTACAACGTTTTCTTCAAACTTGAGAATGAGGATCGGTTTTAAAACCGCTTCCACGGGCGCTAGTGGATCCTCCATGCCTAGGCACGGGTATCCGGTCGAAACCATAGGAGGTGAAGCTAGTTTTGAGTCTGTGGAAGTGTAGAGTAGTTTGAAACCACTACACCGGGTGTACGGTAACAGTGTGTGTGTTTTGTATTTTTCCAAGGGCACTGGGGCAGTGTAGTCCCGAGTAAGTATGAGTAAGTATGAGTAAAGTATGAGTAAGTAAGTATGAGTAAGTGCCTGAGGATCTCTATATGTGCAAATGAATTTGATCAGAACCAAAGGACCGTAGAGCCAGAAAGCGTAAGTGCTCAAGTCATGACGGCCGTGAACCAGAAAGCGTAAGTGTTCAAACGTGACCGGTACCTGAGGGATCACTCACCATTGGGGGAGGATTGTACCTAATTGTCTGCGGATGGACCCCCTTGGAGAGAAGTAAAACGGATATTTTTGATTGCTATGCATGCAGTGACATGCTGTTTGGATGCGTAGTATGCATCATGTCAGACATTTGGAGTTTGAAAAGTTATATGTAGAGGTCATAACCTTAGCATAGAGTATATGTACAAGTAACAGTATTAGATTCACCAACTTTGAGGGCAAAGTTCTTTAAGGGGGGTTGATTGAAATACCCCGAACTTAAAAATGGTGATTATATTATTCTAATATAGTATTTAAGGCCCTAATAGCGCCTAAGTAATTTTGGTAAGGAAAATAAATCCAAAAGAAATGAGAAGAACGCTTAGAAAGCGGAAAACGCTAAAATAAGCGTTAAATAACCATAGGAGGTACGAGACCTCGGTTATAGTATCGTAAGGATTCCTAAGGCTTATTCATGCCTAATTAGTATACGGGAACGATTCCCGAAGAAAACGGATCCAAGAAATGCATTAAAACGCTAAAAGAGCTTTAGCGCACGTTTTTCGAGGGAACCCAAAAACGTGATTTTAAGTGGTCGAACGAACCCGTAAAAATTATAAATCATTAAATAATAATTATTAAGCCTTTATGGAAGCTTAATAACCAATAAAAATAAAGAAACGAGAAAATTCCGGAAAACGGGCCCGGTTAGTGAATAGTGCTAAACCGGGTAAATTAACGAGCATTTTTTGTAAAAGACGAAAAACGCTCCCAGCTCATGTATATTAGTGGGCCGGTTTTTAAGAGAGTAACTAGCTCTCTCACACACTTAAACTAGCTAGAAATAAAAGAGAAAAAAATAAAGTAAAAAGCAAATAGTAAAAAGTAAGGTAAAAGCATTTTACCTTTCTCTCTCCCCTCATTTCTTTTCCCCACGTACTGCTTCCTCTTCTCTCTGCCGATTCCTCCTCCTTCCTCCTTGCGATTTTGCAGCTCATCCATGGCAGCTCACAACTCCAAGCTTGCCCAAGCCCCATTACAACTCCAAATCAAAAATAAATTACATATTTGAACTCCCCTCTTCAAGCTCTACATTTCTATCCTTTCAAAATCCGAAAATGAGCAACTTCATCTCCATGGGTTTTGAGCATTTGGAGAATAAATGACACCATTTCGAAGCATGGAGTCTCCTCTTCCTCCTAAGGTAAAAAGTTTCAAGAAAAATCAATTTTTCTTCACTCTTCATTCTTGACCGATTTTGCCTCTTAGTAATGCCTTGTTTTTCCTCATGGATTGAGCTTGATTTCAACTCCCAATGGTGGAAGAACTCCCCCTTGTATTCAAGGCTTGAAACCCCTCTTAAAAGCTCCAAGGTAAAATCCTAACTAATGGCATTTAAGCCCTTTCATTGAATTAGAGTTATCCAATGGGTTAAGGAGTTTAATTGTATCTATTTTGTGTTCTTGAATGTTGGCTTGGGGTTTGGTAACCCCATTGCTCAACTTGACCGAGAATGGAGAAGAGGAGAGGTGGAGGACTTAAAAGAAGAATTGTGATCTCAAGGTAAGAAAAACCTATCTTAATGCACTATCTATATGTATTAGGATAATGGGATGGGTAAATGAATCAATGAACCCAAAACATGTGAGAAAATATGCTTGCTTGGTATTGGAGGAAGTTGTGAAATTGAATTCCAAAGCAAGGGCCAAAGTGTCATGTATTTATGTTAATGAATTGTATTGGGCTTGGAGAGTTGTGTATATGCTTTGGAGGAATTTTGTATGAACCTTGTGTGCTGGTAGGACCCTTGTTGGGTGTGGCTAGCTTTAGGTTGAATTTGATGAGGGAATGTGTATTTGAGGATGTAAGAAAAGTAAGTGAACTATGGCAAAATTTTGGTAGGAATTGCGCATTAAAGAATGACTTGGTGAATGGGAGAACCAAGGTGTGTATTGGGTTTAGTAGAGATGTTTAGTAACTATGGAATGGTAGGTAGTATGAGAAGTGAGAAAGAAAAAATTTGTAGCAAAGAGTATCAAAAACACATTGTAGAAACTAGGAAAAACTAGTGTGCAAGACTTGGTAAAAAGAGAGTTGGACTTTGGTATAGGTAGTGAAATTGATTGGAAAGGAATTGGAATGGTAAGATGAAGTTAGGACAAGATGCAAAACACAAAGAGAGGTGTAGGAAATGCACATGTGTGCTAACTGTAACAGAGAGGAAGAAAAATCTGTAGAAATGGAGTAAGTATTGGGTAAGGATTTGACTAATGTGTTGAGGAGGTTTGGGACTGGATTAAGGCATGATTTAGGATGCTTAAACATGTAGAAAACATGTGGAAAGATTAGGAAATGATTAGAGGTAAATTAGGGATTGAAAACTGATGGAAAATGGTAAATTTTGACAGTTCCAGGGGTGGTCCGGGTTTGCAAATCGGTACGCAAACCCGGACCATAGCAAAAACTAGGCAGAAGGCCATCCCAGGGGGTGGTCCGGGTTTACAAACCCGGACCATGCAAAAATTGTAGCAGAATGTGTTTTAAAGATGCCTAATGATGGGGAAGTGAATGGTAATGGTTATAGAAGTTGTTAAGGCCTTGTTTGGTGATATTTAAAGGTCTTAAGGAGTGTAAACAAGTGTAGTAAGAGAGTGAGAAGTAAGAACATAAATTGACATAAGTAAAACTATGTATACCGGGATAACGGGGTAAGTACGGGAGTAGTAATTAATTGTGTATCGTATGAACATAGTATTAATAACCATGTTGGAAACATTATCAGTGGAACAAGTGTGAACCGAGGAACAAGGGAACACACGGTAAAGCTAACCCCGGTGAAAGGTATGATTTCCTCATGCCCCGTATGCTAACCGAGTTACGTTGATTTGTGTGCTGTATGCCGGCTAATCAAGACTAAAGCATGAAAACGGTTTATTGCCTTTCATTACATGTCTTGCTGTATGTTGTGTGAGCTAACCCTTCTTGATTGATTGTGTGGCTTCATTTGGTGCGTAGTACGACTCCTAGATGAGTCTTGTTGTGTGGTGGCTCGTAGTAAGAGTCAGGTTGTGAATTAATGGAACCATAGCAACGCGCTAAACTAACAATCAACAAACGTAATGCAACCCAACGAAACTCACAAGAATGTGAGAGAGTGTACGGGAGTAATACCCTCCCGATAACGGTTGGAGAATTGAAATGAATAATCCACAAATAATAAGTAGTGGAAGTATATCAGTAACCTCTATTAGAGGAATTAATCTTGGTGCAAGACATGAACCATGAGAGTAGTAAAGAATGATGAGGGATCTCCAAACCCCTTAGCAATTAGTCGACCCATTATGAGAGGACCCGACTGATGTAAGTATGTCCCGAACATGAGAGTATTTGATATGTTGGGGAAATCCTTAAATCTGAGGATACTAGTCGGTAGTAATTCCCTAAGCTGGTGGAGGTTATCAAGAGAGATACTTCTAGGGTGATCCATGAGATTATATTGTGCTCTGAGAGAAGAGTGTTGGGAATTTGAGTAGTCCGGTAGGAACGGACATTGAGTATTTGAGGAGCTAAGCGTATAGCCCTCGTATTGTAGGTCCGGTGGTGAGTCTTGTGTATGACTCCGCCCAGAGGCCAAGTAATGAGTATTGAGTATTGCGTACGCATGAGTAAAGTAATGAGTATCGAGTAAGAAGCAAGTATGAGTATGTAATGAGTACTGAGTACTGAGTATTGAGTACGTATGAGTAAGTATCGAGTATTGAGTATGTAAGAGTAAGTATGGAGAATTGAGTAGTGAGTATGCACCAGTATAGTAACGAGTACAGAGTAAGGATCGTGTACGAGTAAGGTATTGAACATGGAGTGATGAGTATGCAAGAGTACGGAGTAAGTATGAGTAGAGTAACGAATATCGAACACAGTACGAAGAGTAATGAATGTACAACAAATACGAATGGTTGACTATTGAGTTGTCTTCTTCAGTAAGTATTGAACTTGTATATTTATGTAGGTATCTTTGATTGTATTGTTGTAGTATGAGTATGTATGTATGCATGTAAAATGAACTCCATGTATATCTGACCCAAAGTAGTCGGCGTACCGCGGTTAGCACGCGGTATATGCGGATTTCATATGCAGCGTAAGCTGACCCCCTAGGGGGACCGTTTTTAGTGTGCAGGTACCGAAGCTGTTCACCATACGAGAGAGTAGGACGGGGACTGCTACATAAGCATGGGTAGTTGAGAAAAGGGAATTGTATTTGTAACGTAGTATGAATTTGGAAGTTTAAACTGTATCGGTAATGTAAGGATTGTAGTATGCTCGGTATAGTATTGTATTGGAGTTGTATCGAATTATGGATTGGTATGCAAGGGAAAGTAATGTATTGTGTAGAGCACTCGGTATGTTCATATTCATCAGACCGATAGTATGTAGTATTGTAACTCGCCTTGTTAGTCACGTGGGTGACTAACGGCATTGTACACCCGCCGTTGAGTAAGTAATATCCGCTGCGAAGGTAAGTATGGTACGGTAATGACGGTATTAGCGGTAGGGGTGTTACAAGGTCCTATATGGATATTTAGGAAATATAGAAAAGGAAATTATGATTTAAGGATTTATGAAATTAAAACTATATGATATACAAGTACAAGTAATTCATTTGTAAAGAAATAATATTTGTCGGGGTTAGTTTGTGAATAATAAAAGATATGGGTATAATATGTCCATGTGTGGCATGTAAATATAGTTTAAAGATTTATTAAGTGGTTATGTCATTTAGACAATTATATATAGAGTATCATAAATAATACATGTGTATGAAATATATATATTTTAGATTTTAAGTAAATCAAAAGGAAATGAATAAAAGGAATTTAATGTGGAAGCACAAAATAATATTTGGAGCTATAGTATATTTTAAGAAAAAGCTAAGAGGAGGATTAACTAACATGTGACCAATAAATGTCATTGATAAAATTATAAATTGCTATGTCATTTGGACAATGGTAAAACATGTAGCATAATTGGTACATGAATATATAGTTATATACATTAAAGGATTTAAAGATAAGTCAAAAGGAATAACAAATAAGTTATACATCCAATCATTAGGTCATTAAAAGAAATTACCGCACAATATAAGTCTTATAAATTAGGACTACATGTTTTGGAAATATATAAATACCTTAAATAATAGTAAGGAAAGGAGGTTAAAGAAACTACCTAAGTATAAAGAAATAAACCTCACATGAAGTAACGAATATGAAATCATTTCATGAATCAATGAAATTATTATACGAGAGTTACATAAATTAACACTCTCAGATTAATCCTATTCTAGGACATTGTTTGACCAGACGTTGACCGGGAACTAAACAAGTACAGTCTACGGTGAACGGTGTGGAATTCTTGCAGTCTGCTTTCTACCGGATTACACCGGCTTGTGTGCTATCTGTTGTTTGAAATAACGACCAAGATAATTGTTGTAAAATGTTGTATTACTCTTGTGCACTGTTGTGTTATTCTGTGTGCGTGATGTTGCTAACTGTAACGTGTATGTCCCACGCATACAACACTACCTTACCAGTGGATTAAATACCTGCACTTTGTTATACCGAGAACTTGTACTCAAGTTTATCACTAACTTCACTTTATAACAAACGTCGTTGTCCGAAACGTGACAACCGACAATACACACTGTGTTCTTGATCATTGTCCTTGAGTGACACTTAACTATTCTATACTACGAGAACGAGGAGCCCAGTTGGAGCTGGCCATGCATGCTACCGGAGTTGTACCTGTCACAGGTCGTCTCCTACACAATTTACGTCACGACGGAACAGTACAAGTGGGGAGGAAGACTTTATTCCTCTCAAGGGTTCGATTCCCAATAAGTTCAAGTGGGGAGGAAGACTTCATTCCTCTCGAGGGTTCAATTCCCAACAGTTCAAGTGGGGAGGAAGACTTATTTCCTCTCGAGGGTTCGATTCCCACCTTTCTAAAGTACAGGAGTTAACTACGTTATCTTCTGAGGGACTAATTACCCACCTAATGTACGAGAGTCCCATCTCGTCTAAGGGTTTATCATACCCGACTATCTTACTCCACGAAGGAGGTTAACTAGGTCACTATACCTCCACTGTTGTGAAGTACTCTTATATACATGTTAGTCCCATTGTGAGGATCTGACTACCGATGATTAATTACAGGACAACTATCTTGACCTTCTGCAGTCTTGTTATGTGTGACATTGTTATCCTTGTATGGATGCTTGTTATGATTATGTTACGATGCTTATTTACAGCTTTATAAAATGACTTGCATGTATTCGACAAAATAGTTGGTGTGGCCTAGTAGCTTGTGGGCTGCATGTTTTTCATACCGACAAATTATTTTGCTGAGCCATTTCATGGCTAAACAATTCCAGGTACCTGAAGAATGAAGAGTTGACCCGACCGAGTGTAGGCGGGGTAGAATTAAGACAGGGGACTGTTATCACCGGAATCATTTTACAAGTACCGTACCTTTATTATTGTCTTTTGTTGTTTTAAGAGGTTTGTATTCAGCGCTCAGACCGCATCATTTGTAAGTTGTATTGGAGTTAGCCTTGTTAGTCACATGGGTGACTAGCGGCGTTGTAGCACCACCCGTTGTTATGTATATATTTCCCGCTGCATTTCTAGTTATCTTTGGGAGCTATCATCGTACAGGTTATTGGATTTCGGGTTGGGGTGTTACAGGGATATACAGCCCCTCACTGTCTATCACGTCCGTTTTTGGGACAGGGGATATACAACCCCTCACTATTACCATTGAAGACGCGCGCACGTCGAAACCTCAAGAACCAGCTCATGGATGAAACGATATCCAGAGTCGAAAGAAGAATTTCCAAGATTGACCTTTTCCAAATTCCCACCAGATCACTAACTACCCAGAGCAATACCAAAACACTCAGTCCTACAGAGTGCAGAAGCGTAAACCCTAAGCAGTCAATGTCTAATGGAACAACCAAAAAGAAGGAACCAATACCCATGTAAGTTTCACATTCAAGGCTCAGTTAGTCACACAAGCTGAGTTAGTCTCACAACCATTTCCTTTTTAGAAATTCCTCTTAAAGTCAGTTAGCATTTTCCAAAACATTCCACAAGTCAATCAGCAAAAATATCGGAGTACGAGAAATCGTACCTGGTAAGTGAAGAACAGTAAATAACTCGAATAAGTGATTCACCAATAGTAACCTATAATTAAGGTGTTCCAAGTGCCGATTAGTTAAGGGACTTATAAACTAAATAACCTTCTTTCCTTACTGACTAGTAGTTCCAGGTTTACCATTATTCTCTCACAAAGATTCGGGCTTGACTTGTTAATTAAATCCTTTACTAGGCCCATTTCGTTTAGTTTAGAACGATTTAGAATTTATTCCTGAGAGTGGCCCAAACTCTCTTTGAATTGTTTAAGTGGGCTTTTGGAGTTCATAGACTTGGGCTTAGTAGGTTAGCCCAAGACCGTGTTACAATTATGTTGTGTAATTAAACCCGTAAGTCAATAGTGACTATTTAATTTCACACCGATTAAAACCTAAGGTTTAACATATATATATTCTACTTATTATAACTACCACAAGGAATATTATTTCCCACATCTATTTTAATGTATTTATTTATATACATACTTATAAATATTTTTTATGTATTAAGATTTATCCATAAGATTTTTAGAGAATTTAATTGTATTTAATTATGTTTAATAACTTTTAGGTATACCACAACCGATATATGGTTTAATAAATAAAATGTTTTCCCTTACTTATTTTATACTCCCTCCTGTTCAAAATATCTGTCGTTTTAGAGATGAATCTAGACAGATTTAAGTCCAGATTGATCTGTAAAACGACAGATATTTTGAATAGGAGGGAGTATATATAAGTATACCTGTATTAGCATCTAACTAAGACATCCCCCCCATATAACTTATTATATTTAAACTATCTTATTACTACAACCTTAAACTGCATCCATGTATGTTTCATAAAGTATTTCCTTTAACTATATCATAGGATACTAGCTCTTATAATATTTAGTTATTATAAGTGTTAATTTATTAGCTTCCTGTTTTACCCTAAGTTACTACTTTACTCCCTTTTATATATATGTAAATATATATTATATTCATATCTCCCTTAGTTTTAATTAAAAATATTAACTCCCATATAATATAGCAAATAAAACGTAAAATAATTAAATTCCTTGATTTACATAAGTTTCTACTTAAATATGTATATATACATATATGTAAATAATTTCACTTCTATTAAAAACTAATACCTAAACATTTATAAACTTACTGTTATAAAATGTTAATTTAGTGTTCCATATTTTCCCAGCTTAAAAAGTTTATTAACAAACCATACTTAAATTTTTGGTTACATTAAAAACCTTATATTATAAGTTATTCTTATGAAAAACTCATAAACACAATTTTTAAAACCATTTACCATTGCCCAAAAATTCCCAAATTTAATATACAGTAACTATAACATTTTATACATATTATAAAAATTTTATTTCGTAAAAATATCCTTTTAATTTAGCCAAATAATTCCAGAAAACCCGTAACTTGCAAAAATCATAACTTATGTTTAAAAACTCCAAAACCATAATAATTTACATCAAAATAAACTAGATTAAATAAGGAATCATTGGTTAAAATTTCAAGTCAAAACACATTCGGGAAGGTATTTAAATTAACTCAACAAGTTAGGGCTATTTACTAAAATTTATAGAAACTTATAACATTATTTAATTACCCGATCTAATCTCGGCCGTCCAATCTTTTAAAACGAGATCGGACAGCCCCTGAACGCTGAGTTCATCAGCGAAAGCTAAACCCAACCCGACTACTAAATCTCGATTATCTCCTAATCTACAGAATGAAATCGAGTGATTCTTGTTTCTATGGTTTCGAAATCGAATTTCGGTTCTAATGATGCTAATTTCTCCAACTAATATGCAAGATTCAACGGGATTCGATATCAGTTCGAAGTTAGGGTTTATAGTTCGATTCGAAAACTAATCTGTCAAATTCTCCTAATCTAACACGTAATTGATTAAATTGGAACATGGGTAAGGCCGGTAACATGACTACGAACAGCAATATCGGAGCAATTTGATCGGAAACTCACCGGAGTTGCAAAAACGGGGGAATTCGAATCTGAAGTTCTGGAAAAATTCGAGTTTTCGAGCAGTTCACCAAGCCGACTTTGAGGATCTATAACTTGCAGTACAGATCGAGTTAGGCTATGCATAAGGGCTTAATCGAAAGAGCAAACTTACCTCTACATATTGATAACAAGAACTAATCCTTACTCACAACACACAGAAAGCAATTAAGGTCGCAAGTCACGAGTTTATACCTTACAGTTTCGGTATGATTTTATGTGCTGGCGAAACCGAAACTTTAGACACCTTGTTCTTCTGAACGGTTGGGAATTGGCTTAGGTCATCAACATGAAAGTTTTAGAGGGATTAGAGCTCTTCAAAACGAGCTAAAGAACATGAAATTTGGATGAGAAACGAAGACGTTATGGCTAGTCGAAGTTACCTGATTCGAAGGGAAAAACTGAAACTGCAGTTACGGTTTTTGCAGGGTGGCTACTTTGATTCGATTTTCCAGTTGATTCAGAACGAGTTAGGGTTTGTGTGAGTTATGGTTGTTTAGAGGGAATGTAGGAGAAGACAACAAAGAAGACGACACTCAAAAATTCCTTAAGATGAGAAAGTTATGAAGGTCACAAGATATGGCAAAACCTGATTTTCTGTTCCGGAAATCTAGCAGATAAAACGACTAAGTATACTGGGCGCGAATCCCGAGACACGCGATGAGTCAGCAACCCCTGTCACGTCACTTTTTTTCAAAATTTTGACTCTAAACTTCATTTGATCATAACTTTGGCTAGGATGATCCATTTTTGACGTTCTTTTTATCGATCTTCATGGT
This sequence comes from Limonium bicolor, assembly GCA_023374045.1. NCBI lineage: Eukaryota > Viridiplantae > Streptophyta > Magnoliopsida > Caryophyllales > Plumbaginaceae > Limonium > Limonium bicolor. Next base: position 35,012,723 of record CM041780.1, on the reverse strand, counting down.
TTTCCATAACCTATTTATTGGTATAGGTTTCATGGCCTGGTTTGACCATTCTCAAAAAGTCAACCCTATCAAGGCTTAATAAGCTTTAAGGTTTCTAGAATTTTATATTGACTTTTAAGTTTCAAAACAACGTTCCAACACTTCCTAAAATCTTTATAATATAGTTGGAGTGTTTAGAAATTTTCCCAAGATTTATTGACTTATAAATCTTATTATTAAATTCATAATACTATATAATAATATATAATAATTAGGGTTAAATAGGAGAAAACCCCTAAATAAATTTCACAATTCCATATAATAATTAATATTCATAATAATAATTTAATATTTAATTAAAGAAATCCCCTAAATTAATTTAAATTAATTTAGGGGAATTTCAATACAAGTCAACCAATACATACTTACCTTCACCGAAATACGCATACACAATACATACACAATACTGTTAGCTCCATTTGTCCACCTGGGTTAATCGGGTGGAGATTACTCTTTTACTCGGGGTCAATGACTTACACCAGCCAAGACCATTACTCATACATACTTTACTTACTTACTTACTACTTACTCAAGTCAAGTCGACGGGACCTCCGGGCAGGGACTACACCGTCCCACCACCGGGTTTTACTTGGCTCACTAATCCAGGATGCTACACATTTAAGGGGTTTGGGCCGTGGAAAAGTTTAAGAGCCATGAATTGGATCCAACCTCTTGTGTCTCCTCATCCTCACGCGTGGCTGAAACTATATCGGACTTCTACTCATTCCAATTTACTCGATACTTACGTTAGGAGTTAGGTAGTTAGGAATTAGTAGAAGTCACACATCCAAGCCACACACAAATACATTACTCACATCCACATCCATACAAGATATAATACATTACACAAGTACACTACAAGGTACATACACACTTCATCTTCATCCATTCATTTCATGAATTATACAAACTAAATGTTC
>CM041780.1:32192855-32381264 GCA_023374045.1 Limonium bicolor | reverse complement strand
GCATTGTGGTAAGCTTGATCCCTTAGCTCTTCTAGCTCAGAGAGCTGCAAATTCCGCTTCTCACCAGCAGCAGTCATATCAAAATTTAAGGCCTTGATAGCCCAATAAGCCTTGTGCTCAAGCTCCACAGGGAGATGGCAAGCCTTCCCATAAACCAATTTAAAAGGTGACATACCAATGGGGGTTTTATAGGCTGTGCGATAGGCCCAAAGAGCATCATCTAGTTTCAGAGCCCAATCTTTTCGTGAGGTGTTCACCGTCTTTTGGAGGATCCACTTCAACTCCCTATTGGATACTTCTGCTTGTCCATTCGTCTGAGGATGGTAAGAAAGGGCAACTTTGTGGTGGACCCCATACTTTGCCATCAGTGCATCAATGCTTCGATTGCAGAAGTGTGTGCCTCCATCACTTATGATAGCTCGAGGGACTCCAAAGCGTGTAAAGATGTGCTTCTTCAAGAATTTGACCACAGTCTTGGAATCAACATGCTGGCAAGGAATTGCTTCAACCCACTTGGACACGTAGTCCACTGCTACTAGAATGTATTCGAAACCCTGAGAAGAGGGAAATGGCCCCATAAAATCTATACCCCAGCAGTCAAAAAGTTCGACCTCCAAAATGCCCTGCTGAGGCATCTCATGTCGCCTAGAAGTATTACCCATACGTTGACAACTGTCACAACTAGCCATAAAGGCTTGACAATCCTTATGTAGTGTGGGCCAATAAAATCTGGATTCCAAAACCTTGGATGCTGTCCTATGAGAGCCATGATGGCCGCCAGCTTCTCGGGAGTGACAAAACTCTAGAACACTGGGTACTTTATCATCAGGGAGGCACCTGCGAATTAAGCTATCTGCACAAACTCGAAACAAGTGAGGGTCTTCCCAGATATAATGGCGTGAATCAGAAAGGAATTTCTTTTCTGAGCATATGATAAATCATGAGGAACAATTCCAGAAACAATAAAATTAGCCATATCCGCATACCATGGCTCTTGCACCTTTTTCAAACTGAAGACGGTTTCATCAGGAAAGAATTCGTTTATAGGAATACCGTCATCAGGAGTTACCATCCTAGAGAGATGATCAGCCACGCCATTGAGCTTACCACTCTTGTCTTTCACTTCAATGTCAAATTCTTGTAGAAGAAGAATCCAACGCAGCAAGCGAGGCTTGGCCTCTTTCTTAGTAAACAAATATTTAAGAGCAGAGTGGTCAGTGTGAATAATCACTTTACTTCCCCATAAATATGATCTGAATCTATCTAAGGAGAAGACCACAGCTAGGAGCTCTTTCTCAGTGGTTGTGTAGTTTCTCTGAGCGTCATTAAGAGTTTTACTCGCATAAGCAATAACTCTCAACACCTTATCTTTCTTTTGGCACAGGGCTGCACCTACTGCAAAATCACTAGCATCACACATAATCTCAAATGGCAATGACCAGTCAGGAGAAACAACAATAGGAGCAACTACCAACTTTTGCTTAATCAAATTGAAAGCGTCCAGACAATTTTCAGAGAAGATAAAAGGGACATCTTTCATAAGCAAATCAGTCAACGGTTTAGCTATTTTAGAGAAGTCTTGAATAAACCGTCGATAGAAACCAGCATGCCCAAGAAAAGCTCTTATATCCTTTACACAAGTAGGCGCTGGCAGCTTCTCTATAACTTCTACTTTAGCTCTATCCACCTCAATCCCTTTGCCAGACACCTTGTGGCCAAGCACAATCCTCCTTTACCATGAATTGACATTTCTCCCAGTTTAGAACCAGGTTGGTCTCTTCGCAACGTCCAAGGATAAGGTCAAGCTGAGCCAGACAAACATCAAAGTCAGAACCATAGACAGAAAAATCATCCATAAATACCTCTATACTCTGCTCAATGAAGTCTGCAAAGATAGCCTGCATGCAACGCTGGAAAGTGGCAGGGGCATTGCATAATCCAAAGGGCATCCGTTTATATGCAAAGGTACCATATGGACAAGTGAAAGTAGTCTTGTCCTGGTCCTTAGGTGCAATAGGAATTTGAAAGTACCCTGAAAAACCATCTAAAAAGCAATAATATTCCTGCCCAGCCAACCTCTCAAGCATTTGATCAATAAAAGGGAGAGGGAAATGATCTTTCCTGTAGCACAATTCAAACGCCTATAATCTATGCACATACGCCATCCAGTGATCTTTCTCTGAGGAATAGACTCACCTTTGTTGTTCAGAACAGCTTCAAAACCCCCTTTCTTAGGAACTACCTATACAGGACTCACCCATGGGTTGTCCGATATGGGGTAAATGATTCCAGCATCTAAAAGCTTCAACACCTCTGTCTTGACAACTTCCTTCATGTTAGGGTTCAGTCGACGCTGGGGCTGTCTGACCTGCTTGTAATTCTCCTCCATATAGATATGATGAGTGCAGAAGGCTGGATCAATCCCTTTGATATCAGCCAAGGTCCATCCAATGGCTCTCTTATGCTTCATGAGCACCTCTAGCAACCTAGTCTCCTGTCCAGAAGTCAAAGTAGAAGAGACAATGACAGGCAAAGAATTGTTATCAGCAAGAAAAACATATTTGAGATTAGAGGGGAGCTCCTTAAGCTCAAGTACTGGAGGCTCTCTATAGAAGGAATAGGTCGTTGGATATCTCTATCAAGCTTCTCCAAAGGAGGGCGATAGGCTTGAAAACCTGTCTTTCCTCTCTCGACATGAGCTAGAGCTGTATTAACATCCATATTAAAAGTCTTATTTTCAACAGAAGAGACAAGAACATGCTCCAAGGGCTCAAAATCAGAAAAAGGGGAAGAAGGTATAGAATAAACCTCCTCATCAGCAGAAAGTTCACATACCTCGCCATCCTCATCTAGGAGACTTACCGACCTAACCGAATGAGCTGAGGTGGAGCTGGACTTCATCATCTTTTCATATCAAATTCAATCTTTTCGTCCTCATACCGCAAGGTGATTTTACCATCATGAACGTCAATGACAGCCTTGGCAGTACTTAGGAAAGGACGTCCCAGAATGAGCGGAACCTCTACATCGTCATCCATGTCGAGAACCACAAAGTCTGCAGGAAAGATGAAGCGGTCAACCCCCACCACAGATCTCGCACAATCCCCATTGGTTTAATCTCGGATCTGTCGGCCAGCTGGAGCTTGAAAGGGACCGGGTGTAGCTCTCCTCCTCTCACCTTCAAGAAGGTGGCATAAGGCATAATGTTGATACTCGCACCCAGGTCACACAGACCACTGCCGCAGTCTACATCCCCAATAAAGCAAGGAACAATGGGATTGCCCGGATCTTTCTGCTTAGGAGGAAGTGCTCGAAGTAAAGCGGCAGAGCATTCCTCAGTCAGGTGGACAGTCTCTTTGTCCTTCTTTTTCTTCTTTTGAGTGAGGAGATCCTTCAGAAATTTTGCATAATTTGGCATCTCCTGTAGAGCATCAATAAGAGGAATATCAAGAGTCAGTTTCTTAAAAACTTAAAAATTAAAAATTTAGTAAACTGTTCGTCTAAATGCTTCTTTTTCATCCTATTTGGAAATGGAAGTTCTACTTGCTTAGGAGTAGAAGAAGGCACATCAACATGAATAGTAGAGGGGGAGGGAGAAGAGGGTGGAAGATTAGGAGCCTGTATCTCCTCAGAAACTACCACAGGTGGGACTGTAGGCCCTGATGGTATGTCTGAAAGAGAAGGGGTGATCTTTTCACCAGTTTGATCTACAGCCACTTGATTTTGATGATAGTTTCCCAACTGCTTCCCACTTCTTAACGTCACAGCTGCACTGAACTCACCCTCAGATTGGACCTCCGAAGATACACCACAGTTGCAGATCTTTAAGGCCTTGGCTGTCTCCCTCGGATTCTGCTGAGGTTGAGATGGAAACGAGCCAGGCTGCCTTTGCTGTTGGTTGGTAAGTATCTGGTTCATCTGTGCTGCTCTAAATTTCTTTGACTATTCATCAAGGATTGGTTAAGAGTCTGTTGCTCCTTCTGGGTGGTAGCCATCGAAGTAATTATATCCTGGAGTTGTTCCATCTTTTCATCAGAAGCTGACTTAACGGGTGGCTGGTAGGAATTCTGGCCCTGTCCCATCTGCATCTGAGGACGGGCTTGGTTGTATGGTTGCCTAGAGAAGCCTGGGGGACCCTGCATATTACTTTGTAAAAGGTTAGAATTTAAAGCATTGTTGGGATTACCATACCTGAGATTCTGGTGTTGATTCCGGTTCCAGGGTTGTTGGTAATTCCCTTGTCCCAAAAAGTTTGCTTCTTCAGCAATCCGTATTTCCTCCAGATGAGGGCATATTTCAAATGAGTGGTCACCACCACAATGAGAACAAAGAGGCTCAGATGAAGATGAGGAAGCTATCCTCTTTACCTGCTGAGAAGGTTGACCATTAATTAAAAAATCATCAAACCTTTTTACCAGTGAGCTTACCAATGTCGACTGCTGAGCCTGAGACTCTGCTATCTGCTCCATCCAAGGATCCATATTCTTAGCACCTTTAGCACCCATTGTCATAGTCCTGCCTCCCTCGGTGCCCCACTGACGAACCTCTTCAATATACGTCTCCATGGCCGCCATGAAATCAGTGCCAGATCGGTTGAGGATGTTTCCTCCCAAAGCTGATCTAACCGCAACCTTATGTATATGCTGTAATCCATGAAAGAATGTCATAGCAATACAAGTGAGGTCCTGTCCATGATGAGGACACTGTCGGAGCATCTCTTTAAAACGATCCCATGCTTCACAAATAGTCTCAGCACCTCCCTGTTTGAAAGCAAGTAAGGTAGCAACCAAATTCATAGTTCTAGAAATCGGATAATACTTTTCATAGAACCTGGTTGTCATCTCCCCCCAAGTAGTGATAATACCAGAAGGAAGACAGTAGAACCATTTCATCTCTTCACCAGTGAGGCTGCTAGGGAATAAACTCATTCTAGCATACTCAAGGAGACCATCGGAGCACCCAATTTGATCAACATTAATTAGAAATCGGTTGACATGATCTAGGGCGTCGTTGGGGTCGGAGCCGTCAAATGTGCCAGAGGTCATAGAACCTGGTTGTCATCTCCCCCCAAGTAGTGATAATACCAGAAGGAAGACAGTAGAACCATTTCATCGCTTCATCGCTCACCAGTGAGGCTGCTAGGGAATAAACTCATTCTAGCATACTCCAGGAGACTATCGGAGCACCCAATTTGATCAACATTAATTAGAAATCGGTTGACATGATCTAGGGCGTCGTTGGGGTCGGAGCCGTCAAATGTGCCAGAGGGCATATCCCGTATGACCTTGTTCTGATGTGAAGGCTTCAGATCCTTCCATTCCTTTACTAAGTCGGGTGTTAGCGTAGGAAGAGCTACTGGGCTTCTTCTAGGAATGGCCGCTGGTCTGTTAAATTGCCTCATTGCTTGACCACCGTTCGTAGGAGTTGCCATTTGTATTTTTCTTTGGAACCTTTGTTGGCGTCTGGCTAGCTGAGAGGTACGCTCGATTTCTGGGTCAAGGATTTTGTCCCAATCGAGATGAGTGTCGGATCCAACGGGTGTACACCATCAACTGTCTGCAAAAGAGAAAAATTGACTCCACAAAAGTTTACAAATAGAGTAAAATAAAATAAAATAGTACAGCTAAATAATGAAAAATTAACTTAAAACTGGAAACAAAAAAAAATAGATAGAAATAATAATATTTAAAATTAAATAAATGCAGTAAAACAAATTTTTAACCCAAGCTAAGGACTAGACAGGAATCTAGTCCCCGGCAACGGCGCCAATTTGCAAACGAAAAATTTGATTTATTAAATACTAAGAAATATTCCTAGAAAATAACAAATCAAACGACCGTCGGGTTGCAAATAAATCCCGGTTATTGTAGTAGAGTTTATGGGAACCAGGTATCGAACCGTGGGACTATGTGAAAATTAATCTAGTCTCAGCAAAGGTTATAAATTGAGGGGGAAATTGTTTTGTTTTAAACTGTGAATTATAATAAAGACAACAAGAATTTAAATAACAGCTAATAATTAAAATAACAGAATATTAAAAGTGGTTGTGAATATGGAAGAACGGACTCTGGGTTCAGGTTTTACTCGTTTGACTAATTATGCTATTCTACCGGTTTAATTAAGAATAAATTGGCAACATTCCTTTAAAAGTCTTCAGATTTAAATCCTAAATTCTAATGACCTCGTTTACCAGAACATGCAAGGTTTGATATAAACTCAAGCAAAACACATGTAAACGTCTAAGTAAAAAGAAATATATTTTTTTTGCATCTGAAATACTAGATTTATTAAATCAGAATAAATTTTTCCACAGACATAACAATTAATATGACCTATCCATTTATCACGGATCTGATCAAAATAGATTTCGTAAGGCAATTCAATAAACTCATGTAATTTATTGAAACGCGAGATAATAACATTAACTGTATCAAATTATAATTAATTTAAACCGGTAAAATAAATTGCATAATTAAAACAAACTAATAATAACCATTCCCCAGAGTATAATATTCTAGCCTGGCATATTAAATAAATAGACATATACAAGAGTAGAAGAAATCATCTGTAGTGGACTCCTGAAGCTGCTCCGTTATTTTGACAGACCGGAATAAAATTTGTGGTAGATGAATAATATATGGAGAATGGATAATTAAGTGGTGATGGAAAATGGTGGGGCGTGAGTATTTTGTAGTGGTCCGGTGATGATTTGTGGAGTTGTGAATGAATTGGAAATGGGTTCGAGTGTGTGGGTACGTGAATGTTGGAAAGTGGAAATGAGAAAGTAAAAAGGGAGTAATGGTGGGGGAGTATGAAATTGGTCTGTGAATTGGTGTGAGTGTATGGATACGTGAGATTGAAATGGGAATTTAAGAAAGGAAAAAGAGAGTGAAGGTGGGGGCGTGAGTGGTCTGGTGGGGAGTGCCGATTGTGAGTCTAAAATTGGAGCAGATGTGGGTTTTTATAGACTGAAAAATGAGGGAGTAGTGAATATAATAATAGGTGGCAGGTGAGTAAATCAAGGGAGATTTGAGTCAGACGACGGCACCGAAAAAATCTCATTTTTCTGCTTCGCGTGCTGGAATTTACAGAAATTGTGTGCGGCTACAAATCAAGAAGTCTGCGTTTGCAGACTTCCTTTCCTTTTTGAATTTTAATATTATTTTTTCCTTGTCTTGTCTGCACACACACGTACAACACTTTTGATTTTGATTTTGAATTTTTTTTTTTTGCATGTGAACGTTCGCAGACGTTCACAATTCATTTTTTATTTTATTTTATTTTTTTCCTTTTGAAAAAGCTTCCTTATTTTTATTATCTTCTAACTGTCCCAGATTCTTCATTTGAGCTCCGATTTGTTCCCGGTTTGCAGCGTTGGAAAGCTTGTGAGGAGAACTTTGCATTTCCACCATCATTTCCTGATTTTATCATATAAATTAGCATCAATTCTTGCCCAAAGTAAGAGTCATGAAAAGCATAGGATAAGTGTGAGAAAGTGTGTAAAAAGTTACACAAAATAAGGATTTAATACCTATAAAACTACATCAATTTCACACTTATCAATTACTGTTTGAAAATTTTACCCTGACCGACCTTGCAAGTCTGGTCCCCAAGGTCGGTCCATTCCCGAGAGTTTTCCCCCGTGGGAAATTTAAGCTCGACCAAACTTGTAAGTCCGGTCCCAAGTTCGGTCGATTCCAGAGACCAATTCCCGTACAAAATTCTAGGCATGACCGACCTTGCAAGTCCGGTCCCCAAGGTCGGTCCATTCCAGTGACTTAATTCATACACAAAATACAAGTCTGACCAAACTTGTAAGTCCGGTCCCCAAGTTCGGTCGGTTCCAGAAACTCTTTCCGGTAGTGTAAACTGAGCTCGACCGACCTTGCAGGTCCGGTCCCTAAGGTCGGTCGACTCCAGGACCTTGTTTCTAAATTCCCATTTAACTCCAAACTTCACCTCATATATCCTAGTATGTTCTTACCTCATTTGGGCACCTCAAATACACCTTAAGCCTTCCACTAAACACATTAAATCACTCACCAACATCCACCTTAGTCATTATGCATTTTTCCTTGTAATCATGCCAACACTTGTAATATTTTTCACTAGGTTTCTAGGTGGTGGTTCATACCTAATATAACCACTATGCCAAATGCTTCCTCACCACTATAACACCATCTCCCAAGCATCTTTCACCATCTAAAACTCCTTTAAGCAACTACTTAAAGTTCCTACACAAGTTTATGACACCTTCATCCAACACATTATTTCTTTTCTACTAGTTTACCAATGTTTGCCTAAGTCCTAGATACGCTAGTACATTCATTTGATTCCTAAATCCTCCATGATCATGTCTAGGTCATTCTAACTCATTATCCACCTTAAACTCACCCTTTTTCATCAAGACAACCTCTAAAACTTCCTAGTACTTCGTTAGTCATGAAATCTCCTTAGAACATCTTAAACACTTGGGTTCTTCACTAAATTTTGCCATGGGTTCTCTAATATATTGTTACACCCAAACACTTGGTTTTTCACCATCAAACAACCAAGATCACTCAAATTCTCATTACAACATCTTAACACACAATTTACACCAAAACTACACCACACCATCTTATAGTGTATAAACTTAAAATGCTTGGCACTTAGGCCCTTAGATGACAATTAATCTTAACCACTGAATTTCCACATATATTTGCCTTTAACCTGCAAATACACACAAAAAGGCTACCATTGAAATAAAATGCTTCTTGTAATTCATCTCAACATTGTTTAACTATCTCTTTTCTCATTGGCTCCTTAGTCACAAGTTCTCAAACATAGTCATTGTTTCCCTTAGGTTATATATAGCCCTTTACTAATGTAAACCTTAAGCTACACTCATCACATACCTAAATCCCATCCCTTAATGCATTAAACACCATAAGGTAAGACATTTACCTTGTTCTTTTTCAAGCTTCACAAACTTCCTTCCTTAGGTTTTTCCTTGCTCAATCTCGGTCACCAACTAAGTTCTCCTTGCCAATGTTCTAACCAATATCAATGACCCAGAAGTATAAACAACACACTAACCTTAAGGAATAAAAACCCAGGTTAAAATGTGTTTTAAGGCATTAAATTGATTGTTTTACCTTGGTTTCTCAAGACAAGCTTGGATATGAATCAAGAAGGACCTCCTTTATCCTTTGGAGAGTAGAAAACAAGCTAGAACAAGGCATAAACATGGAGTCCCATGAGTACAAATTTTTCGGACAAGGGAAGAAAATGATGGAAACCTAGATTTTCTTACATATTCTTTACCTTAAGAGAATGGAGAAGCTAATGGAGTCTCCAAGCTTGAGTTTCTGCCTCTAATGGTGGTTTGACTTGGCACCAAAATAGAGCTCTTGAAGTTTTGAAAAGATAGGAAGAAGGAGCTTGAGCTAACTAAGAAGAATATGTGTTTTGTTTTAGTTTTGGAGCTAAAATGAGTGAGCTATGGCCAAAGCAAGGTGGAGCTAGCATGGAGGTTGAGTTTCATGTAGAAGAAGAAGAGAGGAGCAGCTCAAAACCGGTGGGAACAAGAGAGAATGAAGAGGTGAGGAGAGAGGTAAGTAAAGGTGAGATATTTATGTTAAAAGCAAATAGTAGTTTTTACTTTATCTTATAATTTCCTTTCTTATTTGCTCATGTCGTGAATCATCACCTTAAAAACCGGCCACCCCCTTTTAATTAATCTAGTCATGGTCTTGTTTGACCAACTAACTAAACTAAATTGACTAAAAACTAAACTAGGCACTATTTGATTACTATTCACAAACTAGTGCACATAATTGTGAAATTTTTGATTTTCCATTGATTTAGACTTCCTAATGTGATACTAATTAGTACACATGTTAATTAAAGAGTAATGATGGACATTTAGCCACTCAAAACCCCTTTCTAAGACAATTTTTCAAAAAATGTGCTTTAAGACTCCTTAAAGCACATTTTGTGTTTTAACTTGTTTTCAAGCTTGGTTTTCTTTGGTAATTGGTTTAAAATGACCATTAGAATATTAATAAGGTCTTAGAACAATATTTGGGTGCCCACCCAAGTCTCTCCAAGCTTAGAGCACGTTTTTCCTTAAACTGCTCTTTTGGTGTTTCCTTATGTTCTCTTTGATTAAAAATGTTTCTTAGTATTTCTAAGGCATTATTTAGCCTCCTGATATCTTAGTTTATCACTTAAACACCATATCTAAGTTTGGGGTATTTCATTTTCCTTAGGACAATCTGAGCTAGAGTTCATGTGCCCCAGTATTTTCTTTGATTAAACGTGCGAACGAGTCTCGTCCTTATAGGGTCAAGGCTTATGTTTTGATGTGGTGCTTCCTAACCTACACTCAGCGTGTTTGATGTTTACACTCATTTCTCGCTTATGGTCATAACTTCTAGACCATTGAATTCGATATTTGATGGATTTACGCATTTGATCTGTTACTTTCACGTGATTGGACACACAACTATCAGGTCAGAAGTCTTTAAAGCTTATAACGTGGCCATGGGGTGTGATGAAAGACAACGGGACCTTGGAGGGATATTTTAGGCATGTGGAGCTAAAGGGGTGACCAAAGCTGTACCCTACGACTTCTCTTGGAATCATCTTCCTTGTCTTGAAGTAATCTAGCTGCTTCATGTTGACGTTGCTTTCGAGCCTCTGGACTTGGACTTTTGAAATCATCCTTTACACCATTTCTCCTCTTTTTGTCATTTGGATTTCCTCAAGGCATTTCGGGTTTGGCTCTTTATTTTATCCTTTCTTGACTTTGCCTTTGGAGTTCTTGTGTTTCCCAGTTTCGGGCTTCGAGAGCTGTTTTGATGTGAGCTCTTTGGATCCTGTGTCACTCTAGGACCATTTGCGGATCACTTCGTCATACCGATAGCGGCGCTGCTTCCTTGAACTGATGAAGATGTTATTTGAGACTCGGGCTCCTCGCTTCCTTTGGTCACCGGGTGGAAATTCATCATCAGCTGGGTTATTTTGTGGAGTTCATAATATCAAAAAGGGGATATATGAAAGGATCAGCGGGGGTGCCTAAGGTTTAATGTCAGGGTTCACAAGCTTTTGGCTATGTGGTGCTGTTCCTAGGTGCTTCGTCATTCCTGATAGTTTTGTATCCACTCTTTGTTACTTTTCATAGGTCTAAGAGTAAATTTACAAACTATCTCCTTCGGTCAGAGTTATGCCGTTTACCTCACCTTTGAATGTGGTCTCACTGGAGTCATGTAAAAATGACACGCTCGTTCACTCATGGTTTTTCCACTCAAGACACTCTTGCAAGATTTTCACTCGGAGACTCGTTCGTACATTTAAACAAAAGATAAACGATGACAAGCTTAAACTTAGATTGCCCCCAGTATTGATTTTGGGTTTGTGACAACAATTCAATAGATGTGGACCTTGAACCTCTCTGTGGGTCGTTTGGATATTATAGGGTGAGTTGTGGTAATTGGTTAGGCATGTTCAAATTTTTAGAAACAAGAGACAAGTCGTTCCATTGCATAGTCAGAAAATGATTACTTCATGATCCTTGAAAGATGTGAGTGCTCTTTTTTTTTAAGTTTTTTGAATTAATGAATAATGCTTTGTACAGAGATCATGAAAATGGAACAATGTTTTATTCAACAAAAAATAATGTTGGAAATTACAAACTCAGGAAAACTACCGAAAATGATCAAGGAAACTAACTACTACAAAAGTTGAAAGACGACTAATCAAGAAAAGAAATGCATTTAATGAGAAAAGAACTAAAAAAACAACATTTCTAATGATGCTTGGGCATGCGTGCTCTGCGCTCTCCACCACGTTCTTATAATTGGAGCCCTTGGTCAATTAGATCCTGGATTCTGTGTTTTAGGGCCCTGCAGTGGTCAGTGTCGTGACCGGGCAGCTGATGGAAGTGACAAAATTGATTAAGATCCTTCCCCAAATGAGTAGTTCCTGGCCTCAGGGCGAGCGGTTGCATCGGATATCTTCCTCGAAGCTCTTCAAGTGCTTGTCTTGGTGTTCGGCCGATGTCTGTAAACTCTCTCTGTCAAGAACTCCGTAGGGATGGTTTTACTGTCCCAACGCTCTAACCAGGCCCTCTTGAGTGTCGATCACTGTCTTCCTCATGTGCGGTTTCTACGGGTGCTTTGGAGGCAAGGTGCTGCTCCGGTTGTCTGATCACTTTCCTGAGTTTTGTAGCAATTTCATTGACATTCCCCTCTGATCCTCGGACCCTAATGGAGCCAACTTCAATGCAGTCATAAAGGGTGTTAGCCTGTCCACTAACTCATCCTGAGCTTGACGTTCGGACTCGAGGGAAAGAGCCTTTGCTTTCAATTCTTCGATAACAGCAACATAGTTAGATTCCACGGCGTCCATGGCAGCACTATGCCTCTGCTCCATGGCATCAATGGTGGCCATGTGCTTTTGTTCCAAAATTGTGAGCTGGGCTTCCATGTTTATTGGACCACACTTAGGACTTGGGTCTACCTGTTTCCAAGGTGTCCATTATTAGCTAACAAAAGGAAGTGGGCTGAAAGAGACTAGAATGACGCTTCACAAGATAGATCGAAACAGACTTAGGCTGAAAGCAAGTGGGCTAGGATACCTAGAGCATGAGGCGTTTGGGCTGGAGTATCTTTCAGACTATGGACTGGAATTTGGACTGAAGTCTAAATAGATAGCTTTAATTGGGCCTGAGAGGTGACACCTAGATCTAGGATTTTGGGCTAGGGCCCGGATAAGAAGTCTACCCAGTCTAGACTGAGCCCTTGGGCTGGAATGTGTTTGGGCCTGGAGTAAAGCACATGGGCTGGAATGGTCCCTAAATCACAAATGGGCCTAACTTTCTTTGGATTAGAGAAGATGGTTGCTAAGCTGAAAAAGACTTTATTTTCAGGATCTATGAGTTATTTCAAGTTCAGGTGGATTCTTTTTTATGGGCCTAGAACTAATTGGATAGTTTAAATTGGGCCAGAAGAGAAATCACCTAAGTCTAGGCTTTTGGGCCGAAGCCCGAATGACTCACATATTAAACCAAATAGGACCTCTAGGCCACAAACAAATAGAGCTGCCAATTCGGGTTGGGCTAGGTTAATGTAGGAGAAGTTCCTATCAATCTCTAGGCTGGGTAATGAGCCGATCATACAAGCAAACAAGGCCCACACAAATTCAAAATGTCCTCACTAGACGTTTAAATCAAACCGGGTATGGATCAATCCGGAGAGGTGCTTGGGGCATGGGCCCAAGTCACCTCAAAGGAGTAGGGCTTGCACGCTATTCTCTTTGGGCTTCCCCACTTTTTTCACATCACCTGAAGGTGTGCGTCTACGGTCGGGTCTTTGACTGACCAAACAATGGGCTAGGTAAGGACACTGCCAGAAAAACGCTTGGGGCTAAGGCCCAGGTATTAAGGGGGTGTGGTTAGACGACACCCTCCTCTTTTCCCCCGCTTATTCACATCACCTAAAAGGTGTGAGTCCTTGACAGGGGACCCTCAAACGGGTCCCGGGGTGAAATTGGTTTGCGTGGACCCTCGCTCTCATATGATGCAAAGGTGCAGAAAATTAAAGTGCGCACAAAAGTAAACAATCAGAGTAATAAAGCCATAAATAAACATTTTTGAGTTAAGCCCTCAAGTTAAAATTAAGAATTTTGTCCCCAGCAGAGTCGCCAGTCTGTGAGCCTCGATTTTAAACCCTATCCTATGTTGATTAAAGTGATTAGGATCTAGTCGGGTTTTAGGTCCACTTATAACCTAAGATTAATAACTATGTCATATAACAATAAATATTAAAACCTAAGCTAGCTCACTTGTAACACCCCAACTAACAACATCACACTTAACAACAACTACAGCGGAAACCTTAACTCATCGTATTACTTAACTCATTGGTGTTACACGCCGTTAACCACCCACGTGGCTAACAAGGCTAATACATATACCATTTATCGGTCTGATAGACCAGAATCCCAAGCAACTACACAGTACAAACTCTTCCCATTTCCAACGAACATTATACATTTACATTCCAACTGTACCGAGTATTTACAAACTGCTGCCGACAACAATTTCGGTCTTACTACACCTACAATACATACGTAATCAATTAAACTACCCATGTGGAAACAACTACCCCGTCCTACTCTCGAACTGCTTCTAGCACCTTGTACCTGAAAAGAAAGAGAGAAAGGGTGGCCCCCCCAGGGGCTCAGCACAATGCTGGTATGGTAATCGTGCAGCCCGCATACTACCGGGCCACGCACAACTAATTGTCGTCTAAGCATGCGGTTGATTTTATTTAAATCATGCATGGAAACTATAAACACATAACACATTGCATACCCACAACAATGGGGTTCAACAATTCAATCAACACAACAAAACTCGTTAGCTCACTCATTTGTTCCTTAACCCTTGAGGGTTCCTCCTCTAATGGAGCTATTTCCTTAATAGACCACACTTACCCACTAATCGGGTCATACTTAAATTTCTCTTATAACAAAGTGGGATTTACACCTATGAACCACATACTCCACATAAAAACTCATATCACACTTTAACATATATACAAAATAACTTGGAGAGGGTCACGTGAGGACACATACCCCGAAATGTGAGTTAGTAAACTCATTGGAGCCTAGAGAACCTTTTTATTCCCCTGCTAAGCTCTTTTTTCAAATAAAATAACTTTATGTTCTACATAGAGAACATAAATTTACTTAAGATGCGTCGGATATAACATAGTTCCGAACACACCGTACATATTAACTTTACTGAGATGTGTCGGTCTCAATATAGTACCGAACACACCGCACATAACCCTCTAGTCCCGAACAATAGACGAGGTTGGTAAGCCTTAGTTAAGCTTACCGATGATTGTAATCCAAGAAGGAAAAACCACCATTACATAACATAACAAGGAGCAAGGTAAGGCAAATATGGATACCCACTCCTAAACAACGCGCGACCGGAACAACCGGATTCCTCACCCCCCATTAATATATATATGTAAATATAGTTAAGAGTTCCATTATGGAACCTATCACATCCTTACACCATATGGTGTTACAACCGGGTTAAACACACAAGGGAGGTAAACATACTTACGCGCATAAACAACACACAACTAACACGCATAGCTGCGGTTAGAACGTTCCCATGGTTTGGGTCGTTAAATCCGAATACCGAACTCTTAGGTGATCCTAGATTTGGTTAGCTAAGGTTTAACACATATTTGAGGTTAAACGGTATCGGAAACAAGTACGCCCCATAAATGAATTACTCTAAACTCATTACATGTTTTCATCTTATAAGGTGGTAAACATTCAGAAAAACACATTGGCATACAAGCCGGTGTAATCCGGTAGGACACAGGTTGCAAGAAAACTATACCTGTCACCTTGAGGATGGCTAGCCTTACATGGCGACCTCTTAGTCCCGGCTGCCATCTCTACTAGTTCCCGTTCCTATAATTCATTCAATCGAATGGTTAACTACCGCTCTTAGTTCCCGGTTAACTGATTACTTCACATTGCAACTTGTTTTACTTTCACATTTAATTACAATTTTCCACTCTTTTAATGGTCTTTATAACTCACCAAACATGTCCTTCCATTTAACCTTACACTTGTTCATCCCCTTTATACTCACTAGGGTTCACTACTTAAACCACATTTTCTTTTATGTTTTTTTATAAGTTTTAGGTCGACCTACCTTACCGACCGACCTTATCCAAGGTCGGTCCATTCCAGTAACATCAGGGTTTGAAAATTTACACTACGACCGACCTTGGTAATTCCGGTCCCAAGTTCGGTCCATTCCAGAAACATATAACCGTCAGAAAATTCTACTCCGACCGACCTTGCAAGCTCGGTCCACAAGGTCGGTCCATTCCAGAGACCTATTGAAATACCCCTAACCTTTAAAACTTAATTAAATGATCTACTAATGATCTAAGATGATTAATAAACATCTAAATACTATTGGGGAACAATCTAAAAGATCTCAACAAGGCAAAACACGCCTTAAGATCGGTAAAGCCAAAAATGTGCTTTAAAGCACCATAAAGATTGTATGACCTCAAATAGAATCCAAAGTGGATTCATAAGCATTATAATGAAGTAAGGAACACAACAAAACTATTATCAAAGAAAGCTAATCTCAGAAGCACCTTGCAACACAAAATGTGCACTAAAACACCTTAAAGCACGTTTTTGTGAGATTGCCTTCTAAATTGGGTTTTAATGGGCTTAAAGGTTATAATTACCTTTAAATATGATATTTTATCATATTATATCATATTAGGAATTTAATTCCAGAAATTTATGAATTTTTACAAATTTAATATTAAAATATTAATAAAACCCTAAAGTGGGGCCCGTTCGAGTCAATATTGACCAAGTATGGTCAATGGTCAATTAATTGACCCAATTGACCAAGGAAGTCGACAGGAAAGGAGGAGAGGAGACAGCTCATAATCATTGTTAGACAAATTAGCTACCTAATACCAAATTTGCAATAGTAAAAGTTACTTTTATTACTTTTCCATTTCAATTAAGCCTTTCCAATCATTCTTCTTCACTCACCTTGCTTCCCAGCCGATTCCAGAAGCCCCCACCTCTATTTGCTTCTCCATTTTCGTGGTAACACAGCCAAACTCAGAGGAGAACAGTAATCACCATTGGTAAGCTTATTAAGCTCTTAAATGTTCATTTTCTTCACAATTTCTTCCTCTTTCCATGGAGCAAAGCATCAACCACTTCCATAAATGTTCTTAGGTTGTTATGGAGGTTAAATTTAGGGTGTATCTCAGCATTAACAAGGGAAGAAGGTGGAGAAAGCTAATCTTGTCCTTAAGGTATAAAAATGTGCTTTAAGCACATATCTTTTGACTCCCTTCAAATTCGGCTGTGAAACTTTGTTTCTAAGCTTATAATCTTCATCTTAACATACTTATCCAGTTGTTACATCAAGAGCTTCGAAGTATAACCAGATCCAAGCCAAAAACACCATTTTAGGCATTTTAAACAAGGTAAAGATTAGCTATCTTCTAATCTGAGTTATACCAGTTTAAAGCTTGGTTTTAGTAGCTCTTTTCACACTCTTTGCCTACTGTAAATACAGACCGAGATTAACCTTGTACACCTTGGTGTTCTAAGGTAAATTTTACCTTGAAAATTAACATTAAACACTTCTTATGGTTAGATCTTGCTTGGAGACTAATCATGCCTTAATTGCTGTTTGAAAACATGTAAACTAAGCTGTGGAAAATAGATCTCCATACAGCCGTGGCCAACAAGGCATATACTAGGAAAAAACAAGGTATAAATCACTTAAACCTTCACTTGGTATATTAATATGTGCTTATACATATTTATATAAATTGTGCCGTGAGTGAACAAGGTATTTAAGGTCTTATTTTGACCTTAGGTGATTAAGGAATGGTTTAGTAAATTTTATAACAAATTAATTAGCATAATTGTCAAATTTAAGACATTATGAGGAAAATTGGTAAATAAAGAAAACATATGTGTAAGGGCCGAGAGTTGAAGGCTTTTATGGACATTTATGTGTAATTTATTTATAAGCCAATGTTTGTAATAAGGCCATGTATTTTAGGCCATTTTATTTATGCATTTATAAGCTTTTAATTAAGTTTAGGTGCTAAATATGCATTACCGCATATTATTGGGGTTATAGTGTAATTAAATTAAAATTTGGGGGCTATAAAAGGATATAGCCGAAAATTGGAGATTTAAAGGAGTTATATAAAAATTATAAGATTATATAAAGTTTTGGGGTTAAATGGTAATTTATGAAAGTTATGGGTGTAAACCGTAATATAGAAATTAATGGTCAAAGAAATATTAAGATGGTCAACCTTGACCATATGGTAGGTTTTAACCAAATTAAATAAGTTAGATAACTTATTTAAGGTTTTATAACAAGTTATGAATTTAATTGTAACAATTTTATAACATATGTGGTGAATATGTTATTACCGAAAATAAAGGGTGTAAAATGGTATTATAAACACCCATGGGCTATTAGGAATTTATTGAGTTGATTTTGGAATTAGAATGAACTATATATGTATAATATATAGTTATTATGTCATTATGACACTTTGAAATAAAAGATGTGGTGGAATGGTAATAACCGATTATATATGGGTTGGAAGGGTAATTATAACCCTTTGGTGAAATTTGGTGATTTTTAGAATTATATAAGAGTATTTAATGAGATATTTGTATAATATATGGCTTTAATGTTATTATCAAAATATATGTTATAAATTGGGCCAAATGACAATTATAGAATAATATTGGGTCTGTTCGGAATTTACAAAAAATATAACCATAGGTTATACCATTTTATAAGTTAAAATGTTATATTTTATGAGATATATAACATGGTATAAATAATGGGGTGAATTTGTAAATAAAGGAGAGTATGGTAAATGAAAAGAATATAGTTTTTATAAGGTGCCCATGCGGCAATAATAAATAGTTTTGCATAAAAACTATATGTTATAAATTAAAGGGAATAAAAATATCATAATATATGATATTAGTACATGGCATAACATTACATAATGTTATGTGGTCAAAATAGAATTTAAATAAATTCAAGGGCTGTACCGAAATATTAAAGGTTGGAAAATGAATCCTAGACTAAGTTTATAATGTTATAAATGTTATAACAATTATTTGTTTAGATGGAATTAATAAAAGTAAGAATAATCACATTAAGTAATGTGACAAACTATAAATAAATAGGATTCATAAACCAAGGAATTTGTTAATTAAACCTTGGGAGTTGTTAAGATACAACATTAAATGTTACATAATATTAGGATAATAATCTTAATATAAGTTGTACAATATAGTACAACTAAAGGGAAAAGGAATCTAGTAAAAGATGATAAAAATGTAACATATAATACAAGAATTTATAACTCATGGAATTACCTTGTGGTAAATATATATCACATACCAGAAAAATGTATATAAGAATGAATATATACTATGGTTAGAAAACCATGTATTAAAATGGGTGGTGGAAAAACAAACCTTAGGAAAAATAAATACTAAGGTGAGATGTATAATAAATGATTAAGATTATACATGCAATATAGTGACAAGCTATACAATGTACAAATGTGTATTAAATTACATGTGGTAACAAACGTTTAAAGTTAAGTATATTAATATACTCGACGTAACCACGCATGCAATATGACGTTGTTCCAAATCCCGAGTTAAACCGAAAACCCGACAAACGTTATCAGTTAGTAACGGGGAATAAACCGGATGGATTAGTAATGGTACGGGGTACCGTAGTGTGTTGTTAGTGAGATGCTGATGCACAGTGTGATGCATATTGATAGATTGTTAGAGACGACACGAGGAGCATCGGATCTAGCTGAATCATACTCCACCGTAATACAATCAGGGTGAACGGTATGTTATTTATGTGGCTTGATTGTCTCTGAGGATTTCCTCAGTTCAGACATTGTGTGAAAATCTGTGATAAGATTGAATGTCTGTTTGTGTGAATTAATATGCTTGAGTTGTGTATTAATGCTGCTTTGTTATTACTGTCGTGCGATAACAGTACCGTTCGTATATATGAACATATTATAAAACGAACTAGCGGCAATGATGCTATCTTATATGTGTAATATAAGTAACGTAAGTAAAACGTTGTAGCATCAGAATAATAAGATATATATTCTATCTGAGACTTATATACGGAGCATTGGCCGCATTAACGCCGCTCTCGTATCTAACACTGGATTCCGAGTCGACATACTCAGGATTGGACTAACGACCTTAGTCTGTTGTGTTAAGGAAAATAATAAAACGATGCGATGGTATAGAGATAAGTTTATCAAGAGGATGTGACTCTTACTGTGAACTGTGATCCATTAACGATACTAGGATACCGTGTGGTAACCGTAAGTATCAGGATAAATTTCCAACGAACTACAGATTGTTCGTAGGTCGGAGACTCTACCGCTGGAGTGGCTACTGCCGTGGGTGACCCGCCATAAGAGATGGGTAACTTAGAGACACGTCGTTCTAACGAGACGTTGTCATTAGACATGACTGAACAATTATGAACGACTATATCAACTCGTACATTAGGCGAACATTATTTGGGCTTGCATGCCAAAGATGAGGGTTTATACTCGTTTATAATTCTCGTTGTTTCGCCTTGTTGTTCATTGGTTGTGCTTTGTGGTTATGTGTGGTATGTTGGTGGATTTGTTTGAACGAGCCATTGTGCTCATATTGTGTGTTGTGAACTGGATGTGTCGAGTCGTTGTACTCATGTGTGGTTTATGGTGGATTGTTTGGTCGAGTGAGTCGCCGAACTCAATTATGAACTGTTAAGTGTTTGTTGGAATGGAGTCTCTGTACTCCTATAAGCGTTGTGGCGCTTTCAGTGGTTTATTGCGATGCGATGTGTGAAGCCGGGGGCTTGTTTGTTATTTGAGTTTACTGCAATATATATTGTTGCTTTACAGTTTTAACATTAAACTACTTGCATGAAAATGAATTGCATGCTCTCGACCAAATAACTGAGGGTCCGAGGGGGCATGACAGTCATGTAGTAACATACTCAGCAGGGGCTGATTCCATACCACAAACAACCATTTTTGCAGGTATGCAGCTTCCGGTGTCAGCAAAGAGAGGGACGCGCTGGGTAGTTTAATTACAGTTATTTAAATATGCACTGTTGCATTTTGATACGAACTTAGAAACGTGTATAGGATTGGGATACTTAGAACGCTCACTGTGAATGTATCTTATATTGGTTTGGGAAAGTTAGATCTATCTCTTGTTGTCACTGCGAGAAATTGTTTCGTATTTAAGAGTATATCAGGAAGCACGTTATTACTCGTATAGGCGAGTAAGAACGGTGACACCAGTAGTTCAATTGTTGAGATTACCGCTGCGATTATATTGTTAGTAAGATGTTTAGGAGCCGATTAGAGTAGGGGTGTTACAAAAGTGGTATCAGAGCGGAGTACCGCTCTGATGACAAGAGATAATAGGACTTATACAGTGAGCATAGGTTTTGGGAATACGGGAAAACGTTGTGAGGATACGTGACCTTGCGGGGTTGATGCAATGCTTAAAGCTTGCACACCATAGCCGTAGGGCACTTTAATATTAAACGACCGAGACTACGGTATTAGACCGAGTAAAGGTCTAACCCGTCCTCTTGACTTATGTCAGGGAGAGGTCTGGGTAACAGTACTAAGGAAGAACACGGAGCAGCGGAAGGTGGTGAAGGTCCAGCAACCCCAAGTAACGCGAAGACTGTTGAAACACTCGCACTTGATGGGAGAGCATCCCGGGAAATTTGCAATGTACCCCACCCGCCGCAGCCCGTACCTCGAGTACTACCTAGTGAGACAATGAAAGGAGAAACACCACGGAGATAACTCTCCTGATCGGGAAGATCCGATGTGGGTGCTATGAGAACTATGTTAAATGTAGAGAATAAGACTTAGTGTTTTTGGTGTAATGTTTAGGACCGGAGGTCCTGGTAATGACGTAATGTCTACCATACGAGTATGAGATAAATAGTAAACAGAGGTTGTGGAGATAATTCCTGTAGGACTAATGGGGCTAGCATGCTATAAGCAAAAACCCTGTCTTACATCCAGGAAGCACCGATGGTGCGCTTGGGGGGAAAAGAGGTAGAAACAGCGAGTAATGATTAATTATGATATATGTAACGGACGGAATGGACGACCTTATAGAAGTCTCACCGAAGCGAGTAACTCTAAAACCATGCAACACTGAAGGTTTAAGATGGCCCGACGTGCATGAGGAGAGATCATGAGAACTGTAGAAACAAGAACTCGCTAAGTTGCTATCATGCAACGCCTCGAGAGGGGAGTAAGACCTTACTACCATGGTAAACTTGTGGGAACGAGTGCGGAGTGAGACTGTATTAATTTGAATAAGAACTTTTGACTTGTACAGGAACCCGATTAGGGAATGACACTACACTGACACACGTACCGGTGGCTCAGTCTGCATGGTGCACTTGCCACTGCAAGTGCCACATTAACCAAAGCATTAAAATTCAACCTGCCTTGCGCACTTGCTACAGCAAGTGCAGCGACGGTAAACTAACCCTAAAGGACGTAGTGGTCCAGGCGGTTACCAATAAACACTAAACCTTATGTAAGTCGTAATGCAATAAAGCAGGACACAACCTTCTTAAGGGCAAGGGTACGAAACCCTTGGGTTTGAGGTCGATAAAACCTCGGAAGACCTAGCCGGTCTGACCATTAAACCTGAAAATAATACACCATTCAGTAGAATATTAAAAGGGGAGTAAATGAGAATAACGTTAATTAGTGCCTTCAAGCCTAACCCCAGTGCCGGTATGGACATTAAACGTCAATCATTACCGGTGGGGAGTGACGGGTCTTCAGGACCAGCATAACCATATTTAGAGAGTGCGCGACACTTGTGGTTAAACCACTACCATTGAACATTGCCAGAGGGCAAGAAGTGAGCTATACGAGTCAGGACTTTAAAAAAATTAATTAATTAATAGGCAGATGTGAACGTGCAATAAAGGGGCCGATGTAATGCCCGCACCACACACACCGGAGGTGTTGTTGATCCATAATGCTGCTAGACTCCCGTATGGAGGGCAGTGGATATAAACTAAAAAGTGAAAATTGCCTGATGACGGAAGATACCGTTACCTCAAAGAGGATGGAGGGAATACTAGTTGAATAAGAGTAAGGGCTACACAATATAGAGCGATTATTAGCGGAACCCACTAAGTTGTGAGTATCCAATTGTGACCTGAGGAGAAAGTATTCGAACCATTTGGGATTAAATTAAATAGAAAGACCAATAATCATTCGACTATCAGAATAAGCATTGAGCCTGAGTATCGTATGGCATAGGCCTACGAAAGGATACCCTTAGTACCACCAAAATGACCCAAAACTAGGGGAAAAAGGGTGATGAATCACAAGTACTGATTAATATCAGACTAACGGGACTGCCGTAAGATAGGGAAACACGAGGTGTCAACCTTTATCATGGAGTCCGAACTACACCATAGGGTATAACCCAATGGATTGGGTGGAGTTCTAGAACTGAAAACTCATATCTGAAGGCGTTAACAGCCTAGGAGTGAACGGGAGAGATAATAAGTAGTTACTGATCCCCACTCACAAATACCAGAACGAGCATGTGGAAACCAGAATTAGGGCGATAAGTCGCAAACACCTATCTTAGAGAAAGTCAAGGAAATACACATTAATAAAGAAACCATAGAACCTAATATTAGGGCCATTCTGACATCAAAGGTTAAAATTGGCAGCATAGTTACTAAACATAAATTACCGGGACTAAGAGTACGATAATCATCGGGTACGAACGCTACGAGTGCACTAAACGAGACATGGGACGACCGCACTCCTAGGAGCTTGTGGGCCTGACAAACTATATTAAGTTAGTTGGGTAAGTAGTAATGTATCAGTATGGTACCCCATGCATGTAAACGAGTAGTGTAAGGACCCAGGAGGTAATCAACTCTGTGTCTAAGTCAGCGAATGGGACCCTGACTAGGTAAACCATGTAATGACGAGAGAGATCTCAGTCAAACTAGCAAGGTTAGGAAATCAAGGATAGCTTGATAATAAGGTGACATAAGGTCGCAACTCCACAATGGAGGAGTCAGAACATAAGTTTTACGGATTTTAGTAAACGAGGAAACTAAGGCCAATTTAATGGTAATGGCAAGTCGAACCCATGAATGAGAAGAGGAATTGTGGTATCTAAGGAAGTTACATTAGAGAAACCTTTGTGATAATAGAGGCTACCCAAAAAGGGGGCACAGAGAGAGTTATACCACGCGCTGAGGGCGCTGCGATGATGTCGCATTAAATAATAATAACCACATGCTCAAGCCATAAAACGTTAGTATATTAGTACAATTAGGTTGAACAGATAATGAATACCAAGCTAAAACCCACAGTCGTATTGTATATTTACAACAGACGAAGGGCAAAAGCGAGCATTACAAGAGATACGCTAAGCTGGAGATTAGATACTCCATGCAAACCGCAATGGCGAATAACCGTCCAATCGACTGGTACATGGTACACTACAAGCGACCATTATAATGACTGTTAACCGAATTATGCTGGTGAGAATTAGAAGGTAGAAGATCAAATAAACAAATGGATTCCCCTAATCGAGAAGAGGGATGAACCATATATGTGGATACTAAAATACTAACACACGAGGGATACGAGTTCACACTAACAACAGCGGACCTACAAGGTACCCAAAGAACGAACATTCCAGAGGGAGATAACTTGGAGTCATGAGGCGCCAGTTAGATGCGCATATCAGACTTGTCTTGATATTTTAGAGACAACTATTTGTGAGCCTCGATTTTAAACCCTATCCTATGTTGATTAAAGTTGATTAGGATCTAATCGGGTTTTAGGTCCACTTATAACCTAAGATTAATAACTATGTCATATAACAATAATTATTAAAACCTAGGCTAGCTCACTGGAACCTATTATGAGTCGCCACCTAATTTTGACCTAGATTAAATTAGGAAAGGAGAGTTCGGGTTCGGGGGCTTGATATTCGACTTAATTAGGGCTCAATTACTTTCATTACCCTTCCTAGGTCGTTTTTCCTCTACTTGGTTTATTTACGGCTTATTACGAGTCGTTTTAACCTAAGTGCGCGAGCTTCTGTTTTTTTGTGTTTTTTAGCATTTTTTGACAGAAAACTAAAGTGGAAATTAAAATTACCTAAACTAGGGTTTCGGAGGCAGAATTAGGTCAAATTTTGTTTCCGTCCGTAGCCACGGACCTAATGTCCGAAGCCACGGACCCCAGTTAACCTACATAACAATAAAAGTCGAATTAAACAGAAAACAGAAAATTGTAAAGTCCGGGGCCTCGGACAGACTGTCCGTGGGCCCGGACACTTAAAAAAAAACCTAATTTTTTAAATTTTAAAAATCCCGCCGCCGTCCGTGGGTGTCCGAGCTTACGGACTGGGAGTCCGGGACCCCGGACCCGACGTCCGTGGGTGCGGACAGCCCTCGGACGGCGGCTTTGAGGCTGTTCCCGAAGGTGTTTTCGGCTCAAATTTTATGGGTGCGTAGCCTGAAAGATGTACAATACGTTAGTGGTCGAAAGTTCTCAATTTGAATTCGAATTATGCACGAAACTTGGTAAACAAGTTATTGGACAGAAGCTTGAATAAACAGCAATACAAAAGCGTACGAAGGTTAGTTTGAGCCCAAATTTTGAGGCAAGACAGATAATACCGTGGTGAATTAGGGAAGTGGAGTTTCTACCTGTTTTACCTTCGGATTCACAACGTTTCTTCACACCGGGATTCGTCGAGTGCTCCGTTGATGGCAGACCCGAGAGGATTTCGACCCAAGCTTCTGGTTGTTGGTTGTTCTTGCTGTTCTTCACGTTTTGGAGGTGTTTTGTGGGGTTTTGATGATTATTGGTGCTTTGGGAATTGGAAAATGTGTTTAGATGGTGATTTCGGGGGATTTTCGGTATGATTTGGGTGGCCGGGTGTTGGAAAACGTGAGAGAGAGTGAGGAGGCTGTGTTTTTTGACTCTCTAGGGTTCTTGAGTATATGAGGTTCTGATTTTATCCAAAAACCTATCCCCTTATATAGACTTTCTTTAAGATAAAGAAAATCTAGTAAAAGTAAGATTTTTTGATATTTTAGTTAAGTGACTTCCCAAAGGAATTTTGCTGTGAAATTTTAACCACGTGTCAAGGATAGAAATTATGAATTTTCTGAAGTGGAATCAGATTTTTTAAATGTTGGAATATTTTTAAATTGAATTTCTTGTCAGATTCAGTCAGAAATTGCTAGAAAATTATTGGAAACTCGAAAAATCAAAATTCCAACGCCATTATGCTTAGAATGCCATCATCTATCATGGGTTAAAATATCAAATCATTTCAAGCTGATTTGGGCATCCTTTGGAGGAGAGAGAAAGCTTATAGGAGGTCTCAGGAGCCTTTAAAGATTACCAAAACGCCCCTGAAAATGACGAAGCTGCTCCTCATGCCATGGGATGTGCCGCTTGAGCCGGAATCCCTCACTACTCGATTAAAACGCCCCTCACATCACCAGGACCTCATGGACCCTAACCAGGGGGGTCAAAATTTTGGGTATAACAGATTGCCCCCCGTCAACTAGACTTTGTAACGAAAGTGAGAAGGCTAGTTGATGCTTGAGTGATACCCCAAAATTTAAAATGTTTCCAAGAACCTGCATGTTACCGAAAACTGATAAGTTGTGTCGAGCTATTCTAAGGTGCTGACTACCTATAAGTAAAATGAAGTAATGTCAAGCAATTCTAAGGCGTTGACTACCTATAATGATGATATGATGTCAAACTATTCTAACGTGTTGACTGCCTATGACAAATGAGATGATGTCAAGCTATTCTAAGGTGTTGACTACCTACGAGTAAAGTGAAATGAAGCAGTGTCAAGCGATTCTAAGGCGTTGACAACCTAAAATGTGGAAATAATGTCAAACGATTCTAAGGCGTTGACAACCTAAAATGTGGAAATGAGATAATGTCAAGCGATTCTAAGGTGTTGACAACCTAAAATGTGGAAATGAGATAGTGTCAAGCGATTCTAAGGCGTTGACAACCTAAAGTGTGAAAATGAGATAGTGTCAAGCGATTCTAAGGCGTTGACAACCTAAAATCTGATAACTGGGTGGTATGCAAATGCAAGAATGCTGAGGTGTTGATGATGCTAATGATGCTGATAATGTTGATGATGCTGATGATGTTGATGATGTTGATGATGCTGATGATGTTGATGATGATCATGATGTTGATGATGCTGATGATGATGCTCGGATGCTTCTGGGGACCGAAACCCGTGCCAATGCTCCTGGCTGGACCCAATGTGGACTTATTGCCATCGCCCCCCAAGCCGGTGTGCAGGGATAACTCCTGGTAAAAACCTTGGGGACTTATTGCCTTCGCCCACCATTCGTTGATCCCAAAAATAAGTTGACATCACAAAAGGAGGATTTATTGCCATCACCTCGCCAACTTTTCTGTCGCCAGGTCTTGTGACGCGCCTGGATAATGCAACTAGGTCTTACGACGAGCCTATATGAATGAGATGAATGCAATGTGTTTGATAAGAGTGGGTAAACTAAAGGGTAACGCTAGGTCTTACTACGAGCCTAAGGGAATGCAGCTAGGTCTTATGACGAGCCTAAAAATGGTTCTATGTCTTATGACGAGCCTAAGGGAATGCAACTAGGTCTTACGACGAGCCTAAAAGATGGTTCTAGGTCTTATGACAAGCCTAAAGGATGGTTCTAGGTCTTATGACGAGCCTAAGGGAATACGACTAGGTCTTACTACGAGCCTAAGGATGGATCTAGGTCTTATGACGAGCCTAAGGGTTGGAACTAGGTCTTACTACGAGCCTAAGGATGGATCTAGGTCTTATGACGAGCCTAAGGGTTGGAACTAGGTCTTACTACGAGCCTACGGATGGATCTAGGTCTTATGACGAGCCTAAGGGTTATTCTAAGTGGAAGTGGGTAAAATGTATAAGTGGATGTAGAAGGATTAAGGTTCATGTCAAATCTGGAGATGGTAGTGCTCAAGATGGGCCTACGGATGTTTGGACGTGGAGGTAGGGCTTAAGACGAGCCTGTAGGAATTTGATGTGGAGGAAGGGCTTAGGACGGGCCTGTGAACGTTTGTATGTGGAGGTAGGGCTTAGGACGGGCCTGTGAACGTTTGTATGTGGGGTAGGGCTTAGGACGGGCCTGTGAACGTTTGGAATGGAGGAAGGGCTTAGGACGGGCCTGTGAACGTTTGGAATGGAGGAAGGGCTTAGGACGGGCCTGAGTGGTATGAGAAAGGTTTGAATCCTCTGGGTTTCTGGCTTTTGGTCCTCAATCGGTGTCATTGTTACAATTGTTGGGACCAACAATTGCCCCCAGTATTTTTCCTTAAGGCAGTCTGAGTTCTTTAGGATTTTTGGCAATCGATCGGAACGATCGATTGCCCCTAGTATTTTCTTTGATTAATTGCGCAAAACAAGTCTCTTTCTCACGAGGCCAAGGTTTATCTTGATGTGGTGCTTTCTATCCTACACTCAAAGTGTTTAATGCTCGCACTCATGCTCTCCTTTTGGACAACACATCTCGACCATTGAATTTGACATTTGTTAGATTTACGCGTTTAACCTGTTACTTTCACATGATCGGATACACAACTACTAAGTCGGAAGTCTTTTGGGCTTATAACGTGGCTATGGGGTGTGATAAATGACAACAGGATAATGGAGGAATGTTTAGGATATGTGGAGCTATAAGGATGACCAAAGCTGCAACTTGCACCGTCTCCTGGACTTGTCTTCTTTGCCTTGAAGTCGTTTGGCTACTTCGTGATGATTTCGCTTGGGACTTGGAACTTTTGGATTGTTCCTTGCACCTTCTCTCTTTTTCCGATTTTGGATTTCTTCGAGGCTTTTCAGGTTTGCCTTTCTTTGAACTTCCTTTCCTTCGGGGTTCTTGTGTTTCCCGGTTTTGAACTTTGAGAGCTGTGAGCTCATTTGGATCCTGTGTCACTTTGGGACCATTTGCGGATCGTTTTGTCATGCTGGTAGCAATTTTGCTTCTTTGGACTTATGAAGTTAATGTCCAAAAGTCGGGCTCCTTGCTTCCTTTGGTCACCGGGTCGGTTATTCATCATTGGCTAGCTTATTTGTGGAGCTTGTAGTGTTGTG
Organism: Limonium bicolor; assembly: GCA_023374045.1. Classification (NCBI taxonomy): domain Eukaryota; kingdom Viridiplantae; phylum Streptophyta; class Magnoliopsida; order Caryophyllales; family Plumbaginaceae; genus Limonium; species Limonium bicolor. The sequence continues at coordinate 32,352,422 of CM041780.1, read as the reverse complement.
AAAAAGGTTATATATGAAAAGCTCAGCGGGGGGTGCCTAGGGTGTATGTATGTCAGGGTTCACAAGCTTTTTGGCTGTGTGGTGCTGTACCTAGGTGCTTCGTCATCCCTAATAGTTGTGTATCTGTTCTTTGTTACTTTTCACAGGTTTAAGCGTAAATTTACAAATTATCTCCTTCGGTCGGAGTCATGCCATTTACCTCACCTTTGAATGTGGCCTCCCTGGAGTCGTGTAAAAATGACACGCTCTTTCGCTCTTGGTTTTACCGCTCAAGGCACTCTCGCGAGACGTTCACTCAGAGACTTGTTTGCACATTTAAACATTATCGTTCCTTAACTCAGATTGCCCCCAGTATTGTTGTGGGATGTACTTAATAAACCTTAGAATGGCCAAGCTATTTTGTGGAGGGTGATTGCATGTGTGGTGGTGAACAATGGTGGGGTACTCTTGTGAAGAGGTGATGGGTGATCTTGCAGCAACAAATTTTGGCTTTGTGTATTTGGTGAAATGTTGAGAAAACGGATTGGTGAGACGCATGAGATGTGTATGTTGAGGGTGGTTTTTGTACGAGGAGCTGTAGTGAGTATGGATGGAGCGATGAGGTTTTTTTTTTTGTTTTTTTTTGAAATGAACGGAAAATGCTTTGCATGGAAATTGTGAAAATGGAACCATGTATTATTCAATGTAAAAATAACGTTGGAAACTACAAACTCGGGAGAGCCACCAAGAATAGTAAAGGGGACCAACTACTACAAAAGCCAAAAGGTGACTAATAAAAAGAAATCTACCTAATTGAAAAGCAAAACAGTACTTAAAGACTACAAACTCTAATAAGACTCGGGCATGGATGCCCTGCCTACACTTCCATGTCCTTGAAATTGATGCCCTTGATCGATGAGATCTTGGATTGCGTGTCTCAAAGCCTTGCAATCATTGGTATCATGGCCGGGTAATTGGTGGTACCAACAGAACTGACTTAGATTCCTTCCTTTTTGAGGGTCCCCAGGTCGGGGAGTGAGAGGCTGTAGCATGTTTCGTTCCTGGAGCATTGCAAATGTCTGGCTTAATGGTTGGCCAATGTCTGAAAATTCTCTCCGACGGGAGCTCTGTCGGGGTGGCCCTACTGCTCCAATGATCCAACCTGGTTCTCTTTGACCGGCATTCGCCTCATGCTGCCTAGACCTTTTCCGGGTGCAACTTTGGATGCAAGCTGTTGCTCCTGGTTGTCTGATCACTTTCCTAAGTTCTGTAGCAATTTCTTTGACATTCTCCTCCGATCCTCGGACCCTAATGGAGCCAACTTCAATGCAATCATAAAGGGTGTTGAGAAGCCTGTCCACTAACTCATCCCGAGCTTGACGTTCGGACTCGAGGGAAAGAGCATTTGCTTTCAACTCTTCGATAACAGCAACGTAGTTAGATTCCACGGCGTCCATGGCAGCACTATGCCTCTGCTCCATGGCTTCAATGGTGGCCATGTGCTTTTGTTCCAAAATTGCGAGCTGGGCTTCCATGTCGATTGGACCGCACTTAGGATTGAGTCTACCTGTGTTCAAGGTGTCCATTATTAGCTAACAAAAGGAAGTGGGCTGAAAGATACTAAGGTGAGAATGACGCTTCACGAGATAGATCAAAACAGACTTAGGCTGAAAGCGAGTGGGCCAGGATACCTAGAGAATGAGGTGTTTGGGCTGGAGTATCTCTCAGACTATGAACTGGAATTTGGACTGAAATGTAAACAGATGGCTTTGATTGGGCCTGAGAGATAACACCTAGATCTAGGGTTTTGGACCAGGGCCCGAAATAGAAGTCTACCTAGACTAGAATAAGCCCTTGGGCCGGAATGTGTTTGGGCCTGGAGTAAAGCACATGGGCTGGAATGGTCCCTAAATCACAAATGGGCCTAACTTTCTTTGGGCCAGAGAAGATGGTTGCTAAGCAGAAAAAGATTTTATTTGTGGGTTATTTCAAGTTCAGGTGGATTTCTTTTTTTTGGGCCTAGAACTAATTGGATAATTCAAATTGGGCCAGAAGATAAATCACCTAAGTCTAAGCTTTTGGGCCGAAGCCCGAATGACTCACATATTAAACCAAACAGGACCTCTAGGCCGCAAACAAGCAGAGCCGCCAATTCGGGTTGGGCTAGGTTGATGTAGGAGAAGTTCCTATCAATCTAGGCTGGGTAGTGGGCCGATCATACAAGCAAACAAGGCCCACACAAATTCAACATGTCCTCACTTGGCGTTTAAATCAAACTGGGTATGGATCGATCCGGAGAGGTGCTTGGGGCATGGGCCCAGGTCACCTCAAAGGAATAGGGCTTGCACGCTATTCTCTTTGGGCTTCCCCACTTTTTCACATCACCTGAAGGTGTGCGTCTGCGGCCGGGTCTTTGACTGACCAAACAATGGGCTAGGTAAGGACACTGCCAGGAAAACGCTTGGGGCTAAGGCCCAGGTATTAAGGGGATGTGGTTAGACGACATCCTCCTTTTTTTCCCCCGCTTATTCACATCACCTAAAGGGTGTGAGTCCCTGACAGGGGACCCTCAAACGGGTCCCGGGATCAAATCAGTTTAGGTGGACCCTCGCTCTCATATGATGCAGGGGTGCAAAAATTTAAAGTGCGCACGAAAGTAAACAACAAAGTAACAAAGCCATAAATAAACAATTTTTCAAGTTAAGCCCTCTTTCTTAAAATTAAACAAGTTAAAATTAAGAATTTATCCCCAGCAGAGTCGCCAGTCTGTGAGCCTCGATTTTAAACCCTATCCTATGTTGATTAAAGTTGATTAGGATCTAATCGGGTTTTAGGTCCACTTATAACCTAAGATTAATAACTATGTCATATAACAATAATTATTAAAACCTAGGCTAGCTCACTGGAACCTATTATGAGTCGCCACCTAATTTTGACCTAGATTAAATTAGGAAAGGAGAGTTCGGGTTCGGGGCTTGATATTCGACTTAATTAGGGCTCAATTACTTTCATTACCCTTCCTAGGTCGTTTTTCCTCTACTTGGTTTATTTACGGCTTATTACGAGTCGTTTTAACCTAAGTGCGCGAGCTTCTGTTTTTTTGTGTTTTTTAGCATTTTTTGACAGAAAACTAAAGTGGAAATTAAAATTACCTAAACTAGGGTTTCGGAGGCTAGAATTAGATCAAATTTTGTTTGTCCATAGCCACGGACCTAATGTCCGAAGCCACGGACCCCAGTTAACCTACATAACAATAAAAGTCGAATTAAACAGAAAACAGAAAATTGTAAAGTCCGGGCCTCGGACAGACTGTCCGTGGGCCCGGACACTATTAAAAAAAACCTAATTTTTTAAATTTTAAAAATCCCGCCGCCGTCCGTGGGTGTCCGAGCTTACGGACAGGGAGTCCGGGACCCCGGACCCGACGTCCGTGGGTGCGGACAGCCCTCGGACGGCGGCTTTGAGGCTGTTCCCGAAGGTGTTTTCGGCTCAAATTTTATGGGTGCGTAGCCTGAAAGATGTACAATACGTTAGTGGTCGAAAGTTCTCAATTTGAATTCGAATTATGCACGAAACTTGGTAAACAAGTTATTGGACAGAAGCTTGAATAAACAGCAATACAGAAGCGTACGAAGGTTAGTTTGAGCCCAAATTTTGAGGCAAGACAGATAATACCGTGGTGAATTAGGGAAGTGGAGTTTCTACCTGTTTTACCTTCGGATTCACAACGTTTCTTCACACCGGGATTCGTCGAGTGCTCCGTTGATGGCAGACCCGAGAGGATTTCGACCCAAGCTTCTGGTTGTTGGTTGTTCTTGCTGTTCTTCACGTTTTGGAGGTGTTTTTGTGGGGTTTTGATGATTATTGGTGCTTTGGGAATTGGAAAATGTGTTTAGATGGTGATTTCGGGGGATTTTCGGTATGATTTGGGTGGCCGGGTGTTGGAAAACGTGAGAGAGAGTGAGGAGGCTGTGTTTTTTGACTCTCTAGGGTTCTTGAGTATATGAGGTTCTGATTTTATCCAAAAACCTATCCCCTTATATAGACTTTCTTAAAGATAAAGAAAATCTAGTAAAAGTAAGGTTTTTCGATATTTTAGTTAAGTGACTTCCCAAAGGAATTTTGCTGTGAAATTTTAACCACGTGTCAAGGATGGAAATTATGAATTTTCTGAAGTGGAATCGGATTTTTTAAATGTTGGAATATTTTTAAATTGAATTTCTTGTCAGATTCAGTCAAAATTGCTAGAAATTATTGGAAACTCGAAAAATCAAAATTCCAACGCCATATGCTTAGCTTAGAATGCCATCATCTATCATGGGTTAAAATATCAAATCATTTCAAGCTGATTTGGGCATCCTTTGGAGGAGAGAGAAAGCTTATAGGAGGTCTCAGGAGCCTTTAAAGATTACCAAAACGCCCCTGAAAATGACGAAGCTGCTCCTCATGCCATGGGATGTGCCGCTCGAGCCGGAATCCCTCACTACTCGATTAAAACGTCCCTCACATCACCAGGACCTCGTGGACCCTAACCAGGGGGGTCAAAATTATGGGTATAACACTATTGCAAGCACTAGGTGCTAGAGCATAGCTCGACAACCCTTATACCGAAGGTTAGCTCGGTAGGGTGGCATGAACTCATGGGAATATACCATGAGCATGTATAGAATTCAGGAGGGCTGAATAGAATGGCTAGTTGAAATAATAAACGTGTGTGACTAACGATACCATGCAGCCGAATAAATTACTCCATTCCCAAAATTATGGAAGACCGTGTAGGAAACACCGTCACATGGAGTTGAAACCAATATGAAATTACCACCTAAAATGGGCAAACTAACCATATAGTAGTTGGGCAGACTGCTTGCGGAGCGAGTGGGCCCATATTGCTTAGGTTTGGCGTACCTAGCAGGTTTGGGGAAAACAAATGATGTTTTTACATCTCCAGATCAAACCGTATATGAATATACATACACCTAACCGAGATAGGCGGTATAACCGGAGGGGCTGAAGCCCGCCCCTATAGAAAAGGGGTAATGAAATATGTAGCACATTAGTGCACGAATAATTCCACTGGAATGGAACACCTTGAACTTATTACTTCACGAAGATATATTCGTAGATTACGTGGGCGTAATCATTTTTAAGGGGGGTAGAGCGATTTCGCACACCTAAAATATACCGTACGTAGGGGTACGTAGCACATGGTACACATGCTGCAAACTATTATTGTACGTAGAGTACAAGTGTTATGATTGTGTTATATTACTTGAGGTAATATTATGATGTATTATGTGTATGAATATATAATATTTTAGTTCGCATTAGTTGTGGTGAATAAAAAAGGGAGAACAAATAGAATGTTCTTATCCTATTTCCGATTATTATGCAAACGTTGCGAAAATTAAAACACATAAACGCCTAACTTGTTAGCTCCAGTTGAGAGTTCAAGTAGGTCTATCGGGTAGCTTCTATGGGAGATGTCAAATGGAAGGAGTAGAAAACTCCATACTATATGATTTGTGACTCGGTATGAAACCGATTGTTGGAATGTGATGAGTGAGTCGGCATGAGACCGATGTGTAACCTAGTGGAGGTAAAACCTCTAGAAATTGTACGAATAATTATAAGTTGAAAGAACTTGGTATATGGTTAGGATACATGATCCTAGATGCCAATAACCAGATTAATTACACTAGTTGACTTATGTATCTATGAACACAAGGTGGCAAATATCAAGAGGAAACAAGATTAGAAATGGATAAAACAATTAATTGATTGAAATTGACGTGGGAAGTTGAACTTGATCCTGGTCCGATCAAGCGATACCGAACACAAATTGAGGTGAGAGATAGCTCAACACTGACGCTGACCACGTCGGGGTTGAATGACTCTCGAAACTTCCTATAAGTGGACACAGATATGAATAGAAATTGGAAGTTAGGGCGTCACTCGAAGAGCCGTGGACCGTGGAGTCCTTCGTCATTAGACCGGTGTGTCTGCGAGTGACATCACCCAGAGAGCCGTGGGCCGCAGAGCCCTTTGTCATTAGATCGGTGTGTCTGTGGGTGACTAAGGAAATAAGGTGATACTGTCCGAGGAGTCGTGGACCGCAGTGTCCTTCGTTATTAAACCGGTGTGTCCACGGGTAGTAGACGTTGGTTGGGTTGGGGATCATCAAGTCCTGGTCTTTAAGACTGCTTCCCTGTGATTTGTCAACGTCAACTATATGTGCACACATACATGTGGAATGATGTGTGGGTATCCTCGCGAGATACTAACATGTAGATAGGGATGCATGGAGTATCCCTTGCAAACACCTTTGAGTACTTTATGAGTTTTGCACCTTGTCTAGTGCTGTGTATTATGAGTTTTGCACCTTGTCTAGTGCTGTGTATTATGAGTTTTGCACCTTGTCTAGTGCTGTGTACCATGAGTTTTGCACCTTGTCTAGTGTTGTGTACTATGAGTTTTGCACCTTGTTTGGTGCTGTTTAGGAATGAATGTGTCATGATTATTGACTGTATGGAATGAGATGGATGCGGTATCAAATGTGATACATAAAGACTAGGTCTGAACCTAGTGGGAGTTACTCCCTAGCAATGGACTGTTTGGTTACTTATTGGAACTTGATTCCTTAGGTGAACTGTAGAGGATTAAGGACTTCGGGACGAAGCCTTTTTAAGGGGGGTAGACTGAAATACCCCTAACCTTTAAAACTTAATTAAATGATCTACTAATGATCTAAAATGATTAATAAACATCTAAATACTATTGGGGAACAATCTAAAAGATCTCAACAAGGCAAAACATGCCTTAAGATCGGTAAAGCCAAAAATGTGCTTTAAAGCACCATAAAGATTGTATGACCTCAAATAGAATCCAAAGTGGATTCATAAGCATTATAATGAAGTAAGGAACACAACAAAACTATTATCAAAGAAAGCTAATCTCAGAAGAACCTTGCAACCCAAATTGTGCACTAAAACACCTTAAAGCATGTTTTTGTGAGATTGCCTTCTAAATTGGGTTTTAATGGGCTTAAAGGTTATAATTACCTTTAAATGATATTTTATCATATTATATCATATTAGGAATTTAATTCCAGAAATTTACGAATTTTTACAAATTTAATATTAAAATATTAATAAAACCCTAAAGTGGGGCCCGTTCGAGTCAATATTGACCAAGTATGGTCAATGGTCAATTAATTGACCCAATTGACCAAGGAAGTCGACAGGAAAGGAGGAGAGGAGACAGCTCATAATCATTGTTAGACAAATTAGCTACCTAATACCAAATTTGCAATAGTAAAAGTTACTTTTTTACTTTTCCATTTCAATTAAGCCTTTCCAATCATTCTTCTTCACTCACCTTGCTTCCCAGCCGATTCCAGCAGCCCCCACCTCTCTTTGCTTCTACATTTTCGTGGTAACACAGCCAAACTCAGAGGAGAACAGTAATCACCATTGGTAAGCTTATTAAGCTCTTAAATGTTCATTTTCTTCACAATTTCTTCCTCTTTCCATGGAGCAAAGCATCAACCACTTCCATCAATGTTCTTAGGTTGTTATGGAGGTTAAATGGAGGGTGTATCTCGGCATTAACAAGGGAAGAAGGTGGAGAAAGCTAATCTTGTCCTTAAGGTATAAAAATGTGCTTTAAGCACATATCTTTTGACTCCCTTCAAATTCGGCTGTGAAACTTTGTTTATAAGCTTATAATCTTCATCTTAACATACTTATCCAGTTGGTACATCAAGAGCTTCGAAGTATAACCAGATCCAAGCCAAAAACACCATTTTAGGCATTTTAAACAAGGTAAAGATTAGCTATCTTCTAATCTGAGGTATACCAGTTTAAAGCTTGGTTTTAGTAGCTCTTTTAACAATCTTTTCCTACTGTAAATACAGGCCGAGATTAACCTTGTATACCTTGGTGTTCTAAGGTAAATTTTACCTTGAAAATTGACATTAAACACTTCTTATGGTTAGATCTTGCTTGGAGACTAATCACGCCTTAATTGCTGTTTGAAAACATGTAAACTAAGCTGTGGAAAATAGATCTCCATACAGTCGTGGCCAACAAGGCATATACTAGGCAAAAACAAGGTATAAATCACTTAAACCTTCACTTGGTATATTAATATGTGCTTATACATATTTATATAAATTGTGCCGTGAGTGAACAAGGTATTTAAGGTCTTATTTTGACCTTAGGTGATTAAGGAATGGTTTAGTAAATTTTATAACAAATTAATTAGCATAATTGTCAAATTTAAGACATTATGTGGAAAATTGGTAAATAAAGAAAACATATGTGTAAGGGCCGAGAGTTTAAGGCTTTTATGGACATTTATGTGTAATTTATTTTATAAGCCAATGTTTGTAATAAGGCCATGTACTTTAGGCCATTTTATTTATGCATTTATAAGCTTTTAATTAAGTTTAGGTGCTAAATATGCATTACCGCATATTATTGGGGTTATAGTGTAATTAAATTAAAATTTGGGGGCTATAAAAGGATATAGCCGAAAATTGGAGATTTAAAGGAGTTATATAAAATTATAAGATTATATAAAGTTTTGGGGTTAAATGGTAATTTATGAAAGTTATGGGTGTAAACCGTAATATATAGAAATTAATGGTCAAAGAAATATTAAGATGGTCAACCTTGACCATATGGTAGGTTTTAACCAAATTAAATAAGTTAGATAACTTATTTAAGGTTTTATAACAAGTTATGAATTTAATTGTAACAATTTTATAACATATGTGGTGAATATGTTATTACCGAAAATAAAGGGTGTAAAATGGTATTATAAACACCCATGGGCTATTAGGAATCTATTGAGTTGATTTTGGAATTAGAATGAACTATATATGTATAATATATAGTTATTATGTCATTATGACACTTTGAAATAAAAGATGTGGTGGAATGGTAATAACCGATTATATATGGGTTAGGAAGGGTAATTATAACCCTTTGGTGAAATTTGGTGATTTTTAGAATTATATAGAGTATTTAATGAGATATTTGTATAATATATGGCTTTAATGTTATTATCAAACTATATGTTATAAATTGGGCCAAATGACAATTATAGAATAATATTGGGTCTGTTCGGAATTTACAAAAAATATAACCATAGGTTATACCATTTTATAAGTTAAAATGTTATATTTTATGAGATATATAACATGGTATAAATAATGGGGTGAATTTGTAAATAAAGGAGAGTATGGTATATGAAAAGAATATAGTTTTTATAGGTGCCCATGCGGCAATAATAAATAGTTTTGCATAAAAACTATATGTTATAAATTAAAGGGAATAAAAATATCATAATATATGATATTAGTACATGGCATAACATTACATAATGTTATGTGGTCAAAATAGAATTTAAATAAATTCAAGGGCTGTACCGAAATATTAAAGGTTGGAAAATGAATCCTAGACTAAGTCTATAATGTTATAAATGTTATAACAATTATTTGTTTAGATGGAATTAATAAAAGTAAGAATCACATTAAGTAATGTGACAAACTATAAATAAATAGGATTCATAAACCAAGGAATTTGTTAATTAAACCTTGGGAGTTGTTAAGATACAACATAAAATGTTACATAATATTAGGATAATAATCTTAATATAAGTTGTACAATATAGTACAACTAAAGGGAAAAGGCATCTAGTAAAAGATGATAAAAATGTAACATATAATACAAGAATTTATAACTCATGGAATTACCTTGTGGTAAATATATATACACATACCAGAAAAATGTATAGAATGAATATATACTATGGTTAGAAAACCATGTATTAAAATGGGTGGTGGAAAAACAAACCTTAGGAAAAATAAATACTAAGGTGAGATGTATAATAAATGATTAAGATTATACGTGCAATATAGTGACAAGCTATACAATGTACAAATGTGTATTAAATTACATGTGGTAACAAACGTTTAAAGTTAAGTATATTAATATACTCGACGTAACCACGCATGCAATATGACGTTGTCAGTTAGTAACGGGGAATAAACCGGGATGGAATAGTAATGGTACGGGGTACCGTAGTGTGTTGTTAGAATGAGATGCTGATGCACAGTGTGATGCATATTGATAGATTGTTAGAGACGACACGAGGAGCATCGGATCTAGCTGAATCATACTCCACCGTAATACAATCAGGGTGAACGGTATGTTATTTATGTGGCTTGATTGTCTCTGAGGATTTCCTCAGTTCAGACATTGTGTGAAAATCTGTGATAAGATTGAATGTCTGTTTGTGTGAATTAATATGCTTGAGTTGTGTATTAATGCTGCTTTGTTATTACTGTCGTGCGATAACAGTACCGTTCATATATATGAACATATTATAAAACGAACTAGCGGCAATGATGCTATCTTATATGTGTAATATAAGTAACATAAGTAAAATGTTGTAGCATCAGAATAATAAGATATATATTCTATCTGAGACTTATATACGGAGCATTGGCCGCATTAACGCCGCTCTCGTATCTAACACTGGATTCCGAGTCGACATACTCAGGATTTGACTAACGACCTTAGTCTGTTGTGTTAAGGAAAATAATAAAACGATGCAATGGTATAGAGATAAGTTTATCAAGAGGATGCGACTCTTACTGTGAACTGTGATCCATTAACGATACTAGGATACCGTGTGGTAACCGTAAGTATCAGGATAAATTTCCAACGAACTACAGATTGTTCGTAGGTCGGAGACTCTACCGCTGGAGTGGCTATTGCCGTGGGTGACCTGCCATAAGAGATGGGTAACTTAGAGACACGTCGTTCTAACGAGACGTTGTCATTAGACATGACTGAACAATTATGAACGACTATATCAACTCGTACATTAGGCGAACATTGTTTGGGCTTGCATGCCAAAGATGAGAGTTTATACTCGTTTATAATTCTCGTTGTTTCGCCTTGTTGTTCATTGGTTGTGCTTTGTGGTTATGTGTGGTATGTTAGTGGATTTGTTTGAACGAGCCATTGTGCTCATATTGTGTGTTGTGAACTGGATGTGTCGAGTCGTTGTACTCATGTGTGGTTTATGGTGGATTGTTTGGTCGAGTGAGTCGCCAAACTCAATTATTAACTGTTAAGTGTTTGTTGGAATGGAGTCTCTGTACTCCTATAAGCGTTGTGGCGCTTTCAGTGGTTTATTGCGATGCGATGTGTGAAGCCGGGGGCTTGTTTGTTATTTGAGTTTACTGCAATATATATTGTTGCTTTACAGTTTTAACATTAAACTACTTGCATGAAAATGAATTGCATGCTCTCGACCAAATAACTGAGTGTCCGAGGGGGCATGACAGTCATGTAGTAACATACTCAGCAGGGGCTGATTCCATACCACAAACAACCATTTTTGCAGGTATGCAGCTTCCGGTGTCAGCAAAGAGAGGGACGCGCTGGGTAGTTTAATTACAGTTATTTAAATATGCACTGTTGCATTTTGATACGAACTTAGAAATGTGTATAGGATTGGGATACTTAGAACGCTCACTGTGAATGTATCTTTATTGGTTTGGGAAAGTTAGATCTATCTCTTGTTGTCACTGCGAGAAATTGTTTCGTATTTAAGAGTATATCAGGAAGCACGTTATTACTCGTATAGGCGAGTAAGAATGGTGACACCAGTAGTTCAGTTGTTGAGATTACCGCTGCGATTATATTGTTAGGTAAGATGTTTAGGAGCCGATTAGAGTAGGGGTGTTACAAAAGTGGTATCAGAGCGGAGTACCACTATGATGACAAGAAATAATAGGACTTATACAGTGAGCATAGGTTTTGGGAATACGGGAAAACGTTGTGAGGATACGTGACCTTGCGGGGTTGATGCAATGCTTAAAGCTTGCACACCATAGCTGTAGAGGCACTTTAATATTAAACGACCGAGACTACAGTATTAGACCGAGTAAAGGTCTAACCCGTCCTCTTGACTTATGTCAGGGAGAGGTCTGGGTAACAGTACTAAGGAAGAACACGGAGCAGCGGAAGGTGGTGAAGGTCCAGCAACCCCAAGTAACGCGAAGACTGTTGAAACACTCGCACTTGATGGGAGAGCATCCCGGGAAATTTGCAATGATACCCCACCCGCCGCAGCCCGTACCTCGAGTACTACCTAGTGAGACAATGAAAGGAGAAACACCACGGAGATAACTCTCTTGATCGGGAAGATCCGATGTGGGTGCTATGAGAACTATGTTAAATGTAGAGAATAAGACTTAGTGTTTTTGGTGTAATGTTTAGGACCGGAGGTCCTGGTAATGATGTAATGTCTACCATATGAGTATGAGATATATAGTAAACAGAGGTTGTGGAGATAATTCCTGTAGGAATAATGGGGCTAGCATGCTATAAGCAAAGCAACCCTGTCTTACATCCAGGAAGCACCGATGGTGCGCTTGGGGGGAAAAGAGGTAGAAACAGCGAGTAATGATTAATTATGATATATGTAACGGACGGAATGGACGACCTTATAGAAGTCTCACCGAAGCGAGTAACTCTAAAACCATGCAGCACTAAAGGTTTAAGATGGCCCGACGTGCATGAGGAGAGATCATGAGAACTGTAGAAACAAAGAACTCGCTAAGTTGCTATCATGCAACGCCTTGAGAGGGGAGTAAGACCTTACTACCATGGTAAAGTTGTGGGAACGAGTGGGGAGTGAGACTGTATTAATTTGAATAAGAACTTTTGACTTGTACAGGAACCCGATTAGGGAATGACACTACACTGACACACCGTACCGGTGGCTCTCTGCATGGTGCACTTGCCACTGTGCCACATTAACCAAAGCATTAAAATTCAACCTGCCTTGCGCACTTGCTACAGCAAGTGCAGCGACGGTAAACTAACCCTAAAGGACGTAGTGGTCCAGGCGGTTACCAATAAACACTAAACCTTATGTAAGTCCGTAATGCAATAAAGCAGGACACAGCCTTCTTAAGGGCAAGGGTACAAACCCTTGGGTTTGAGGTCGATAAAACCTCGGAAGACCTAGCCGGTCTGACCATTAAACCTGAAAATACACCATTCAGTAGAATATTAAAAGGGGAGTAAATGAGAATAACGTTAATTAGTGTCTTCAAGCCTAACCACAGTGCCAGTATGGACATTAAACGTCAATCATTACCGGTGGGGAGTGACGGGTCTTCAGGACCAGCATAACCATATTTAGAGAGTGCGCGACACTTGTGGTTAAACCACTACCATTGAACATTGCCAGAGGGCAAGAAGTGAGCTATACGAGTCAGGACTTTAAAAAAATTAATTAATTAATAGGCAGATGTGAACGTGCAATAAAGGGGCCGATGTAATGCCCGCACCACACACACCGGAGGTGTTGTTGATCCATAATGCTGCTAGACTCCCGTATGGAGGGCAGTGGATATAAACTAAAAAGTGAAAATTTCCTGATGACGGAAGATACCGTTACCTCAAAGAGGATGGAGGGAATACTAGTTGAATAAGAGTAAGGGCTACACAATATAGAGCGATTATTAGCGGAACCCACTAAGTTGTGAGTATCCAATTGTGACCTGAGGAGAAAGTATTCGAACCATTTGGGATTAAATTAAATAGAAAGACCAATAATCATTCGACTATCAGAATAAGCATTGAGCATGAGTATCGTATGGCATAGGCCTACGAAAGGATACCCTTAGTACCACCAAAATGACCCAAAACTAGAGGAAAAAGGGTGATGAATCACAAGTACTGATTAATATCAGACTAACGGGACTGCCGTGATTGGAAACACGAGGTGTCAACCTTTATCATGGAGTCCGAACTACACCATAGGGTAACCCAATGGATTGGGTGGAGTTCTAGAACTGAAACTCATATCTGAAGGCGTTAACAACCTAGGATGAACGAGAGAGATAATAAGTATTTACTGATCCCCACTCACAAATACCAGATGACGAGCATGTGGAAACCAGAATTAGGGCGATAAGTCGCAAACACCTATCTTAGAGAAAGTCAAGGAAATACACATTAATAAAGAAACCATAGAACCTAATATTAGGGCCATTCTGACATCAAAGGTTAAGAATTGGCAGCATAGTTACTTAAACATAAATTACCGGACTAAGAGTACGATAATCATCGGGTACGAACGCTACGAGTGCACTAAACGAGACATGGGACGACCGCACTCCTAGGAGCTTGTGGGCCTGACAAACTATATTAAGTTAGTTGGGTAAGTAGTAATGTATCAGTATGGTACCCCATGCATGTAAACGAGTAGTGTAAGACCCAGGAGGTAATCAACTCTGTGTCTAAGTCAGCGAATGGGACCCTGACTAGGTAAACCATGTAATGACGAGAGAGATCTCAGTCAAACTAGCAAGGTTAGGAAAATCAAGGATAGCTTGATAATAAGGTGACATAAGGTCGCAACTCCACATGGAGGAGTCAGAACATAAGTTTTACGGATTTTAGTAAACGAGGAAACTAAGGCCAATTTAATGGTAATGGCAAGTCGAACCCATGAATGAGAAGAGGAATTGTGGTATCTAAGGAAGTTACATTAGAGAAACCTTTGTGATAATAGAGGCTACCCAAAAAGGGGGCACAGAGAGAGTTATACCACGCGCTGAGGGCGCTGCGATGATGTCGCATTAAATAATAATAACCACATGCTCAAGCCATAAAACGTTAGTATATTAGTACCAATTAGGGTTGAACAGATAATGAATACCAAGCTAAAACCCACAGTCGTATTGTATTTACAACAGACGAAGGGCAAAAGCGAGCATTACAAGAGATACGCTAAGCTGGAGATTAGATACTCCATGCAAACCGCAATGGCGGATAACCGTCCAATCGACTGGTACATGGTACACAACGACCATTATAATGACTGTTAACCGAATTATGCTGGTGAGAATTAGAAGGTAGAAGATCAAATAAACAATGGATTCCCTAATCGAGAAGAGGGATGAACCATATATGTGGATACTAAATACTAACACACAGGGATACGAGTTCACACTAACAACAGCGGACCTACAAGGTACCCAAAGAACGAACCCATTCAGAGGGAGATAACTTGGAGTCATGAGGCGCCAGTTAGATGCGCATATCAGACTCGTCTTGATATTTTAGAGACAACTATTGCAAGCACTAGGTGCTAGAGCATAGCTCGACAACCCTTATACCGAAGGTTAGTTCGGTAGGGTGGCATGAACTCATGGGAATATACCATGAGCATGTATAGAATTCAGGGGCTGAATAGAATGGCTAGTTGAAATAATAAACGTGTGTGACTAACGATACCACAGCCGAATAAATTACTCCATTCCCATAATTATGGAAGACCGTGTAGGAAACACCGTCACGTGGAGTTGAAACCAATATGAAATTACCACCTAAAATGGGTAAACTAACCATATAGTAGTTGGGCAGACTGCTTGCGGAGCGAGTGGGCCCATATTGCTTAGGTTTGACGTACCTAGCAGGTTTGGGGAAAACAAATGATGTTTTTACATCTCCAAATCAAACCGTATATGAATATACATACACCTAACCGAGATAGGCGGTATAACCGGAGGGGCTGAAGCCCGCCCCTATAGAAAAGGGGTAATGAAATATGTAGCACATTAGTGCACGAATAATTCCACTGGAATGGAACACCTTGAACTTATTACTTCACGATGATATATTCGTAGATTACGTGGGCGTAATCATTTTTAAGGGGGGTAGAGCGATTTCGCACACCTAAAATATACCGTACGTAGGGGTACGTAGCGCATGGTACACATGCTGCAAACTATTATTGTACGTAGAGTACAAGTGTTATGATTGTGTTATATTACTTGAGGTAATATTATGATGTATTATGTGTATGAATATATATATATTTTAGTTCGCATTAGTTGTGGTGAATAGAAAAGGGAGAACAAATAGAATGTTCTTATCCTATTTCCGATTATTATGCAAACGTTGCGAACATTAAAACACATAAACGCCTAACTTGTTAGCTCCAGTTGAGAGTTCAAGTAGGTCTATCTGGTAGCTTCTATGGGAGATGTCAAATGGAAGGAGTAGAAAACTCCATACTATATGATTTGTGACTCGGTATGAAACCGATTGTTGGAATGCGATGAGTGAGTCGGCATGAGACCGATGTGTAACCTAGTGGAGGTAAAACCTCTAGAAATTGTACGAATAATTATAAGTTGAAAGAACTTGGTATATGGTTAGGATACATGATCCTAGATGCCAATAACCAGATTAATTACACTAGTTGACTTGTGTATCTATGAACACAAGGTGGCAAATATCAAGAGGAAACAAGATTAGAAATGGATAAAACAATTAATTGATTGAAATTGACGTGGGAAGTTGAACTTGATCCTGGTCCGATCAAGCGATACCGAACACAAATTGAGGTAGAGATAGCTCAACACTGACGCTGACCACGTCGGGGTTGAATGACTCTCGAAACTTCCTACAAGTGGACACAGATATGAATAGAAATTGGAAGTTAGGGCGTCACTCGAAGAGCCGTGGACCGTGGAGTCCTTCGTCATTAGACCGGTGTTCTGCGAGTGACATCACCCAGAGAGCCGTGGGCCGCAGAGCCTTTGTCATTAGACCGGTGTGTCTGTGGGTGACTAAGGAAATAAGGTGATACTGTCCGAGGAGCCGTGGACCGCAGTGTCCTTCGTTATTAAACCGGTGTGTCCACGGGTAGTAGACGTTGGTTGGGTTGGGGATCATCAAGTCCTGGTCTTTAAGACTGCTTCCCTGTGATTTGTCAACGTCAACTATATGTGCACACATACATGTGGAATGATGTGTGGGTATGCTCGCGAGATACTAACATGTAGATAGGGATGCGTGGAGTATCCCTTGCAAACACCTTTGAGTACTTTATGAGTTTTGCACCTTGTCTAGTGCTGTGTATTATGAGTTTTGCACCTTGTCTAGTGCTGTGTATTATGAGTTTTGCACCTTGTCTAGTGCTGTGTACCATGAGTTTTGCACCTTGTCTATGTGTGTACTGAGTTTTGCACCTTGTTTGGTGCTGTTTAGGAATGAATGTGTCATGATTATTGATTGTATGGAATGAGATGGATGCGGTATCAAATGTGATACATAAAGACTAGGTCTGAACCTAGTGGGAGTTACTCCCTAGCAATGGACTGTTTGGTTACTTAGTGGAACTTGATTCCTTAGGTGAACTGTAGAGGATTAAGGACTTCGGGACGAAGCCTTTTTAAGGGGGGTAGACTGAAATACCCCTAACCTTTAAAACTTAATTAAATGATCTACTAATGATCTAAGATGATTAATAAACATCTAAATACTATTGGGGAACAATCTAAAAGATCTCAACAAGGCAAAACACGCCTTAAGATCGGTAAAGCCAAAAATGTGCTTTAAAGCACCATAAAGATTGTATGACCTCAAATAGAATCCAAAGTGGATTCATAAGCATTATAATGAAGTAAGGAACACAACAAAACTATTATCAAAGAAAGCTAATCTCAGAAGCACCTTGCAACACAAAATGTGCACTAAAACACCTTAAAGCACGTTTTTGTGAGATTGCCTTCTAAATTGGGTTTTAATGGGCTTAAAGGTTATAATTACCTTTAAATATGATATTTTATCATATTATATCATATTAGGAATTTAATTCCAGAAATTTACGAATTTTTACAAATTTAATATTAAAATATTAATAAAACCCTAAAGTGGGGCCTTCGAGTCAATATTGACCAAGTATGGTCAATGGTCAATTAATTGACCCAATTGACCAAGGAAGTCGACAGGAAGGAGGAGAGGAGACAGCTCATAATCATTGTTAGACAAATTAGCTACCTAATACCAAATTTGCAATAGTAAAAGTTACTTTTATTACTTTTCCATTTCAATTAAGCCTTTCCAATCATTCTTCTTCACTCACCTTGCTTCCCAGCCGATTCCAGCAGCCCCCCCCACCTCTCTTTGCTTCTCCATTTTCGTGGTAACACAGCCAAACTCAGAGGAGAACATCAATCACCATTGGTAAGCTTATTAAGCTCTTAAATGTTCATTTTCTTCACAATTTCTTCCTCTTTCCATGGAGCAAAGCATCAACCACTTCCATCAATGTTCTTAGGTTGTTATGGAGGTTAAATGGAGGGTGTATCTCGGCATTAACAAGGGAAGAAGGTGGAGAAAGCTAATCTTGTCCTTAAGGTATAAAAATGTGCTTTAAGCACATATCTTTTGACTCCCTTCAAATTCGGCTGTGAAACTTTGTTTCTAAGCTTATAATCTTCATTTAACATACTTATCCAGTTGGTACATCAAGAGCTTCGAAGTATAACCAGATCCAAGCCAAAAACACCATTTTAGGCATTTTAAACAAGGTAAAGATTAGCTATCTTCTAATCTGAGTTATACCAGTTTAAAGCTTGGTTTTAGTAGCTCTTTTCACACTCTTTTCCTACTGTAAATACAGGCCGAGATTAACCTTGTATACCTTGGTGTTCTAAGGTAAATTTTACCTTGAAAATTGACATTAAACACTTCTTATGGTTAGATCTTGCTTGGAGACTAATCATGCCTTAATTGCTGTTTGAAAACATGTAAACTAAGCTGTGGAAAATAGATCTCCATACAGCCGTGGCCAACAAGGCATATACTAGGCAAAAACAAGGTATAAATCACTTAAACCTTCACTTGGTATATTAATATGTGCTTATACATATTTATATAAATTGTGCCGTGAGTGAACAAGGTATTTAAGGTCTTATTTTGACCTTAGGTGATTAAGGAATGGTTTAGTAAATTTTATAACAAATTAATTAGCATAATTGTCAAATTTAAGACATTATGTGGAAAATTGGTAAATAAAGAAAACATATGTGTAAGGGCCGAGAGTTTAAGGCTTTTATGGACATTTATGTGTAATTTATTTTATAAGCCAATGTTTGTAATAAGGCCATGTACTTTAGGCCATTTTATTTATGCATTTATAAGCTTTTAATTAAGTTTAGGTGCTAATACATCATTACCGCATATTATTGGGGTTATAGTGTAATTAAATTAAAATTTGGGGGCTATAAAAGGATATAGCCGAAAATTGGAGATTTAAAGGAGTTATATAAAAATTATAAGATTATATAAAGTTTTGGGGTTAAATGGTAATTTATGAAAGTTATGGGTGTAAACCGTAATATATAGAAATTAATGGTCAAAGAAATATTAAGATGGTCAACCTTGACCATATGGTAGGTTTTACCAAATTAAATAAGTTAGATAACTTATTTAAGGTTTTATAACAAGTTATGAATTTAATTGTAACAATTTTATAACATATGTGGTGAATATGTTATTACCGAAAATAAAGGGTGTAAAATGGTATTATAAACACCCATGGGCTATTAGGAATTTATTGAGTTGATTTTGGAATTAGAATGAACTATATATGTATAATATATAGTTATTATGTCATTATGACACTTTGAAATAAAAGATGTGGTGGAATGGTAATAACCGATTATATATGGGTTAGAAGGGTAATTATAACCCTTTGGTGAAATTTGGTGATTTTTAGAATTATATAAGAGTATTTAATGAGATATTTGTATAATATATGGTTTAATGTTATTATCAAACTATATGTTATAAATTGGGCCAAATGACAATTATAGAATAATATTGGGTCTGTTCGGAATTTACAAAAAATATAACCATAGGTTATACCATTTTATAAGTTAAAATGTTATATTTTATGAGATATATAACATGGTATAAATAATGGGGTGAATTTGTAAATAAAGGAGAGTATGGTATATGAAAAGAATATAGTTTTTATAAGGTGCCCATGCGGCAATAATAAATAGTTTTGCATAAAAACTATATGTTATAAATTAAAGGGAATAAAAATATCATAATATATGATATTAGTACATGGCATAACATTACATAATGTTATGTGGTCAAAATAGAATTTAAATAAATTCAAGGGCTGTACCGAAATATTAAAGGTTGGAAAATGAATCCTAGACTAAGTCTATAATGTTATAAATGTTATAACAATTATTTGTTTAGATGGAATTAATAAAAGTAAGAATAATCACATTAAGTAATGTGACAAACTATAAATAAATAGGATTCATAAACCAAGGAATTTGTTAATTAAACCTTGGGAGTTGTTAAGATACAACATAAAATGTTACATAATATTAGGATAATAATCTTAATATAAGTTGTACAATATAGTACAACTAAAGGGAAAAGGCATCTAGTAAAAGATGATAAAAATGTAACATATAATACAAGAATTTATAACTCATGGAATTACCTTGTGGTAAATATATATACACATACCAGAAAAATGTATATAAGAATGAATATATACTATGGTTAGAAAACCATGTATTAAAATGGGTGGTGGAAAAACAAACCTTAGGAAAAATAAATACTAAGGTGAGATGTATAATAAATGATTAAGATTATACATGCAATATAGTGACAAGCTATACAATGTACAAATGTGTATTAAATTACATGTGGTAACAAACGTTTAAAGTTAAGTATATTAATATACTCGACGTAACCACGCATGCAATATGACGTTGTTCCAAATCCCGAGTTAAACCGAAAACCCGACAAACGTTATCAGTTAGTAACGGGGAATAAACCGGGATGGATTAGTAATGGTACGGGGTACCGTAGTGTGTTGTTAGTATGAGATGCTGATGCACAGTGTGATGCATATTGATAGATTGTTAGAGACGACACGAGGAGCATCGGATCTAGCTGAATCATACTCCACCGTAATACAATCAGGGTGAACGGTATGTTATTTATGTGGCTTGATTGTCTCTGAGGATTTCCTCAGTTCAGACATTGTGTGAAAATCTGTGATAAGATTGAATGTCTGTTTGTGTGAATTAATATGCTTGAGTTGTGTTTAATGCTGCTTTGTTATTACTGTCGTGCGATAACAGTACCGTTCGTATATATGAACATATTATAAAACGAACTAGCGGCAATGATGCTATCTTATATGTGTAATATAAGTAACGTAAGTAAAACGTTGTAGCATCAGAATAATAAGATATATATTCTATCTGAGACTTATATACGGAGCATTGGCCGTATTAACGCCGCTCTCGTATCTAACACTGGATTCCGAGTCGACATACTCAGGATTGGACTAACGACCTTAGTCTGTTGTGTTAAGGAAAATAATAAAACGATGCGATGGTATAGAGATAAGTTTATCAAGAGGATGTGACTCTTACTGTGAACTGTGATCCATTAACGATACTAGGATACCGTGTGGTAACCGTAAGTATCAGGATAATTTCCAACGAACTACAGATTGTTCGTAGGTCGGAGACTCTACCGCTGGAGTGGCTACTGCCGTGGGTGACCCGCCATAAGAGATGGGTAACTTAGAGACACGTCGTTCTAACGAGACGTTGTCATTAGACATGACTGAACAATTATGAACGACTATATCAACTCGTACATTAGGCGAACATTATTTGGGCTTGCATGCCAAAGATGAGGGTTTATACTCGTTTATAATTCTCGTTGTTTCGCCTTGTTGTTCATTGGTTGTGCTTTGTGGTTATGTGTGGTATGTTGGTGGATTTGTTTGAACGAGCCATTGTGCTCATATTGTGTGTTGTGAACTGGATGTGTCGAGTCGTTGTACTCATGTGTGGTTTATGGTGGATTGTTTGGTCGAGTGAGTCGCCGAACTCAATTATGAACTGTTAAGTGTTTGTTGGAATGGAGTCTCTGTACTCCTATAAGCGTTGTGGCGCTTTCAGTGGTTTTTGCGATGCGATGTGTGAAGCCGGGGGCTTGTTTGTTATTTGAGTTTACTGCAATATATATTGTTGCTTTACAGTTTTAACATTAAACTACTTGCATGAAAATGAATTGCATGCTCTCGACCAAATAACTGAGTGTCCGAGGGGGCATGACAGTCATGTAGTAACATACTCAGCAGGGGCTGATTCCATACCACAAACAACCATTTTTGCAGGTATGCAGCTTCCGGTGTCAGCAAAGAGAGGGACGCGCTGGGTAGTTTAATTACAGTTATTTAAATATGCACTGTTGCATTTTGATACGAACTTAGAAATGTGTATAGGATTGGGATACTTAGAATGCTCACTGTGAATGTATCTTATATTGGTTTGGGAAACTTAGATCTATGTCTTGTTGTCACTACGAGAAATTGTTTCGTATTTAAGAGTATATCAGGAAGCACGTTATTACTCGTATAGGCAAGTAAGAACGGTGACACCAGTAGTTCAATTGTTGAGATTACCGCTGCGATTATATTGTTAGGTAAGATGTTTAGGAGCCGATTAGAGTAGGGGTGTTACACCTATTCCGTATACAAAATTTAAGCCCGACCGACCTTGCAAGTCCGGTCCCCAAGGTCGGTCCATTCCAGAAAGTTTCCTGGCTGGGTAAACTGGGCTCGGCCGACCTTGCAGGTCCGGTCCCCAAGGTCGGTCTGCTCTAGACCCTTGTTTAACAATGCATATTTGACTCCAAACTTCACCTTGCATATCCTAGTATGTTCTAACCTCATTTGGGCACTTCAACCACACCTTAAGACATCCACTTAACCCCTTAAACCACTCACCAAAAACCATCTTGACCATTGCACAAATTTCTTACAAAATCTTTTACACTATAATGTTTTTCCTTAGCCTTCTAAGTGGTGTTTCTTACCTATGATAGCAACCATCCCAAGGTGATTCCTCATCACCAACAACATCATCTCCCAAGCATCTTTCACCATCCAAAATTCCTTTCATATAACCACTTGAAGTTTCTCCACAAGTTTATACCTCCTCCTCTTACAAGACATTATTTTTCTCCATGTTTACCAACATTTACATAAATCCTAAACACAATTCCTCCAAGATAGTGCCTAAGTCATTTTAACACTCAAGAACTCCTTAAATCACTTTCTTTCACCAATAGAACACTTAATGATTCCTAGTATTCCCTAGGTTGTTCCCATATAGGAATGCACTTAAACCATTGGATTTCTATACAAATTTTTGACATGGTCTCCCCATAATTCTAACATGTTCCCACACATTATTCAGCTCACCAAAGCACTCCAACCATCAAACTCATTCAAGGCACTAGTCCACACATCAATTCCATCTCTTAAACAACAACAACACCAATATTCATTAACTTTAAGTGCTTGGCTCTTAGGCCCTTAAATAACATTAACTAAACACTGAATTTCCTTCATTAATAAGCAACACCTGCATTACACTCAATGCATTTAAAGCACTTATTTTGCATAAACACAAATACAATCCCAAAGGCATTACTCTAGATTAAGGTAAGCCATTTACCTTGAGTTTTCTTTCAAGAATTTTCCTCCTCTTTAGTTCTTGTTGAACAAACGGTTTCAAATGGGGTATTTGCTAATCTAAAGACCAAATCAAATTGAATACTAATGAGCATTAAGGAACTAATAAGGCTCTTGATTTAAGACTTGTACTTAGAATATGATTTAACCACTAGAAATTGAAGGAATTGCCTTATAACTTCCAAATGAGGGCTAGGCAATCAAAGATTAATGTTCTCCAACACCTCTTGAAGATGAACAAGGCTATAACAAGGAGGGAAAATGGAGCTTAAAAATCTGTAGGAATCGGTTTCAAAGACATGGAGGAAAACATGATTTTTCTTGCTCCTTTCATACCTTAGAACAATGAGGAGTGTTTTGGCTCAACAATGGAGGTTCTTCCTTCAAGAATGAGCTACACCCATGGAATTTGAAATCATCATTTGGAGGTTTTGAAGGGTGGAAATTAATCTCCAAGGTGAGGGGAGTATTATGGTGTATTTATTTTTCAATTTGGAGCTTGTATAATGGTAGAATATGGAAGAAGAAGAATGAGCTTGGTGGAGGGTTATGGAATCGCCATTTGAGGAAGAAGAGAACAAGGTGAGTGCTGGGAGGAAGAAACAAATCGTGAGGGAGAAGGGGAATGGAAGAGAGAGAAATAAAAAGGTAATATGTACTTCACTTTTTGCTTTATTGTTTTACTTTTTGACTTTTCTACTTATTTGAGAGGGGAAAAACGTGTGGGTATCAAGAGAATAAGAGAATCAGATTTTATTTTACAATTTAGAAAGGGTACTTTACTCTTATTACAATTTATACCCCATAAGTTCCCGGTGTTTACACTATTCACTAATCCGGGCCCGTTTTCCAGATTTTTTTCGTTTCTTTAATTTGAATGGTTCTTAAGTTCCCATTAGTGTTTAATTGTAGTTACGTGGTCAACTATAATTTTTACGGGGTCATTTGACCGTTTAAAGTCACATTTTCGGGTTTCCTCGAAAAACACGCTTTAGAAGTCCGTTAGCGTTTTAACGCATTATTTGGATCCGTTTTCTTCGGGAATTTTTCCCATATGTTCTTAGTGTGTAGTTAGGGTAAAAAATATATTTATAGCCCTAGTTAAGGTTATATACCTTCTAAGATACTAAAATACATGTTTTTACGTTTTGTGACTTTTACGCGTTTTCCTTTTTCTTTTGGTTTTACTTTCTTCACCAATATTCCTAAGGACTTATTTAGTCTTAGAAAATCATAATTTAATGTTAATAATGTCTTGGTATGCTCTTTGGGGTCCTAACCAAGTTCATCCAAGCTTAGAGCATGTTTTGCTCAAATTGTCTTTATGGTACTTTATTGTTTTTACTATGGTTTAAATTGTTCACTAATGTTCCTAAGGCCCTTTTTAGCCTTAATATACCATAGTTTAATAGTTAAACAACATATCAAGGTTTGGGGTATTTCAATCTACCCCCCTTAAAAGAACTTCACCCTCGAAGTTCATACTTCCCACACATTATTTGGATTAGAACATGGGGATTACTTGCAAAATAAAACTTCCCTAACCAAACATACTTCACATCACAACCTCGGACTTAACGGTCCGGGTAACATATCCACATCCATACATAACATACTTATATGATAACCTCGGACTCAACGGTCCGGGTATCTTAACAACATTGTATTTGCATAACAACCCTTAGACTCTTAGGTCTGGGTAATATAACAACATTTAGACTCATAGGTCTGGGTAACATAACGATCTTTCAGAACTCAACCACATTAGGACTCAAGGTCAAAAATAATATTTATTACACATACCACACAACATGTCTTAGCATGTATATCAACCAAAAATACCTTTTATATACATTGTGATCCCGCAGAACCCGGCCGCGATGGACACCTTCTGGTCCCCGTTCCTTTGGGAGATCAAAACAATCACTTAATTTTTAACATATATACTTCCCATGTCACCGGTCCGAAGACAAAGGCTCATACGTCCTCAGCTCGTGAGCAAGTACTACAAAAATATTCTTTGTGAGGTTAAGTAGGAGAGCTCTCTTTATTTAATGTATCAATTGAAAGTTTGGAAATACCAATTGAAAATTCTTTTGAAAACTCACTGCAACTCCAAGTCCAATTTATGCTCTTTGCATCTTTCCTTAGCGTGATTCTTTGTAACCACTTATAGGGAGCTTCAAGAGTCGTCCAACCCTGATGTGATCAGCATCAGTGTTGAACTATCCTTCCACCCCAATTTTTGTTCGGCTTCCCTTGATCTCATGAAAATCAAGTTTCACCTCCCACTTCATTTTCAATCAAAAACTAATTCAAACATTTACCTTTTTCTATCTTTTAATCCTTATAGTCATAATCATTACATCTCCAAGGGTGGAACTTTGTCCATCAATCATCTTCCAGATTCAACTTAATTCAAGTTACCTAGGGAATTTAATTCTCACTAGGTTCTATATCGGTTTCCTTCCTCTTCATAAAACACAATACTGTATATATATATATCAAATACAATGCACGGTATTACATTTAGTATTATACGAACATATATTTTCGGGGTTTTATTTCCCCGGGAGTTTCTTTACTCCCTTCCACTTGTACTCTCACACACAACAGTTAACAAAATGGATACACACTTATCACAATGGTATTCGCATCTTCTGTGCGCAATTACCACAATTAAAACATGAATGAATGCGTATGTTTATGTAACGCATGCACTAACCCTCCAAACAAATCATTTTGCGCTATGCACAACATAGTTTACGTACACTTGTACGGTAAAACACACTAAGCGGTTTTGCGCTCTACCCCCCTTAAAAGGGATTACGCCCACGTAATCAACCACTGAACATTGGTTTAAAATGTTCTACCGTCGTGAAGTGTTTTATCTTCCACGCGGTCTATTATACAATGTGTTCTAGTTAGAGGATCTTAACCATATTGGTGGTTTGGTCCCTAAACAAAGAATTCTCATTGGACTTTATTTAACTCATAACCGGTTTCGGTTCTAGCCTATGAGGCTTCTAGGCGTTAATAATTAACCATTAATTCGTATTCACAATGCACATTCGGTATCCGAAGCATGGGTTCCTCTGCTGCGCAACTTTGGTAGCTTTAGAGCTTAGTTTGCCCTATTCGTTATTGTT
The DNA here is from genome assembly GCA_023374045.1 of Limonium bicolor. Classification (NCBI taxonomy): domain Eukaryota; kingdom Viridiplantae; phylum Streptophyta; class Magnoliopsida; order Caryophyllales; family Plumbaginaceae; genus Limonium; species Limonium bicolor. Next base: position 32,325,876 of record CM041780.1, on the reverse strand, counting down.
ACTGTATTGTACATCTCCCATTTATCACCTTTATCTTGGTAATAATGGTTTCTCAACCGACGTGTGATATCTCTTACCGTGAGCGAATTCGGTGAGTTACAAACTTTCTATCCACTTTCATGATAATTTACTATATATACTACTATGTATTTCACAATGATTAACTTGATTTCTTCTCACTTACTGTTAGTTGAGATTGAGCTACTACCTAATATGTAGTGCTTCCTCAGTTACTTTCAACACTTGAGGTATATTGCATACCGGTATTTGGCATTCAGTGCTACTGCAGTCACTCATTGCTAATCATGCCTCCACATTTGGTTCTGTACAAGTACTCTTTTATTGGTACGACCTTGCATTTCCTATGCCTCGGTCCTTATAGCGTTATAAGCATCTTTCTACTTCACCACAATTAACATTTCCCCAAATTCTAGCTATCCCACTCGATCATTACTATGCAAGTGCAATACCAAAACACTCAGTCATACAGAGTGCAGAGGCGTAAACTCTTGGCAGTAAATCTCTTATGCGATTGCAATAGGAATGAACATTGTTTCCTTGTTGTCGGTATGTCTACCATCTTTATTAATCAACTCCATCTTACTGTGTGATTTATTCACATGTATTGGTCGCTTTCTGCGTACCATGTTCTCACTCATTGTACAACACTAACTTACATGGCATCCACTGTCATATTAGCTTCCCACATGTACTTTAATCATTCGTATTATGGTTCGCCATTCATTTGGATGACTTCTGAATACACTATTTTTCGAGTCTTTATGCTCCTTGAGCATTGCTCACTCGAGTTACAAGCCGGCATTACTCAGCTCGGTGCTTCACATTATACACACATGCTACTAAACAAACTGCTCTCCCGTAATATCAACATAGTCCCTCCTTAACATATTTCTTGAACTTGGTTCACATAACAACCGCTCCCGCGGTCACACAATATCGAGAGGTATCCCCACTCTTAAAGTAGTGGTTCGTTCTCCGCTTTATTCACTTGTACAACATAAACTTCTGCAATCGATTAAATTTACATAACACATTTTGTTTGTGGCTTATAAGCCTTATTGCCTCGAGCTCTGCTCATTGTAGGCTGTCCACACACATTTACCTCTCTGTACAACATTACATGGTTTGGAGGTTGCATTGGGCTCCATGACAAGGTCGTTGCATCATGTTTCCTTTCATGGGATGCCCCTTAGGAATGTCAGGTTGCCCTTTGATGACTTATATTTTCGGTGTTCAAATCGAGTATCTATTTCAACTCTTGTGTTTCCATCACTACATTTTATTCAACTTCAGTTGACCCATACACCCTTCAAGGAAAGCTCCTGGGTGTTACTAGGTTATGCCATTACATCTGGCTTGCACCTATTGGTGTGTTTAGTTAGCTACATCACTTTGCGTTCTTGGCTGGGTTTAATATTCTCTTTAGTGAAGGTCGATATTCCCTGGTAGTCTAGGTGATCATCCCGGGAGTTTCTGAAATACCCCAAACCTAAGTATGTTAAGTAAACATCAATATATGATGTAGTAAGGCTAAAATATGCCTTAGAGAGATTGGTAGACAATTTAAAGCAAGGAAAACACAAGAAAATGCCTTAAGGGCAATTTGGGCAAAAACGTGCTCTAAGCTTGGAGTGACTTTGATTAGCACCCAAATACCATTATAAGACTTTATTAATATGTCTATGGACATTTTAAATCAATTACAAAAGAAAACCAAGCTCAAAAACAAGCTTAAACACAAAATGTGCTTTAAGACTCCTTAAAGCACCTTTTTGAGAAATTATCTTAGAATTGAGTTTTGAGTGGCTAAATTCCCATGATTACACCTTAATCAACATGTGTACTAATTAGTATCACATTAGGAAGCCTAAATCAATGGGAAACCAAAAATTTCATGAATATGTGCACTAATTAGTGAATAGTGCCAAATAGTGCCCAAATTAAGCTTAAGTCAACATAAGTCAATAAGATGGTCAACCAAGACCATAAATATCTCCATTATAAGAGGGGGCCGGTTTTTGATGTGGGGAGTCACCATATGACTAAGCAATTAAAGGAAAATGAGAGGAAAGTAAAGGAAGTTACTATTTGCTTTTAAAAGCAAAATATCTTATATTAGCCTACCTTTCTTCTTCTCTCTCTTCATTTCTCTTCTTCCCATGGTTTTCTTCACCTCCTCTCTTCTCCATTCACATAAGAGCAGCCTCCATTGTTGCCTCACCTTGCTTTGTCCATAACTTGCTCATTTTAGCTCCAAATAAAAAACTAAACACATATTATTCTTAGTTAGCTCAAGCTCTAGCTTTATATCTTTTCAAATCCTTCAAAGCTCCATTTTGGTGCCAAGAGAAAACTCCATTGATGGAGGAAAATCAAGTTTGAAGAGCCCATTTGGTTCTCCATTCATTCAAGGTAAGGAAAATGTAAGAAAAACCAAGTTTCCATCACTTTCTTACATGTCCGAAAATTCTATCTTATGAGGGTTTTGTTTCACACCTAGAAATAGCTTGTTTTGATCACCAAGGTCTAGTGGAGGTCCTCTTTCATTCAATGCCCAAGTCTACCTTGAGACTTCAAAGGTAATCATCCACTTTTATACCTTAGAACTCATTTTTAACCTAGGTTTTCATTCCTTAAGGTTAGTGTATTGTTTAGCACTCATGTGAGTCATTGAATATTGATTAGAACATTGGCAAAGGAAATTTAATGGGTGGCCGAGATTCATTCAAAAACAAGGTCTAAGGAGGGAGTAAAGATAAGCTTGGAAAAACAAGGTAAAATGCTTACCTAATGGTGGTTTAAGTTTTAAGGGGTGGTATTAAGATGAGTACTAATGTAGCTTAAAGCATACATTGTGTAATGGGTTATGTAACCTAAGAAAAAGAACTTAAACAAGCTTATGAACTTGTGACTAAGGAGCCAATGGGAATGAGTTAATAAGATAAGTTTAAGGTGGATTTTAAGAGCATTATAACTACTATGAGATTGATGGGTGTATTTGCAGGTTGAAAGCTTTTATATGTGGGAAATTCAGTATTTAAATTCATGTCATTTAAGGGCCTAAGAGCCATGTCATTTAAGGGCCTAAGAGCCATGTCATTTAAGAGCCTTAGTGCTATGCAATTTAAGATTATTGCGCTATATTGAGTTATTATGAATGAGTTGATTTGGATGAGAAAATATGATGAGAAAGGACTTGATGTATGTGAGATGGTTGAATGAGGAAAACAATGCATTTGGGCATGATAATATACTAGAGAAACTATGGCAAAATTTGAGTAGGAAACTAAGCGTTTAAGGTGTTCTAAGGAGATTTTATGACTAAGGATGTTCTAGTGATAACTAAGGGTTATTTTGGTGAAAATGGATAAACCATGGAGTTCTTGAGTACTAGGAAGACCTAGGAATGTATAAGAGGGACTAGGGGTTATAATGGCGAGTTTTATGCACCAAAACCATGGTTAAGGAAGCTAGGAAACTTGTACAAGTTTGAAGGAAGAAAAAAAGGTATAATGACTTATAAGGATGTAAGCTTGTGCTAGATTATATATGGCTTTGAGAAGTTTGAGTAAAGCAAATGGGTGTGCAAAATGATGCTTGAGGAGTAGTTAAGATGGTGGTGAAGAAACATAATGATTAGTTTAGGTCTTAGGCAAAGTCACTAGAGGGAAGTGTAAGGAAGCAAGTGTTAAGTGTAAGAATTTTTGTAAGTAATTGAGTGTCAAGTTTGGTGATTTTTGAGGTAGGTTTAGTGCATGTTTTAAGGTGTTTAAACATGTAGGAAACATGTGGAAAGATTGTGGAATGAGTGGGAAAAGATTGGGGTGAATTTGGAGTTCAAAATGAGAAGAAAAGCACTTTGGGAAATAGGTTCTGCTGTGGACCGCCCCTAGGGACCGCCCCTGTGGGGAGGTCCAGCCAAATCGTGCAGGAAATTAGCTTCTGGTTGGGACCGCCCCAGAGGGGCAGTCCAGTGCAGAGAAAGAGAAAAAAATTTGTTTTGGCTTCTAATGATGGGGGTTTGAATGGTAATGGTTTTAGATGATGTATAGGCCTTGTTTGGTAACATGTAAAGGCCTTAAGAGGTGTAAACAAGTGTTACGAATTCCTAGTAAGAATTGAGAAAGTAGCTAAGGAGGTTTTAGTGGATGTTTAAAGTTGAGTTTAAGTGCCTAAATGGTATTAGGACAAATGGGGGAACTTATGGAGAAGTTTGGAGTCAAATGGGAATCTAAAAACAAAGGTCTGGAGCAGACCGGCCTTGGGGACCGGACCTGCAAGGTCGGTCGAGCCCAGTCTACACTACCGGAAAGAGTCTCTGGAATGGACCGACCTTGGGGACCAGACTTACAAGGTCGGTCATGTCTAAAATTTTGTACGGGGAAAACTCTCGGGAATGGACCGACCTTAGGGACCGGACTTGCAAGGTCGGTCGGGGTAAAATTTTCAAACGGCAATAAGTTTTGGAATGGACCGACCTTGGGTAAGGTCGGTCGGTAGGGTCGGTCGACCCTTAAGTTGTAAAAAAAAAAGAAAGAAACCCTAAGAAAGTTTAGAGGTATTAGTGGTACCCCATTAAGAGGGCAATGATGAATAAAGGTATAAAGACCTAAGGGATTAAGATAAGTATAAACTTAAAAGTTTAAGGTTAGGTTGTATGAATAAGTTGTAAAACTTATGAGGTGTTAGGTGGGGAATCATTATGGGTTAAGTAAGTTAAATAAGTTTAATTAAGTTAAGTGATTAACAACCTAAAACTGAATGAATGTTTTAGGGCTTGGATATTTGGACTCCGGAAGAGAGTAAGCAACCGAACGACCCACGGTGAACGGTACAGTTCTTCTTGTGACCTGCTTGCTAACGAGGTGTCCCTCGGCTTGTGTGATATTTGTTTTTGTGTTCTCACTAAACAAGATAAAGCATGCAACCGGAACAATATGTTTATTGTATTGTTGTGTGATGTTTGAAAACTAACACAACTTACCGTGAGAACTTACTAACCAACGTTTAGTAAGGAATTGAGTGAGACTAAGGAACGCTCCCTAACATTAGTTTGTTATAAACCGAAAGAGGTTAACCAACAAACATTGTAACACCCCATCTCGATCCAATCGTGGTTATCACAAACTTATCACCATATATACAAACTTTGTAGCGGATTCAAATACATTCCAAGACCTTGTCACGGTCTGACTACAGAATTTACTGAACATTAGTACATACAAATCTTAACCAAATACATATCCTTCTTACAATCCCCTCACATCCTATACATCTTACTAACTCAAATTGCCATACGAGTGTACACGCACAACTCGTAGGCCACACTTAACCTGTAACGCTTGTACCTCATCTTACTCTCGCGAAGGCCGCCTCCTGACGTTCACCTGTGTAGTAAAAACAGCCCCCAAAGGGGGTCAGCACGAATGCTGGTACTATCCTCTCATGGCCCCCAAGCTAACGTGGCTACGACGACTAATTGTCGATAGCATGGAGGTTGATTAGATGCACAACATAATAGAAAGTGCAATAAACAACAATCCAAATATGAACAATCAAAGTTCAACCAATTGAACGACTTAAATGTGTTCTCTTAATTAGAGAGTTAATTATTTAACTCCTTAAGTTATGTTGCCTCTTAATCTTAGTCCATCCTTATCTTACCTCAATCTTAGTCTTAGAAACAACCAACCTTTAAAAAGGAATGGATGTAGCTTATCTTAGTCTTATAATACAAACCATCCTTTAAATAGGAATGGTTGCAACTTATCTCAACCTTATCTTATATATGCCAACCGTTCTCTCATTAGAACTGGTTAGCCCTTAGTTCGTTGTTTATTTTTGTAGGGCTTGGTTAACCCTAGCCAGCAGCAGGTCACTTACCGGCAATAAACAACATTCTTAAATTGTTGGGGATGTAGGCTAGATCCCCCCACGCCATCTTAGTATGCCTCCCTCCTAAAACAAGTAGTCTGAGGAGGTCGAGTCTATATGTCGACTCTAGGCGACGAGTCCGAAGACAAGTCATATTTGGAAGTCGGTATCTGATAAGGATACTGACCTCCCTCAATACACATGTGCCGGTACCATTCCGGATTCCTCACTCCCCCCAAAGTCAAAGTTAGTAGTAGTCTCAATGCGACGTTTGTTTGTTTAACCTCTTTCGGTTATTAACAACTCATATTAGGGAGTGTTCCTTAGTCTCACACAATTCCTTACTAAACGTTTGTTAGTAGGTTCTCACAGTAAGTTGTGTTAGTTTTCAAACATCACACCACAATACAATAAACATAATGTTCCGGTTGCATGCTTTATCTTGTTTAGTAAGCACACAAAAACAAATAGCACACAAGCCGAGGCACACCTCATTAGCAAGCAGGTCACAAGAAGAACTGTACCGTTCATCGTTGGTCGTTCGGTTGCTTACTCTCTTCCGGAGTCCAAATACTCAAGCCCTAAAACATTCATTCAGTTTTAGGTTGTTAATCACTAAACTTAATTCAACTTATTTAACTTACTTAACCCATAATGATCCCCACCTAACACCTCTTAAGTTTTACAACTTAATCTTACAACTTAACCTTATACTTTTAAGTTTATACTTATCTTAATCTCTTAGGTCTTTATACCTCTAATCATCAATGCCCTCTTAATGGGGTACCATTTATACCTCTAAACTTTCCTAGGGTTTCTTTCTTTTTTTTTACAACTTAAGGGTCGACCGACCTTACTGACCGACCTTACCCAAGGTCGGTCCATTCCAGAACTTATTACCGTTTGAAAATTTTACCCCGACCGACCTTGCAAGTCCGGTCCCCATGGTCGGTCCATTCCCGAGAGTTTCCCCGTGGGATATTTAGGCCCGACCGACCTTGTCAAGGTCGGTCCCAAGTTCGGTCCATTCCAGAGACTCAATTCGTACACAAAATACAAGCCCGACTGAACTTGTAAGTCCGGTCCCCAAGTTCGGTCGATTCCAGAAACTCTTTCCGGTAGTGTAATTTGAGCTCGACCGACCTTGCTGGTCCAGTCCCTAAGGTCGGTCGGCTCCAGAACCTTGTTTCTAAATTCCCATTTGACTCCAAACTTCTCCACAAGTTCCCCCATGTGTCTTAATACCATTTAGGCACTTAAACTCTCCTTAGAACTCCCACCAAACTCTCTAAAACAATTTCCAAAGATCTACTTAAACATTCACTCAATTCTTTTAAAACTCCTAACACTTAGCACTTATTTCCTTACATTCCCAACTTGTAACCTTACCAAAACTTCAACCAACCCAAGTGTTCCCTCCTTAACAGTTTGAGAACTTCATAAACATCATTTTCCATCTTCAGTTCATTTACCAAAACTTCCTCAAGTCACCTTGCATATGCATGCACCAATTCCTCTCTTTTCCATTTATTACTCATCATTCCTAAACTCTTGGACATACCTAATCATTTCTTCCCATCCTCTTAGCACCTTAACCTTATTCTTCTTTACCTTGACCTTCCTACACCCCCCTTAGACACCTACATCCCTTTTACTCAATTTACTCCCATCACCTAAGTCCACTCATTACCATCTAAACTAAAACCTTATTGTTCCACTACTAGCATCACCACTACTTACACAAGCTTCCCAAAACTTTCATTGATATATTCCCTAGTTCATACCTAAATCACCTTAAAGCATTATACACCTTCTCCTCCAAATTTTGCACAAGTCTTACCATTCCTCTTACCATGACTTTGGTGTGTTCAATACACCCACCAATCCTCTAATTCTTCCTAGACAACTCTAGGTCATTCTCATCCTCAAGAACTCCTTAGTTAACTCATTTCCACTCAAATTCCTTTTAATGATCCCAAGTAAATCCCAGGTCATTTTAACTCATAACCATCGCTTAAACGCTTCTTTTTCTACTCAAATTTCGCCATAGCTCCTCTAGTATATTATCATGCCCAAATGCATTGTTTTCCTCATTCAACCATCTCACACACATCAAGTTCTTTCTCATCATATTTTATCACCCAAACCAACTCATTCACAACAAACTCAATATAATGCAATAATCTTAAATTGCATAGCACTAAGGATCTTAAATGACATGGCTCTTAGTCCCTTAAATGACTTAAACTTAAACACTGAATTTCCCACATGTAATAGCTTTCAACCTGCAATTACACCCATCAATCTCATAGTAGTTATAATGCTCTTAAAATCCACCTTAAACTTATATTATCAACTCATTCCCATTGGCTCCTTAATTACAAGTTCATAAGCTTGTTTAAATTCTTTTTCCTAGGTTATATAACCCATTACCTAATGTAAGCTTAAAGCTACATTGGTACTTATCTAAATACCATCCCTTAAAACTTAAACCACTATTAGGTAAGTAATTTACCTTGTTTTCTCAAGCTTATCTTAACTTCCTCCTTAGACCTTCTTCTTGAATGAATCTCGGCCACCCATTAAACTTCCTTTGCCAATGTTCTAACCAATATTCAATGACTCACATGAGTACTAAACAATACACTAACCTCAAGGAATGAAAACCTAGGTTAAAAATGTGTTCTAAGGTATAAAAGTGGATGATTACCTTTGAAGTCTCAAGGTAGACTTGGGCATTGAATGAAATAGGACCTCCACTAGTCCTTGGTGAATAAAACAAGCTAGAATAAGGCATAAAAACAAAGCCCCATGAGTAGTAATTTTCGGCCATGTAGAAGAAATGGTGGAAACATGGTTTTTCTTACATTTTTATTACTTTGAATGAATAGAGAACCAAATGGGCTCTTCAAACTTGATTTTCCTCCATCAATGGAGTTTTCTCATGGCACCAAACTTGAGCTTTGAAGGATTTGAGAAGATAGAAAGATAGGTCTTGGCCTAACTAAGAGAAATCTATACTTGGTTTTTGATTTGGAGCAAAGATGAACACTTGGTGAGCAATTGAAGGTGGAGCACCCATGGATGGAGCTCTCTCGGTTTTGGAGCAGGAGAGGAGAAGAAGAAACCGTGGAAGGAAGGAGAAATGAAGAGAGAGAAGAAGAAAGGTGGCTTACATGAAGATATTTGTTATAAAAGGTAAATAGTCTTTCTTTTACTTTCCTTCCCTTTTTCTTTTCTTATTTGATGAAGTCTTTAATGACTCATCCCTTAGAAACCGGCCCCCCCTCATTAGATAAGGATAACCTGGTCTTTGTTGACCAACTAATTGACTATGTTGACTTAAGCTTAATTTGGGCACTATTTGGCACTATTCACTAATTAGTGCACATATTCGTGATATTTTTGGTTTCCCATTGATTTAGGCTTCCTAATGTGGTACTAATTAGTACACATGTTGATTAAGATGTAACCATAGACATTTAGCCACTCAAAGCTCAATTCTAAGACAATTTCTCAAAAAGGTGCTTTAAGGAGTCTTAAAGCACATTTTGTGTTTAAGCTTGTTTTTGAGCTTGGTTTTCTTTGGTAATTGATTTAAAATGTCCATTGACATATTACTAAGGTCTTATAATGGTATTTGGGTGCTAATCAAAGTCACTCCAAGCTTAGAGCACGTTTTTGCCCAAATTGCCCTTAAGGCATTTTCTTGTGTTTTCCTTGGTTTAAATTGTCTACCAATCTCTCTAAGGCATATTATAGCCTTACTACATCATACATTGATGTTTACTTAACTTACTTAGGTTTGGGGTATTTCAAACATTGTCTTGAGACTTCTACTAACTGGAACTTAAGGGGGGAGTGAGGAACCCGGGACTGACTCCGGTCATGCATGCTAAGGAATAAGGGGGTCGGTATCTAAAGCAGATCCGACTTCCGCATAAGGACTTGTCTTCGGACTTGTTGCCTAGGGTCGGTTGCTGGCTCAGCTTCATTGGACATACAATCCAAGGTAGGAGGCATTAAGATGGTGCGGTAGGATCACATAAATCCTAAATTATAAGATAAGTTGTTTATTCAACCAATGGAGTTAATAGCTCATTGGCTAGGGTTGCTTTTGACCCGACAAAAATAAACATGGAGGTAAGATACAATCATTTCTATTTTAAAGAGTGGTTTGTATTCTAAGATTAAGATAAGGTTTGAGATAAGTTGCAACCATTCTTATTTAAAGGATGGTTTGTATTATAAGGACTGAGGTAAGCTACATCCATTCCTTTTTTAAAGGATGGTTGTTTTCTAAGACTAAGATAAGACTAAGATTGAGGTGCGAAAAGGATGGACTAAGATTAAGAGGAAACGTAACTTAAGGAGTGAAGTAATTGACTCACTAATTAAGGGAACACATTTAAGACGTTCATTGTGTTTGAAATTTGATTGTTCATAATTGGTTTGTTGTTTATTGCACCTTCTATTATGTTGTGCATCTAATCAACCTCCATGCTATCGACAATTAGTCGTCGTAGCCATGTTAGCTTGGGGGCCATGAGAGGATCGTACCAGCATTCGTGCTGACCCCCTTTGGGGGCTGTTTTTACTACACAGGTGAACGTCAGGAGGCGGCCGTCACGAGAGTAAGATGGGGTACAAGCGTTACGGGTTAAGTGTGGCCTACGAGTTGTGCATGTACACTCGTATGGCATTTTGAGTTAGTAAGATGTATAAGATGTGAGGGGATTGTAAGAAGGATATGTATTTGGTTAAGATTGGTATGTACTAATGTTCGGTATATTCTGTAGTCAGACCGTGGCAAGGTCCTGGAATGTATTTGAATCCGCTACAGAGTTTGTATATATGGTGATAAGTTTGGGATAACCACGATTGGATCGAGATGGGGTGTTACAAAAGTGGTATCAGAGCGTAGTTACGCTCTGAAGACAAGAATTACCGAACCTAGGAGAATACAGAGGTTGAGTTTGAGTTATGGGCTAAGGGTGGAGTGATAGAGTGAGAGGTGCGTTAGTTAGGACTTCCCGGTATTTACCGGATATCCATAGTACCTAGACCCGCCCTCCACATCCCTAACCCTGAATATGGGGAACAAACGCCAGAGATAAGAAAGCCTTCTCTTACTCGGGAGAAACCCGATCTGGCAGTTAGTTAATAGTAAGCAATACGAGAAACATCTTGTTAAACAATAGTTTATGAGAACTTGAACGTTTTAACTGGGGCGCAGCGGTGAAACAGGCGCTACCAAGGGAATTCTGCCAGTAAGGGAACGGAAATTACCAGCAACATGGGTAGACATGCTACGCAGTTGAGTTACCCCACCATACCAATGATAAGAAAAGCACTACGAGTGCAATGGAAAGGAAGAGATAAGCGACATGAGTACCGGACAGTGGTCCGAGTGAGCATGTGCAGACTGTTTATTGTGAGTGGTTGGAACTGGTGTAATTAAAACAAAAGAAAAGAAATTAAAACTCAAAATAATAGTCGGGCTGCAAACAAATCCCGGTCGTAGTAGTATAGTAAAGTGTAGCGACCGGGTATTGAACCGTGGGACTAAGGGGAATTATATAGTACCTAAGCGTGTCACAAAGGGGGGATTAATTGACTTGTTTCTATAAATAAAAAGGAAAGATAAAATAACTAAGTAAATAGGTAAATTAAATGGGACTCTGGTTCAGGTTAATATAATCTGCTCTTTCATGCTATGTCTACTGGTTTAATTATAATTGTTTGGCAAAATTCCTCTTATTATCTTAAGTACTAAATCATAGACTCATAAGAACTCGTTTACCATAAAATGCAAGGTCCGATGAAAACTCAGGCAAGTACTAGTAAACAGAAATTAAGTGCGAGGAATTATTTTTCCATCCGAGTACTGACTAATCCGATGAAAACAAGTTTCCTACAGATTTACGAATTAATTAACCTATCTGTTTTATCACCGATCAGATTAAAAACAGATTTTGTAAAGCATTTTAATAAATTCATGAGATTTATTAAAAAGGTGAGAGATAAGATTTTATCGTAACAAACTGTATTTAAATAAAACCAGTAAAACATATTGCATAATTAATACAAATACATAATAACCATTCCCAGAGTATGCATATTCTAGCCTGACATATTAAATAGATTAACAGTAGAAATCATCTTTAGTCACTCCTGCATTCGTTCTGCTATTTTGTATACGTCGGACTAGAGGTGGATATGGTGGAATGAAAAGAAAACTAAATGGAGAAGATGGGAGAAGAGAAATGGGATGAAACGTGTGATTTGTGGTGAAGTGGATCGATGATGGATGATGGATGATGGTAGTGTAAGTCTATTTGAAGGCAGAAGGAACGTGGGTTTATATAGAAGAAAGGAAGAGGAAGAAGATAGAGGGAACACCGTGTAAGGAAATTAAGGAATGGATTGGGGTGGCTCAACACGTGAGGATTTACTGTCGGCAGGCGCCTGATATTGTTGAAGGACTTGATGGATATATCTGCAGGCGCCGCAAAGGAAGAAGCAACTTGGGGAAGACAGTCGGCGAAGAAACCAGTCGCGTTAATTTCCGGATCTGGATCTGGACATTTACACGCGTCCGTCCCGTGTCCACACTTTGTCCACACATATATGGGCGGACACATTTGTGTCCACCCCTGTCCACCCCTTGTTACGGACAGACACTTGTGTCCCCTGTCCAACCTTTGTTATGCGGATAAGACACACTTGTGTCCGCCCTGTCCACCCTTTGTTATGCGGACAGGACACAGTTGTGTCCGCCCCTGTCCACCCTTTGTTATGCGGACAAGACACGGAATGTGTGTATTTGACTTGCGAATTTTGACCGGCTCTAGATTCTTCGTTTGGACTCCTTTTTTCGAGCCGTTTGCGCCTATGCGTTCGTCTCTTTGTCTACTTGGCTCCCAGCTTGGTTTTCCTCATGTTAAACCAATAAATTTGTGAGATAAAAATAACACATAAACTAGAGGAAAACTAACCAAGGTGGAGAAATGAGCAAGAAAAGTGTTAATATAATATATGAGATACACCTATAAAACATGCTCATTTGGACACTTATCACACCCCCACACTTATCTTTTTGCTTGTCCTCAAGCAAAACCATGTACCCAAGTAAGTAGGGAATGCTCAATACTAACAAATATTATTATGAAGGGTATGATAAACATGATCTTTAAACTTTTCGAGGAGTGTGATCCATCAACTGCTGGTGGCACAGGTGTACTCAGGGTAAAAATAAAAATTAGAGTTTCGGGGTATGATCCGGGGTACTTCAATGCTTCTTAGTTAAGGTGACTTTGAGAACTTTTACCATGGCCAACTTCTCTCAAGAATGGGCATTGAGAGAAAACAAAAGGAAAAAAAATAGATTTATGCATTTGTTTCACTTTTGCATAAGAGATGAGAAGATAATATGTAGGCATCAAGCCTTTGTATTAAGAACACTCAACTCTCTTTGTTGGTTACCAATGGTGTCTCGCAAGTCCCTTATTTATTACTTTTTTCATTATTTGACAGAGAAGCATCCTTTAGCAATCCCTAAGAAAGAAGACAGAAGGAACCCCTGAGCGATAAAAATTCAACCATTGCAGATCATTTGGTCACACCGCATATAAAATGCTCCTCAAAAGTAATCAAAATTTTAAAATTTGTACCATTTATCCCACAATTCATAACAGTATTTATTTTTAAAGAGAACAACCCACATATAAAGGGTCCACGATATTGAATTAGGACAAACGCAAGATAAGCAGAGAGATTAAGCATTTTAAGCACATAATTTCACCGAAAAGGGCACACTCCCCCACACTTAAATTGAACAATGTCCTCATTGTTCACCAGAAAAACAAGGGAAGGTTTCAGAAGACTTTTTCGGTCATTAGATAAAATAGAGAGAACACAAGGTCACAAATAAACATTTAAGCACATAAACGCTCCTCTGCAGTTTTTATTTAAATAAAAGCATAATTAAAGAAACTGGTACTCCCTTGAGATTATTTTTGCTAGTTGTTAAAGGAGTTCCCCCACACTTGAGCTTCAGCCTCAAGTAGCGTAGCTTGGTTGCGGTGTGGATATGAAGGTGCACCTGCATAAGACAATAGAAGCAACCATACTACAAACGGGGTTAAAAGTTAGCAAAAATAAAATTTTAAGAGAACCTAAAATTAAAAGAGCATAAAAGTAAATAAAGAAAAGTTCATCCGGGTTGCCTCCCAGGAAGCTGCCCTTCTTTAACGTCTTTGGCTAGATGCCTGCTTCGTTATCCTGGATCAAAATAAAAGTAGACAACAGTTTTGCCAGGATAACGAAGTTAGCAGTAATTAAAAGCAAACCACCTGGATCAAAACAAAACGTTACTTGGCAAATATAATAGGAAATGAATACTCCACAAAAACTGGTGTTTGAGGAGGTACTGCCGGTAACGTAGTTCTAACAGAAGACCCGGTGGGGATGACTTTTCTTCCTCAAATTGGAGGATGTAAAAATCCTTCTCTTGTAGGTGAGGCTCATAGAAAGAACGCTGATTGATATCATCTTCAGAGAAAGTTGATTCTTCGAAGGTGATAGTGGCGTTTTGTTTGGATATCTTGGCGGGAGGTGATGGCAATTCCTTCTCTTCATTTTTGAGGATGTAAGTATCCTCATTGTCTGGGTATAGTATATAGAAGGAGGGAAAATAACGGTAATGGACTTCAGAGGGAGGAGACTCCATGAAGTTGAGGTAGAAGCTGTCCTCTGATGGCTTGTCCGTAGTGGGGTGTTCTACCTCATGAACTGTTTCGCTCTTTGGTTGCTGCTTTTGCTGAGCGATTCTCTCCAGGTAGTCTGGTTGATCCTCTAACCATAGTTGCTCTTGGAATATGAGACAATCCTCATAATCATGAGCTCCCCCACATACCGAGCAGTATAAATCCTGCGAATAACAAGACTCTTGTTCGAACACCTCTTCCATTTGCCGCGGTAGTCGACTACAGATTTTGTTTTAGTAGGTTGTGCGTGTCCGTCCTTCTTCCGTTGAAATAAGGGCGGACGTGTTTTCGACGTCCGGTTTGCTGTCCGTCCAAATAAGGGCGGACGTGTTGTTTTCCTTTCTTGCGTCCGGCTTGCGTCCGGCCTTTTAAGGGCGGACGTAGGCCTTGTTCTTTTTTTTTGTGTTTCCGTATACAAAACGAAACTAATAAAATAGATTAGAAATAAACAGATTAGAAACAAACATAATAATAATATAAACAAAATATAATAGATAATTAATATAAACAACAAACAAAATAATATAGACAGAATATTCTAATATAACAAGCGAATAATCTGGGGCTTAGGGACTAGAATAAATCTAGTCCCCGGCAACGGCGCCATTATGCAGACTGTTTAATGTGAGTGGTTGGAACTGGTGTAATTAAAACAAAAGAAAAGAAATTAAAACTCAAAATAATAGTCAGGCTGCAAACAAATCCTGGTCGTAGTAGTATAGTAAAGTGTAGCGACCGGATATCGAACCGTGGGACTAAGGGGAATTATATAGTACCTAAGCGTGTCACAAAGGGGGGATTAATTGACTTGTTTCTATAAATAAAAAGGAAAGATAAAATAACTAAGTAAATAGGTAAATTAAATGGGACTCTGGTTCAGGTTAATATAATCTGCTCTTTCATGCTATGTCTACTGGTTTAATTATAATTGTTTGGCAAAATTCCTCTTATTATCTTAAGGACTAAATCATAGACTCATAAGAACTCGTTTACCAGAAAATGCAAGGTCCGATGAAAACTCAGGCAAGTACTAGTAAACGGAAATTAAGTGCGAGGAATTATTTTTGCATCCGAGTACTGACTCATCCGATGAAAACAAGTTTCCTACAGATTTACGAATTAATTAACCTATCTGTTTTATCACCGATCAGATTAAAAACAGATTTTGTAAAGCATTTTAATAAATTCATGAGATTTATTAAAAAGGCGAGAGATAAGCTTTAATCGTAACAAACTGTATTTAAATAAAACCAGTAAAACATATTGCATAATTAATACAAATACATAATAACCATTCCCAGAGTATGCATATTCTAGCCTGACATATTAAATAGATTAACAGAAACAAGAGTAGTAGAAATCATCTTTAGTCACTCCTGCATTCGTTCTGCTATTTTGTATACGTCGGACTAGAGGTGGATATGGTGGAATGAAAAGAAAACTAAATGGAGAAGATGGGAGAAGAGAAATGGGATGAACGTGTGATTTGTGGTGAAGTGGATCGATGATGGATGATGGTAGTGTAAGTCTATTTGAAGGCAGAAGGAACGTGGGTTTATATAGAAGAAAGGAAGAGGAAGAAGATAGAGGGAACACCGTGTAAGGAAATTAAGGAATGGATTGGGGTGGCTCAACACGTGAGGATTTACTGTCGGCAGGCGCCTGATATTGTTGAAGGACTTGATGGATATATCTGCAGGCGCCGCAAAGGAAGAAGCAACTTGGGGAAGACAGTCGGCGAAGAAACCAGTCGCGTTAATTTCCGGATCTGGATCTGGACATTTACACGCGTCCGTCCCGTGTCCACGCTTGTGTCCACACATATATGGGCGGACACATTTGCTCACGTCCACCCCTTGTCCACGCTTGGTTCCACGGACACATTTGTGTCCACCCCTGTCCAACCTTTGTTATGCGGATAAGACACACTTGTGTCCGCCTCTGTCCACCCTTTGTTATGCGGACAGGACACACTTGTGTCCGCCCCTGTCCACCCTTTGTTATGCGGACAAGACACGGACAACACACGGATGTGTGTATTTGACTTGCGAATTTTGACCGGCTCTAGATTCTTCGTTTGGACTCCTTTTTTCGAGCCGTTTGCGCCTATGCGTTCGTCTCTTTGTCTACTTGGCTCCCAGCTTGGTTTTCCTCATGTTAAACCAATAAATTTGTGAGATAAAAATAACACATAAACTAGAGGAAAACTAACCAAGGTGGAGAAATGAGCAAGAAAAGTGTTAATATAATATATGAGATACACCTATAAAACATGCTCATTCGGACACTTATCACACCCCCACACTTATCTTTTTGATTGTCCTCAAGCAAAACCATGTACCCAAGTAAGTAGGGAATGCTCAATACTAACAAATATTATTATGAAGGGTATGATAAACATGATCTTTAAACTTTTCGAGGAGTGTGATCCATCAACTGCTGGTGGCACAGGTGTACTCAGGGTAAAAATAAAAATTAGAGTTTCGGGGTATGATCCGGGGTACTTCAATGCTTCTTAGTTAAGGTGACTTTGAGAACTTTTGCCATGGCCAACTTCTCTCAAGAATGGGCATTGAGTAGAAAACAAAAGGAAAAAAATAGATTTATGCATTTGTTTCACTTTTGCATAAGAGATGAGAAGATAATATGTAGGCATCAAGCCTTTGTATGTAAGAACACTCAACTCACTTTGTTGGTTACCAATGGTGTCTCGCAAGTCCCTTATTTATTACTTTTTTCATTATTTGACAGAGAAGCATCCTTTAGCAATCCCTAAGAAAGAAGACAGAAGGAACCCCTGAGCGATAAAAAATCAACCATTGCAGATCATTTGGTCACACCGCATATAAAATGCTCCTCAAAAGTAATCAAAATTTTAAAATTTGTACCATTTATCCCACAATTCATAACAGTATTTATTTTTAAAGAGAACAACCCACATATAAAGGGTCCACGATATTGAATTAGGACAAACGCAAGATAAGCAGAGAGATTAAGCATTTTAAGCACATAATTTCACCGAAAAGGGCACACTCCCCCACACTTAAATTGAACAATGTCCTCATTGTTCACCAGAAAAACAAGGGAAGGTTTCAGAAGACTTTTTCGGTCATTAGATAAAATAGAGAGAACACAAGGTCACAAATAAACATTTAAGCACATAAACGCTCCTCTGCAGTTTTTATTTAAATAAAAGCATAATTAAAGAAACTGGTACTCCCTTGAGATTATTTTTGCTAGTTGTTAAAGGAGTTCCCCCACACTTGAGCTTCAGCCTCAAGTAGCGTAGCTTGGTTGCGGTGTGGATATGAAGGTGCACCTGCATAAGACAATAGAAGCAACCATACTACAAACGGGGTTAAAAGTTAGCAAAAATAAAATTTTAAGAGAACCTAAAAATTAAAAGAGCATAAAAGTAAATAAAAGAAAAGTTCATCCGGGTTGCCTCCCAGGAAGCTGCCCTTCTTTAACGTCTTTGGCTAGATGCCTGCTTCGTTATCCTGGATCAAAAATAAAAGTAGACAACAGTTTTGCCAGGATAACGAAGTTAGCAGTAATTAAAAGCAAACCACCTGGATCAAAACAAAACGTTACTTTGGCAAATATAATAGGAATATGAATACTCCACAAAAACTGGTGTTTGAGGAGGTACTGCCGGTAACGTAGTTCTAACAGAAGACCCGGTGGGGATGACTTTTCTTCCTCAAATTGGAGGATGTAAAAATCCTCCTCTTGTAGGTGAGGCTCATAGAAAGAACGCTGATTGATATCATCTTCAGAGAAAGTTGATTCTTCGAAGGTGATAGTGGCGTTTTGTTTGGATATCTTGGCGGGAGGTGATGGCAATTCCTTCTCTTCATTTTTGAGGATGTAAGTATCCTCATTGTCTGGGTATAGTATAGAGAAGGAGGGAAAATAACGGTAATGGACTTCAGAGGGAGGAGACTCCATGAAGTTGAGGTAGAAGCTGTCCTCTAATGGCTTGTCCGTAGTGGGGTGTTCTACCTCATGAACTGTTTCGCTCTTTGGTTGCTGCTTTTGCTGAGCGATTCTCTCCAGGTAGTCTGGTTGATCCTCTAACCATAGTTGCTCTTGGAATATGAGACAATCCTCATAATCATGAGCTCCCCCACATACCGAGCAGTATAAATCCTGCGAATAACAAGACTCTTGTTCGAACACCTCTTCCATTTGCCGCGGTAGTCGACTACAGATTTTGTTTTAGTAGGTTGTGCGTGTCCGTCCTTCTTCCGTTGAAATAAGGGCGGACGTGTTTTCGACGTCCGGTTTGCTGTCCGTCCAAATAAGGGCGGACGTGTTGTTTTCCTTTCTTGCGTCCGGCTTGCGTCCGGCCTTTTAAGGGCGGACGTAGGCCTTGTTCTTTTTTTTTTGTGTTTCCGAATACAAAACGAAACTAATAAAATAGATTAGAAATAAACAGATTAGAAACAAAAAATAATAATATAAACAAAATATAATAGATAATTATAAACAACAAACAAAATAATATAGACAGAATATTCTAATATAACAAGCGAATAATCTGGGGCTTAGGGACTAGAATAAATCTAGTCCCCGGCAACGGCGCCATTATGCAGACTGTTTAATGTGAGTGGTTGGAACTGGTGTAATTAAAACAAAAGAAAAGAAATTAAAACTCAAAATAATAGTCAGGCTGCAAACAAATCCTGGTCGTAGTAGTATAGTAAAGTGTAGCGACCGGATATCGAACCGTGGGACTAAGGGGAATTATATAGTACCTAAGCGTGTCACAAAGGGGGGATTAATTGACTTGTTTCTATAAATAAAAAGGAAAGATAAAATGACTAAGTAAATAGGTAAATTAAATGGGACTCTGGTTCAGGTTAATATAATCTGCTCTTTCATGCTATGTCTACTGGTTTAATTATAATTGTTTGGCAAAATTCCTCTTATTATCTTAAGGACTAAATCATAGACTCATAAGAACTCGTTTACCAGAAAATGCAAGGTCCGATGAAAACTCAGGCAAGTACTAGTAAACGGAAATTAAGTGCGAGGAATTATTTTTGCATCCGAGTACTGACTCATCCGATGAAAACAAGTTTCCTACAGATTTACGAATTAATTAACCTATCTGTTTTATCACCGATCAGATTAAAAACAGATTTTGTAAAGCATTTTAATAAATTCATGAGATTTATTAAAAAGGCGAGAGATAAGCTTTAATCGTAACAAACTGTATTTAAATAAAACCAGTAAAACATATTGCATAATTAATACAAATACATAATAACCATTCCTAGAGTATGCATATTCTAGCCTGACATATTAAATAGATTAACAGAAACAAGAGTAGTAGAAATCATCTTTAGTCACTCCTGCATTCGTTCTGCTATTTTGTATACGTCGGACTAGAGGTGGATATGGTGGAATGAAAAGAAAACTAAATGGAGAAGATGGGAGAAGAGAAATGGGATGAACGTGTGATTTGTGGTGAAGTGGATCGATGATGGATGATGGTAGTGTAAGTCTATTTGAAGGCAGAAGGAACGTGGGTTTATATAGAAGAAAGGAAGAGGAAGAAGATAGAGGGAACACCGCGTAAGGAAATTAAGGAATGGATTGGGGTGGCTCAACACGTGAGGATTTACTGTCGGCAGGCGCCTGATATTGTTGAAGGACTTGATGGATATATCTGCAGGCGCCGCAAAGGAAGAAGCAACTTGGGGAAGACAGTCGGCGAAGAAACCAGTCGCGTTAATTTCCGGATCTGGATCTGGACATTTACGCGTCCGTCCCGTGTCCACGCTTGTGTCCACACATATATGGGCGGACACATTTGCTCACGTCACCCCTTGTCCACGCTTGGTTCCACGGACACATTTGTGTCCACCCCTGTCCAACCTTTGTTATGCGGATAAGACACACTTGTGTCCGCCTCTGTCCACCCTTTGTTATGCGGACAGGACACACTTGTGTCCGCCCCTGTCCACCCTTTGTTATGCGGACAAGACACGGACAACACACGGATGTGTGTATTTGACTTGCGAATTTTGACCGGCTCTAGATTCTTCTTTGGACTCCTTTTTTCGAGCCGTTTGCGCCTATGCGTTCGTCTCTTTGTCTACTTGGCTCCCAGCTTGGTTTTCCTCATGTTAAACCAATAAATTTGTGAGATAAAAATAACACATAAACTAGAGGAAAACTAACCAAGGTGGAGAAATGAGCAAGAAAAGTGTTAATATAATATATGAGATCCACCTATAAAACATGGCTCATTCGACATTATCAGCATGACGTGGGATAGTATAAAGCATAAGAGTGTGTTACTGGAAAGTCCAGTTAGGAACGGTGAACTCAACCCTATACAATGGAGAAGTTACAACCTGGCCGAGATAACGTGAACGATGGTAGAAACTCATACAAATTGTATACCGAATAGGACTACGATGTAGTGCCTAAATGAGAATCATTACTAGTAACCACAACAAAATGTGTGGAGACAGGAGACGGGAGTAAGTCAGAAGTAAATAACAAGGGGTTCCCTCAAGAAAGAGGAACGCCCTGATAAGTTATAGCACTTCAAAACGGCAAGGAGGAAACTGCTAAAGGGTCAGTTATCAAAATAAAGAACATCGAAGGAGTCCGGATGACTACCAAAGATATAAAATATTAGGAGGAAGTACTTACATTACTGATGCGCAAAGCACCGGTAACCCTCTTGCATGGCGCACTTGCCATAGAAAGTGCTACCACTGCTAAATATACAGGAAGCCATCATGGGAGATAAGTAGACGTACGGTTGTAGTACATAGTAATACCCGGTACTATAAATCCATAAGAACGGAAAATGAGACCGTGGAAAGGTCTGACGACCGACCATGATAAGGTGAGCCGACACATTAGACAGCAGGGAGCTGAACTTCGACGAAGTATCAAATGATATAAATTTTAGCAACAGTACAACCTACTACAACAACAATAACCGACAGCACGGTAAGAACACTAAACCCGGATCTCAAAGAGAAGAACATAAGAGATCGCTCAATAATTTAAGCAAAACACTACGTAGTGATAACGTACAAGGAATGCATTACGGAATACAATGGAGACCATCGACATAAGAACTTTCAACAAGGATGGGATAAGACCCCCAGATTGATCGCTAAGAATACCAGTAATAAGCATTCTTCAAGGAAGATGTTGGAAAACCCAGAAAACAAGGATAAAAGAAATGAACGTAAGCTATAACCTACTAAGGATTAAAGACGTACAACTCTGGAAAAGGAAAGCTCAGAAGACTACCCCCACAGAGCGGGCATAGTCAAGCCGAACAAACTGATGAATGACAGCTAATACTGTTTGCCTAACTCATTAACACCCAAGTGTGAACAATCATCAACGGGTGGCGTAGTCAATGGAAGTTGAACGAAGCGTTGAGATGGAAGCATAAGATGACAGGATGATATCCAACTTGGACACCGTAAGGCAAACACCTAATACGAACTTATCCTTATTTGCTAAAAGAAATAAGTCTAATAAAACGACAGTATTGTCAAAGACACTAAGTAACCTCAGATCACCTGAATAAACTTCCATAGCAGGAAGCAGGATGCAGCGACTTACCATGAAACCCAATACTACATTTAGTATGTAACCTAACGGTGGATAGTGTTCAAGGAAACAAAAACCTATAAGGATGACCTACGGATGAGTAAGAGTACAAGTAATGAACTGAGGCATTAAGCACAAAGAGCCTACGAGCCAAGGATGTTAACCACATCAGAGCCAAGGTACAGTAAGTTGTAAGCGAGCTTATGTAAGCCATGAGGAACTACAATTCGTAGATATGAACGGTTACAAACCTATAACTTAGATTGGGGAAAATATTACCAAGAAAGGGTACCAATGAGAATATTGAGATAATGCTAAGGACAGGGGCGGAGAACGAACCATTCCTTTAGGGTGGGGATACCTCTCCTTGTTGTGAGGCCATGAGTGGGAATAAACCCCTCAAAAAGGGCTTTCACTTATTAGAGATGTAATTCACTTTTGTTAGAGAATGAAAACTGTAAACCTTGAGATTACCTTAGAACATACCAGATACACTTGAGTAATAAGGAAGGCTGCACAGACAGACCTCATATCCAACACCCAGGATTTAAGAATCAGTAATCGTCAGAGATAGACATTGTGAGTGCACATTATGGCACGTCAAGTGACCAATGCTCAGAAGAGCTAGTGATTAAACGGATGACTTCTTCAGTAACCGGTTAAATTACAAGGTAAATAACATCATAAAGGGTGGAAGAACGTGAGAGAGACTGACCTACAAACGACACCAAAATTGAAGTAAAACACCTTCATGTTTAGAGACAACCATTTTGCAAACGGCACGGCAACCGCCATACACCGAAATTGGAGAAACCCCAGTGTGCTTACACCAGGAGGGAATTGAATATAAGATAAGATGTTAGAATAAGTAAGTAAGTAGTTGCACCATCAATGGGCAACAGAGTAAGGGCCAGCTACCACGGTAGTAGTGGTCGTGAGTACAATATTTATATAAGGGGGATTAAGTCATGGTGCGCAATAAAGTGACCATTATGTATAAGCCGTCAAATATTGACACCGAGGCAACTAGATCTGTGAGCAGAAACCAATATGAGTAAGGAAATAAGATGGTAGACGAACTATGCATTGATGTCAGTAGTCTGGACCTGGTTAGGTAAGATTTCACAGGAAGCACAGTACCCACTCCTTAAGGAACTGGAAGTGCATTCCTAGTAGAACAAATAGGAGAAAGAAGATAAGAGGCTCTATGGAAAGACACCTCAGTCACTAAGAGACCGAATCAGTACGGGATACAAAAGGAACTAGAGCATACAATACCCAAGAACATAGTAAATGGATTTTCCTTGATTAAGTTCAAGAAGAACAATAAGTGTTATTATGGAACGATGAAAGAGGAGATCGACAACAGAATACTTCATAGTTAGCAATGGTTAAACGTGTGACGGACACTACGAGTTTACTTGAAATACCTCAAACTTAGATATGGTGTTTAAATGATAAAGTAAGATATAAGAAGGCAAAATAATGCCTTATAAACATTAAGAAACCATTTTAACCAAAGAAAACATAAGTGAACACCAAAAGAGCAGTTTAAGCAAAAACGTGCTCTAAGCTTGGAGAGACTTGGGTGAGTACCCAAATATTGTTCTAAGACCTTAGTAATATCATAATGGTCATTTTAAATCAATTACCAAAGAAAACCAAGCTTGAAAACAAGTTAAAACACAAAATGTGCTTTAAGGAGTCTTAAAGCACATTTTTGAAAAATTGTCTTGTAAATGGGTTTTGAAAGGCTAAATGTCCATCATTACTCTTTAATTAACATGTGTACTAATTATTATCACATTAGGAGGTCTAAATCAATGGGAAATCAAAAATTTCACAACTATGTGCCTTGTTTTGTGAATAGTAATTAAATTAAGCTAGTTTATAACATAAGTCAATATAAGTGAGCTAATCGGTCAACAAAGACTAAATCACCCCTTGCTACTTAATGGAGGCCAGTTTCTAAGGGGATGACTCACCATGTGAGTAAGCTAGATTATTAGTAAATAAGATAGAAATGTACTAGTCACTATTTGCTTTTGTAAAGCAACATAAATATCTCACCTTTAATCACCTCTCTCCTCACCTCTTCATTCTCTCTTGTTCCCACGGTTTTGAGCTGCTCCTCTCTTCTTCTCCAACGTGAAGAACAACCTCCATGCTAGCTTCAACTTCCCTTGCACACATCTTGCTCATTTTAGCTCCAAAACCAAAACAAATCACATATTCTTCTTAGTTAGCTCAAGCTCTCTCTTTCTATCTTTTCAAAACTTCAAGAGCTTTGATTTGGTGCCAAGTCAAACCACCATTAGAGGAGGAAACTCAAGCTTGGAGACTCTATTAGCTTCTTCATTCTCTTAAGGTAAAGAAAATGTATGAAAATCTAGGTTTCCATCATGTTCTCTCCATGTCCGAAAATTATCACTCATGGGGTTCCATTTTTATGCCTTGTTCTAGCTTGTTTTCTACTCTCCAAAGGATAGAGGAGGTCCTTCTTGCTTCATATCCAAGCTTGTCTTGAGAAACTAAGGTAAAACAATCAATTCAATACCTTAAAACACATTTTTGACCTAGGTTTTATTCCTTAAGGTTAGTGTGTTGTTTAGTGCTCATTAGAGTCATTGGATATTGTTTAGAACATTGGCAAGGAGATATATATTGGTGACTGAGATTGCTCAAGGGAAATCTAAGAGGAAAAGTTTGTGAAGCTTGTGAAAGAGCAAGGTAAATTACTTACCTTAAGGTGTTTTATTGTTTAAGGGAATGAGATTTAGATATGTGATGAGTTTAGTGTAGAGTTTACATTAGAAAAGGGCTATATATAACCTAGGAGAAACAATGATTATGTTTGAGAACTTGTGACTAAGGAGCCAATGAGAAAAGAGATAGTCAAACTATGTTGAGATGAATTACAAGAAGCATTTTATTTCAATGGGAGCCTTGTTGTGTGTATTCGCAGGTTAAAGGCAAATATATGTGGAAATTCAGTGGTTAAGATTATTGTCATTTAAGGGCCTAAGTGCCAAGCATTTTTAAGTTTATACACTATATGATGATGTGGTGTAGTTTTAGGGTAAATTGTGTGTTAAGGTGTTATGATGGGAATTTGAGTGATCCTGGTTGTTTGATGGTGAAAAACCAAGTGTTTGGAATGATCTTTGGAGGTTATTTTAATGAGTTTGGAGGATGGTCTAAGATGAGTTCAAGGGTCTAAATGATGTTAGAACTCATTAGGATGCTTGGGGAAAATTTTGGAATTGAAAGAACAACTTAAGAGCAAAGTCTGTAGTTGTCCGACCCAGGGTCCGACCCAGTTATAGGTCGGACGGACCTCTGTTAAGCCACCGTAAAATGTTCTGGAATGGTCCGACCCAGAGGACTTGGGTCAGACATGGGTCGGACGGGCGTGTTTTAAAGGAACGGTAGAGTTTCTGGAGTGGTCCGACCCAGTTTGTTGAGTCGGACATGGGTCGGACAGGTAAGGCTTAGAAGACGGAAAATTTCTGGAATGGTCCGACCCAGTTGGTTGGGTCGGACGTGGGTCGGACAAGTGGAGTTTTTGCAAACCCGAAAGTTACTGGAAGGGTCCGACCCAGTTGGTGGGTCGGACGGTGGGTCGGACGACCATTAACACTTAAAAAAAAGAAATTTTGAATTCTAAGGATGATAATTGGTAATAAGGTATGCCTTTGGTAGGGTAGTAATGATTAGGACCCTAAGAACTTAAGGAAATAAGTTAAGTTAAGTAAAAACCTTAAAGTTTAAAGTTAAGTTTATAAGGTTAAGTGGCAAAGACTTAAGAGGGTATTGAATGGGGATCTTTAGGGACTAAGTGAGTTAAGTAAGGTGCAAGTAACTAATGGCCTAAAAATGAATCAATGTTTTAGGTTTGTGAGTTGGGACCCCAGAGAAGGTTAAACAAACGACGGACGACGGTGAACGGTACAGTCTTTCTTGTGACTTGCTTGCTAACGAGGTGTCTCTCGGCTTGTGTGCTATCTGTTTATTTGCTACGACTAAGACAAGATAAAGCATGCAACAGGTTACACTTATTCTCGTTGTGAATGTGTTCGCTTACACTAACCCACGAGACCTGAGAATGTTGCTAACTAAGTTTGGTACTCACTGAGTTATGGATGAGAACTAAGTATTAGTGATTATTGGTTTTTACCCGTCAAGGTTTAACTAACGCTTGGTAATTAAGGCTTTCATTAACCATAACTTGGGGGTGGGAGTGAGGAATCCGGAATGGTACCGGCACATGTGTTTTGGGGGAGGTCGGTATATGAATCAGATCCGACTTCCAAATAAGACTTGTCATTAGACTCGTCGCCTAGGGTCAACAAACCGACCCGACCACCCGGGCTACTGTGCGAGGTGGGAGGCACATTAAGGATGGCATGGGGGGATCAAGCCTACATGCCCAACAAATTAAGAAAGGTAGCTTATTGCCGGATAGTGCACTGCTACCGGCTAGGGTTAACCAAGCCCTACACAATAAATAAGCAACCAATTAAGGGCTAACCAATCTAATAGTGGAACGGTTGGCAATCATGAGATTAAGGAGATTGTGAATTTAAGGGGTTAAGATCTAACTCACTTATTAAGGGAACGCTTGTGTCGTTCATTTACATTTGAGCTATTTGTGATCATTATGGTTGGTTGTTTTATTGCATTTCATATTATGTTGTTATGCTAATCAACTTCCATGCTATCGACAATTAGTCGTCATAGTCCCGTTAGCTTGGGGGCCATGGGAGGGTCGTACCAGCATTCGTGTTGACCCCCCTTTGGGGGCTGTTTTTACACTTGCAGGTAAGCGGCCGGTGAAATCACACCACGAGAGTAGGAGCGGGTAGCCCTAGGTGGGACTTTATTTTGAGTACGGGTAGCGCCTGTGCACCCGTCAGTTAGTAGTTGAGCATGAGCTCGTGAAATATTGTATGGTTTTGGGAGAATACTTAAAACTCAGTTGGTGTATGTATTGTTCATATGTGATTGTAAATATTTAAGTAACGGTATTTCTTGTTGGTTAGACCGTAGCAAGGTCCTGGTGATAGTTTATTCCCACTGCGACGTTTAAGCATTATCGGTTAAGTAGCGATAACCACGACTGGCTTAGAACGGGGTGTTACAAAAAGTGGTATCAGAGCGTAGTTACGCTCTGATCAAGAAATACCGGGCATAAGAAACCACCGAGTTAGAATATAAGTTAAGAAATAAGTGATGGGTTAAGGGTGTGAGCTGATAGTGTGAGTAGAGTCAGATGACCACTAATAAGTGTGGATCGTCTTTACCGTCTATGGACGTTATAAATTTGTTAACCAAAACAGTGGTGGATACGGAACTAATGTGAGTTGTGGTTGTTCAGATGTCAGGAAGGAGAGGCCGAGGCCGTGGTAGAGGCGAGGATGCTTCAGAGATACCGGAAGGGCAGACGATCGCAGAGATCGTGGCTGCCGCACTAGGGCATATGGGCTATCAGCCTGGTGTGGGTGCACCACCTCCACCGCCACAACCTAGGGAACCAAATTGGGTGAAGAGCCTAGCAGATCTTTGACCCGCGCACTTCAAGGGGGAGACCGATCCCGCCAAGCTTGAGGCGTACATCTCCGAGCTGGAGACCGCCTTTGAGACCCTTGATGTCCCTGCTGGGATCAAGGTGCGTCTGGCTGCTTTCTATCTGAAGGGGGCGGCAGGCGATTGGTGGAAGCTAGTGAGGGCCGAGCATGTGGCCAATCCAGAGTTCGGCTGGGAGCAGTACACCGCCTAGCTATGAGTAAAGTACTACCCCGCCCATGTCTAGACAAAGAAGCGCCTACAGTTGGATGCGCTCAAGCAGACTGACAAGATGACGGTGGACGAGTATTACACAGAGTTCACCGCCTTGCTCCGTCTTCTGCCAGGTCTTGGGTATTCAGACCAGATACTGGTGGACCGCTTCTATGGCGGGCTTAGCCATCGACTCCGCTACGGCATGGGGCCGACAAGTTATACTACCTTGCAGGTAATAAGAATGAGTAAGATATAATTAAGTGAATAAGATTTAGTTTGTGAGAAATAAGAGGAACTAATACCTTCGGAAGCAGGAGTGCTACCATGCCGCTGCTAAGGTTGAGATAACTGTCTAGCTGAGGGACGAGGACAATGCCAAAAGAAAGAGTGCTGGGAAGAGTACAGAACACCAAGGGCAAGGTGAGTACAAGAAACAGAAGTACCAGCCTCAAGCCCAAAAGAACCAGAACCAAAAAGGAAAGGAGGAAAAGGAGAAGGCTACTGATGAGCCACTGAAACTGACTTATGCTTATGCTGCTAAGCCCCTGCGCTCCAGGTGATAAGCCGCAGACTTATCATATTTTATGCACTAGATTTAGTATTATATTTATCTAAATAAAGTTATATTTATGTTATTTATGCTTATTATGTGTTAAAGTATAATATTTGTACAGACTTATGTTTTTATGAGTTTTCTGTGCAAGGAATGATTTTCTAGGCAAAAGTTCAGTTGAAGCTGGACTCCATGCCGGGTTGTTTCTGCACGGCATAAGCACAGAACAGAAAAGAGGCCTAGCCGGACCTAATGCCGGGTAGATTCCATCCGGCATAAGTAAAGAGTCGCCACGGTTGACCAAGCGATAGCAGTTATTGACCGTTGGTGAAAAGGATGATGCCGGGTGTGATACCGGGTATCTTCTACCCGACATATGCACTGTTTCGCACGGAATTGACGGTTTCGACCGTTAGCAGTTGGGCGCATTTATCATGTGTGCCGGCTACTGGTGATCCGGCACGACGCCTGGCAACGACACAATTAATGCCTATAAATAGGCCGAGGAAGGCTACAATTTAACACACTTCAACACCCCTATACACTCCACTCACAACTCCAATTCCGCCGCACTCCATTGTTGGTGACCAAGGAAGTTTCTACAGTTCCATCCACGCGAAGAAGAAGAAGAAGATCCTGTCGGGTTAAGGCTATGACCATTCCCTTCTCCCCTTTGTATTCTCTTCTTGTAGTTGTGTGAATGGAGATGTAGAACTCCTTGCTTGTTCTTGGTTAGGGATGAATTCCTTCTTTGTAAACACTATGATCATTTCAATATAATTCAAGCATTCATTAAGCCTTTGTTCTTCTTACAAGAGAATGATGTAGGCCACTTTGTTCTCTTTCTTCAAAGTCTACTTGAGGAAGAAAAGCCCAAGAGTAGAATTGGTTGAGAAGCCTTAATGGTCTTTAATGTTTTCATCTATGATTTAGGGTTAACATAAAAGATTACGAATTAACCCATCTTCCCCCATTACCTTGTTCATTTCGTGGCATGACATATGCTCGATTTGCTAATAGGTAGTGAGTTTCTTGTTATCAGATCCGAAGCAAGAAAGTGGTATTTACAATTTGAACGTGCCGGGTGTACTGCCGGGTCTCCTGTGTCCGGCACATTCAACGTCTTTGAATGTGCCGTGCATCTGGTGTCCGGCAGGATGTCCGGCTCATTCTCATTGGTTGGTTAAGTTTGAGTTTTGAAGTTCATTGCGTGATCATATTGTTACTTGGTTAATATAATTCCGAATCTAGGACAAATTATTATTTAGTTAGGATTTTTAGTTAATTAATTGTTAATTACTTTTCCCCCTTTTTATTATAGAATAGGCTTTTGCCCGGATTAGGACTAGTTTTCTATAAGTCCCTTGGGTTCGATACTCTCGGTCGTAATATATATACACTATACTCCGACCGGGTTTTATTTGCTACCCGTAGAAGAGTTGTAGGATTAGTTTATTATTAGTTTAATTATTTTGTTCTTTTGTATATAGTTTATCCTAACAATTTCTCTGTTAGCAAATTGGCGCCGTTGCCGGGGACTTAGAATTAGTCCAAGTCCTAAATTCGGTAAAACGCCCTATTCTTTATTCTTTGATTATTTGATCCTTTGATTCCTTGATTCTTTAATTTATTTTTTCCCTTAGTTTTGCAGACTTGAATGTGCCGTGCGGAGTGCCGGGTGTCTGTCACCCGGCAAACTCGGAGGAGGTCTGATGCCGGATACGTTTTACCCGGCATTGCGTCTGGCATGTTCAAAGTTTTTCAAAATTTCTTATAGTATTGAGTTCTTGGCAATTTAAATTTGTTCTTGCTTACTCCCATTCGTTATTTCTCTCTCCTAATAGTCCCTATACTATGATTCTTTAATTTAGATTTCGAGTTTGAACTTGCCGTGTATTATGCCGGGTTTACTATACCCGACTTATCGGAGAAAGTCCTATGCCGGACAGGGTTTATCCGGCATGTCACCCGGCATGTTCAAATAAGTAGGGACAGTTAGGGTGATCCCATACAATCCCTTATTTACTCTTACATTTATTTTGATTATCCTTTTTACTTTTTCTTTTAATTAAGTTATGTTCGATTTTTGGTCACGCCGGGCAACATGCCGGTTTGTACACACCCGGCATTAGTGGAGGAAGTCCACTGCCGGGTAAGAGTCACCCGGCCCTCTGTCCGGCATAACCAAAAATTTGTTCATTCGTGTATTTTCATAATTTTAATTATGTCATTATATTATTTCTTTTATTATTACGAATATTATAACGTTTTCTCTTGCTCCTCCTGAAGTTATCCAAGTGAATGCTTCTTCGGTCAACGAGTACTCCTGACAATTTAGCCAACCTTGATCCAGAGATCGAGAGAACCCTACTTCATACTTTAAGGCAACAAAGAATTCTACAAGAAGCAGATCCTACACCAATGGCAGCACCTACCGTCCGTAACATATACCGGCCTTCTAACCAAGACCAGAAACCAGCAATCGACCTTCCTCTCCTTCCTCAAAACGAATACGATGAATGGCAAAAACTTAAGCCATATCATCAAATTAGATGCATAAAGGAGTTGGGCCTTTTTGACGGTACAAATCCGGACGATGCTTTGCTCCACGTCACTAAATTTCTACAGCATACAAACACCCTAACCTCCACAAATAACGTCCTCCAATATGCCAGGCTTTCCCTCTTCCCCCATAGCCTTACAGGGAATGCCAACAAGTGGTACCACAGTCTAACCCCCAGTACCATCACCACATGGGAGGACATGGCAACCAAGTTTTATGACAAGTTCATGCCTCTAAGTCGCACCCTGGAGATGATCGCCGAGATATACAACTTCAGACAACCCACCTCGGAGAACATCTGTGAGACTTGGGACAGATTCAAAGGGTTGCTACGCACATGTCCACACCACGACCTCACCAAGGAACAACTATCTCAGTTGTTTTACAAGGGATTGGTCAACCAATGCAAGACCATGATCCTTTCCTCCCTTGGTGCAGACATATTGAAGAAGCCTGGAGATCAATTCCTTAGTGGAGTTTAATCTCTTTGCGAAGAGATTAGAGATTGGGCCACAGGTGGAACCAGGGGTGGTACCGCTGGTTTATTTCAAGTGGAAGAGGGCGACTCCAAATTCGACAAATTGATGCAAAGTCATGAGCAGTTATTGGAGAGTAATGCCCAGACGTCAACGAAGGTTAGTGCTCTACAGAAAGTGGTGGAGCAAATAGCAATGAACAAACTTCCTCAACAAGCGAACGTGGTTAGTGCACGACCACACGCTCCGAGCCCTGATATGCCAGACTTTCAGAATGTTGAGGAAGTCAACTATCTGAGTAACCAAGGGTATCGGCAGCCATGGCAACAGGGGTACCAACCCCCTCAACACTTCCAGAGTCAAGCCGGCTACCAGGGAGGTCCAAGGCAATTCAGACCATCCCATCCTGCATGATCATCAGAGGCTAAAATGCCTAAACTTCGTGACATGATGTCAGCCCTGATGAACAAGACCCAGGATACTCACAACGAGATCTCGACCATTCGCAAGGAGCACAAATCGTTGCAGTTGCAACTACAGCAACTTCTGACGCAACCGCGACAACAAGGTCAGCTCCCATCCCAAACGCAAACCAATCCACGGGAGCATGCAAATTCGGTCACCATTCTACCTAGGATCTCCAAGGATGCCAAATAGCCTAAAAGTCTAAGTGTAGGGCGGTTCCTCCTCACGCCTTCACTATCAAACAGGGGAGCCCTTCGTATCATTTAATTTTTTTCTCTTTTAATTTTATGTTATTGTTTTTAAATTGCTTTCATTATAGTTGTTTCAAGTTTCTTAAAAAAAAAGAGAGTTTTACTTATTCGTTTTCTTTCGAACACTGGGGACAGTGTTCCTGCCAAGTGTAGGGCAGGGACCCCCCTTAAAAAAATAAGTTTTTTTTATAATATGCATAAGTTTTGCGTTTTATTCAATGTTTTACTAAACTTTTTGCATGTTTTTGATTGATATAAGATTAGGAATGAGTAAAAGCTTGTTCTCTCAAGAGGTAAGCTCTCTAATGACTTATAGATTCCTGTTTTTAACTTTTTGAATCTCTTTATTAACATGAGTACATGATCTTTCTCCTAATTCTTTCCTTTATGTACTTATGGGTGTTATTCTTTTCTTTCCAAATTGTGAAAAATCTTTTGGGTGAAAATCTTAAAAAGGGTTTTTGTGCAAAAGAAAGAAGAAGAAAAAGAAAAAAGAAAGAAAAAAATCTTCTTCCAAAGGAAAAGCATTATATTCCTAGAGGTTGCAAAAGTGCCTCTGAATAAAAGCAAGAAAAGAGAGTTTTTCCTTTAATTTTTCTCCTAAATTCCCCGTTCTTCAATGCAAAAAAATCATGGTTGATTCAGAAACTCTTGCAAAATAGGGCTGATTCATAAAACCATTGATGAGAGTCTTGGCCACATTCAGAAACTCTTGAAAAATAGAGCTGAATGATGGAAACCGGAAAAAGGAGAGATTACAAATCCCTTATGCAAAATGGCCCAAAAATTTTTGATCGGTTTTGAAATTCCTTGTTTTATACCCATTAGTATGTTTCGATAGAATAAGGTAGATAAGTGATACTTATGAATTAGAGTCATATAGTTGGAAATATTTATCTACATTTCATTCTAGAGTTTATCTGTTTTGTGCATAAGTAATTACTCCTTTCTAATCTTGTTTTGCTCGAGGACTAGCAAAAGGTAAGTGTAGGGCCTTGATAAGCCGCAGACTTATCATATTTTATGCACTAGATTTAGTATTATATTTATCTAAATAAAGTTATATTTATGTTATTTATGCTTATTATGTGTTAAAGTATAATATTTGTACAGACTTATGTTTTTATGAGTTTTCTGTGCAAGGAATGATTTTCTAGGCAAAAGTTCAGTTGAAGCCGGACTCCATGCCGGGTTGTTTCTACACGGCATAAGCACAGAACAGAAAAGAGGCCTTGCCGGACCTAATGCCGGGTAGATTCCATCCGGCATAAGTAAAGAGTCGCCACGGTTGACCAAGCGATAGCAGTTATTGACCGTTGGTGAAAAGGATGATGCCGGGTGTGATGCCGGGTATCTTCTACCCGGCATATGCACTGTTTCGCACGGAATTGACGGTTTTGACCGTTAGCAGTTGGGCGCATTTATCACGTGTGCCGGCTACTGGTGATCCGGCACGACGCCCGGCAATGACACAATTAATGCCTATAAATAGGCCGAGGAAGGCTACAATTTAACACACTTCAACACCCCTATACACTCCACTCACAACTCCAATTCCGCCCCACTCCATTGTTGGTGTCCAAGGAAGTTTCTACTGTTCCATCCACGCGAAGAAGAAGAAGAAGATCCTGTCGGGTTAAGGCTATGACCATTCCCTTCTCCCCTTTGTATTCTCTTCTTGTAGTTGTGTGAATGGAGATGTAGAACTCCTTTCTTGTTCTTGGTTAGGGATGAATTCCTTCTTTGTAAACGCTATGATCATTTCAATATAATTCAAGCATTCATTAAGCCTTTGTTCTTCTTACAAGAGAATGATGTAGGCCACTTTGTTCTCTTTCTTCAAAGTCTACTTGAGGAAGAAAAGCCCAAGAGTAGAATTGGTTGAGAAGCCTTAATGGTCTTTAATGTTTTCATCTATGATTTAGGGTTAACATAAAAGATTACGAATTAACCCATCTTCCCCCATTACCTTGTTCATTTCGTGGCATGACATATGCTCGATTTGCTAATAGGTAGTGAGTTTCTTGTTATCAGATCCGAAGCAAGAAAGTGGTATTTACAATTTGAACGTGCCGGGTGTACTGCCGGGTCTCCTGTGTCCGGCACATTCAACGTCTTTGAATGTGCCGTGCATCTGGTGTCCGGCAGGATGTCCGGCTCATTCTCATTGGTTGGTTAAGTTTGAGTTTTGAAGTTCATTGCGTGATCATATTGTTACTTGGTTAATATAATTCCGAATCTAGGACAAATTATTATTTAGTTAGGATTTTTAGTTAATTAATTGTTAATTACTTTTCCCCCTTTTTATAAGAATAGGCTTTTTGCCAGGATTAGGACTAGTTTTCTATAAGTCCCTTGGGTTCGATACTCTCGGTCGTAATATATTTACACTATACTCCGACCGGGTTTTATTTGCTACCCGTAGTAGAGTTGTAGGATTAGTTTATTATTAGTTTAATTATTTTGTTCTTTTGTATATAGTTTATCCTAACAATTTCTCTGTTAGCACCAGGGCGCCAAAGAGTAAGGAAATACATTTTGAGTAAATAAGAATGGTTGACAACATTGAGACACACTCACTGATGCGATGCTTAATCAGGTATTGAGACTGGAAAGGAAACCGGAGGTGGCTACCAACGGCACTACTATTGCCAGAGGTGCAAGGGGGACCACCCCGGAGTTGACTGCAGGGGGAATAAGGTGGAGTGTAACTTTTGTGGAGTACTCGGGCAGCGGGCATATGAGTGCTACGGGAACCCGGTGAGTAAGAATTACAGACCCAGTTTTAAGATTAAGGCCAAGACCGATCAGGGATCTGGATCCGACGGTCAGAGGAGGGGGCAACAAGCTGTAGACAAGAACCCACGGGTGACCCAGAAGTCAGGACCCGCACTACACTTGGTGGACCGGGACGATGAGCCTGAACCCTCATCGAGGCCAGGTACCGCTATAACCATTTAGTGATAAAACTACCTGCTTACCGCATTATCATGCATGTTTGGTGAATAATTGAGTTAAGTAAGAATGAGATAAGATTAGAACTTAAGTAAAATATAACCTACTACCACTTTAGGAAGCTCCAACATCTGCTATCCAATACCATCTACACCTAACCCGGAGCACACCGACATCAAAACCACAGATTTTCTAACCGAACAATGTTAGGTTATCCGCCCAGGTATGATTTTATTAAGGGGATACCTGACACCCGAAGCGCAAATAGCCATCATCAGAAGATGCAATCAACTAGGAATGGGACCGGGAGGTTTTTATACACCGGAGTACCTAGGGGGAGCAAGAATGAAGTTAAAAATGATGAGCTTAGGCAAGGCTTGGAATCCGTATGCCAAGAATTACCAAACCACGAGGATACAAGATGGAGTCTCACCACCGGGAATACCCGAAGAGTTCCATCCAGATATTACACAAGTCGTGGAAATCGCTCAGCAGTTGGAAGCTGAACCGATTCCAGACATTCAGGCAGACATTTGCATTGTGAACTTCTACGAGAAGGATGGGCGACTTGGACTACACCAGGATAAGGACGAGACAACGGAGTCTCTCGAAAGAGGGATACCCGTAGTGTCTTGGTCCATTGGGGATGATGCAGAGTTTTTATACGGCGAGCAGAAGCGTGCGGACCGTGCGAATAAGTTGGTACTTAAGTCAGGAGGTGTGTTAATTATGGGAGGAGAATCAAGGATGTTATACCATGGGATTAAGAGAATCAAGCTGAATACAGCACCGTCAGCAGTAATTAATGCGACGCATATGAGACCTGGGAGATTAAACCTAACCTTTAGACAATATTAGCCAAGTAATGTTAGAATGAGATGAGGAATGAGATGTAAGATTAAAGCACATGTTGTAAACAGGATGGTTATGAATAAAATAACAGTGTTGTTCATATAAATTGTTACGACTCATGTTATACCATCAATACTCATGAAGCTTATGAACACGATTAGGTTATGGACTAGGTACGGAAGGTGCGTTAAGCATACTTATAGAGGCACAGGCTGACGCCAGCGGCACCTTCCTCACCGGCACCTTTCCGATTAATGGGATTGAGGCATCAGTTCTCTTCGACTCAGGGGCCTCGCATACCTTTGTCTCGGCATCTTTCGCGAGCAGGTTAGGGCTAGACGCTGATGAGCTACCCGACTTCACGGTTACGCTCCCGTCTAGGGAGAAGGTTCGTTGCACTCGTTACTACTGAGGAGCCACTGTCAGAATTAAGGGAGAAGACTTTCCAGTTAGTTTTATTGAGTTCAGTGAGCTAGGATTTGATGTTATCTTCGGGATGAACTGGTTGGAGCGGCACAAGGGACGTATCCTCTGCGCCGAGTATAGATTGCTGCTCAGGAGTCCGTCTGGGGTAACAGTATCATACCGCCAGATGCCCAGAGAGCCTTCGACTAAGATCATCACCGCCATGGCAATGTATAAGGAATTGAGGAGAAAGGAAGAGGTGTACCTCTGCTATGTACAGGACATAGAGAGAGACCCCGAGTTCGACCCTGACTTACCGGTAGTGTCGGAGTTCCCTGACCTATTTCCACGGGGACTGCCCAGCATGCCACCCACTCGGGAGGTAGAGTTCACCATCGAGCTACTACCTGGTACCGGACCTATAGCCAAGGCACCATACCGCATGGCTCCGGCAGAAATGATTGAGTTAAAGGAACAGTTGAAAGAATTGTTAGATAAGGGATTTATAAGACCCAGTGTATCACCATGGGGAGCGCCAGTTCTCTTCGTGAAGAAGAAGGATGGTAGTCTCCGCCTCTGCATCGACTACAGAGAGTTGAATGCAGTGACAGTGAAGAATAACTACCCACTACCCCACATTGACGATTTGTTCGATCAGTTGAAGGGAGCATTTGTGTTCTCCAAGATTGATCTTAGATCGGGGTATCATCAGATAGCCATTAAGGAGGGAGACATTGAGAAGACGGCATTCCGGACACGATACGGCCACTATGAGTTTACAGTGATGCCGTTCGGTTTGTCGAACGCACCGACAAAGTTTATGGATCTGATGAACCGCTTGTTCCGGGAGCAGCTGGACAAGTCGGTTGTGGTGTTTATTGATGATATTTTGATATACTCGAAATCTAAGGTTGAACATGAGGAAAATCTAAGGAGGGTATTGGAGATATTGAGGGAGAACCAGCTATATGCTAAGTTCTCCAAATGTGAGTTTTGGCTTGACCAGGTCTCTTTCCTAGGTCATGTCATCTCGGATGCTGGGATCTCAGTGGATCCAGCAAAGATTGATGTCGTACGTACTTGGCCAAGGCCGAAGACTGTTACTGACATCCGAAGCTTTCTCGGTCTGGCAGGTTACTACAGGAGGTTTGTTAGGGATTTCAGCAAGGTCGCGAAACTGATGACCAGTCTGATGAAGAAAGATGCACCGTTCTTGTGGACGGCTGACTGTGAGAGATCATTTCAGAGTTTGAAGGACTCACTGACCACTGCACCGGTTCTGGCCATTCCAGACGGTACAGAGGGCTTTGAGGTTTATTGTGATGCATCCGGCAGAGGGCTGGGTTGCGTGCTCATGCAACATGGCAAGGTGGTGGCATATGCCTCACGCCAGTTGAAGAAACATGAGGAGAACTACCCCACACATGATTTGGAGCTGGGAGCTGTAGTCTTCGCTTTGAAGATATGGCGCCATTACTTATACGGGGTTAGTGTGACGATCTACACCGATCATAAGAGCTTAAGATACATATTTACTCAGAAGGAGTTAAATCTCAGGCAGAGAAGATGGTTAGAATTCTTGAAAGACTATGACATTGACCTCCAATACAAAGAGGGGAAGGCCAATGTTGTAGTAGACGCCCTGAGCCGTCGAGCACACTCACTCCATTCGCTAGTTTCTTTCTTCAGCTTGGTTAATGAGGTGCGAGAGGCTCAGAGGACAGATTAGTACATGAGAGAGGTCAGGCAGAAGCTGGCAGATGGTACCTTTGAGAGTCAGAAATACAACTTCAGACTTCATGATGATGATCTGATCAGACTAAAGGGCCGGTGAAGTCACACCACGAGAGTAGGAGCGGGTAGCCCTAGGTGGGACTTTATTTTGAGTACGGGTAGCGCCTGTGCACCCGTCAGTTAGTAGTTGAGCAAGAGCTCATGAAATATTGTATGGTTTTCGGAGAATACTTAAAACTCAGTTGGTGTATGTATTGTTAATATGTGATTGTAAATATTTAAGTAACGGTATTTCTTATTGGTTAGACCGTAGCAAGGTCCTGGTGATAGTTTATTCCCGCTGCGATGTTTAAGCATTATCGGTTAAGTAGCGATAACCACGACTGGCTTAGGACGGGGTGTTACAAGGTAGCCCGATTCATACCGATGAAGGATACTTGGAAGGTGACCAAATTAGCTGAGTTGTTTGAGAATGAAATAATGAGACATCACGGGATACCAAAGACCATAGTGTCAGATAGAGATACCAGATTCCTTTCGAGGTACTGGAGAGCTACCAGAGAAGCGTTGGGTACAGAACTCAAGCTGAGTACCACGTTCCATCCTTAGACAGATGGTCAGACTGAGCGTACGATTCATACACTCAAGGACATGCTGAGGGCATGTGCCTTAGACTTCCAGGGCAGTTGGATTGATAGACTACATCTGATCGAGTTTTCATACAACAACAGCTATCACGCTTCGATCAAGATGGCACCTTTTCAAGCGTTGTACGGTACACCATGTCGTACACCGCTCTGCTGGGATGAGTCGAGTGAGACGGTCATTATAGGACCAGAATATTTAGAGCAAGTTAAGGCTGAAGTTCAGCAAATCAGGGAGAACATGAAAGCTGCTCAAGATAGGCAGAAGTCGTATGCTGATGTTCGACGACAGGACTTGGAGTTTGCAGTGGGCGACCAGGTATTTCTGCGAGTTTCACCAATGAAAGGTGTATTCAGGTTTGGGCAGAAGGGCAAACTAAGCCCAAAGTTTGTTGGTCCTTATGAGATTACGGAGCGGGTGGGCCCGGTTGCATACAGGTTGAATTTACCGGCTGAACTGGGTAAAGTTCATGATGTTTTTCATGTTTCACAGCTAAAGAAATACATGCACCACCGCTCCCATGTGTTAGAACCTGAGAGATTGACTTTAGAACCGAATATGAGATCCGTGGAGACTCCTCAGAGAATCTTGGACAGTAAGACTAGGGACACTCGCCACAAGTCAGTGCGACTGGTGAAGGTTCTCTGGTCTAACCAGGATGTCGAAGAGGCCACGTGGGAATTAGAGGATAAGATGAGGGCGAAGTACCCTTCCTTGTTTACTGACTAGATCGTCTGTATAGGGTACGGGGTGTACCCCTTTTTAAGGGGGGGTAGAGCTTCCTCGCTTTTGAGTTAGGAAACAAACTTGTTGTCGTTTGTTTGGTTGTTTAAGATGTGAATTTGTGTAAGTTGCTACACTTTGGTGTTAAGTTTGAGTTATGTATAATACTTATGTGTTGTATTTGAGATGGACCTTTGAGTCTTGAGATGTGCGAATGTGAATATAAGATGTGGTGTTAAGATTAAGAGAATTGAGTACCGTGAATGGTTAAACATATATGTGAACTTTGGGGACAAAGTTCTTTTAAGGGGGGTAGAATGAAATACCCCAAACTTAGATATGGTGTTTAAATGATAAAGTAAGATATAAGGAGGCAAAATAATGCCTTAGAAACATTAAGAAACCATTTTAACCAAAGAAAACATAAGGGAACACCAAAAGAGCAGTTTAAGCAAAAATGTGCTCTAAGCTTGGAGAGACTTGGGTGAGTACCCAAATATTGTTATAATACCTTAGTATTATCCTAATGGTCATTTTAAATCAATTACCAAAGAAAACCTAGCTTGAAAACAAGTTAAAACACAAAATGTGCTTTAAGGTGTCTTAAAGCACATTTTTGAAAAATTGTCTTGTAAATGGGTTTTGAATGGCTAAATGTCCATCATTACTCTTTAATTCACATGTGTACTAATTAGTATCACATTAGGAGGTCTAAATCAATGGGAAATCAAAAATTTCACAACTATGTGCCTTGTTTGTGAATAGTAATTAAATTAGGCTAGCTTATAACATAAGTCAATATAAGTGAGCTAATTGGTCAACAAAGACTAAATCACCCCTTGCTACTTAATGGAGGCCAGTCTCTAAGGGGATGACTCACCATGTGAGTAAGCTAGATTATTAGTAAATAAGATAGAAATGTACTAGTCACTATTTACTT
Source organism: Limonium bicolor (assembly GCA_023374045.1). Lineage (NCBI taxonomy): Eukaryota > Viridiplantae > Streptophyta > Magnoliopsida > Caryophyllales > Plumbaginaceae > Limonium > Limonium bicolor. Next base: position 32,285,274 of record CM041780.1, on the reverse strand, counting down.
TTGTAAAGCAACATAAATATCTCACCTTTAATCACCTCTCTCCTCACCTCTTCATTCTCTCTTGTTCCCACGGTTTTGAGCTGCTCCTCTATTCTTCTCCAAAGTGAAGAACAATCTCCATGCTAGATTCAACTTCCCTTGCACACATCTTGCTCATTTTAGCTCCAAAACCAAAACAAATCACATATTCTTCTTAGTTAGCTCAAGCTCTCTCTTTCTATCTTTTCAAAACTTCAAGAGCTTTGATTTGGTGCCAAGTCAAACCACCATTAGAGGAGTAAACTCAAGCTTGGAGACTCCATTAGCTTCTTCAATCTCTTAAGGTAAAGAAAATGTAAGAAAATCTAGGTTTCCATCATGTTCTCTCCATGTCCGAAAATTATCACTCATGGGGTTCCATTTTTATGCCTTGTTCTAGCTTGTTTTCTACTCTCCAAAGGATAGAGGAGGTCCTTCTTGCTTCATATCCAAGCTTGTCTTGAGAAACCACGGTAAAACAATCAATTCAATACCTTAAAACACATTTTTGACCTAGGTTTTATTCCTTAAGGTTAGTGTGTTGTTTAGTGCTCATTAGAGTCATTGGATATTGTTTAGAACATTGGCAAGGAGATATATATTGGTGACCGAGATTGCTCAAGGGAAATCTAAGAAGAAAAGTTTGTGAAGCTTGTGAAAGAGCAAGGTAAATTACTTACCTTAAGGTGTTTTACTGTTTAAGGGAATGGGATTTAGATATGTGATGAGTTTAGTGTAGAGTTTACATTAGAAAAGGGCTATATATAACCTAGGAGAAACAATGATTATGTTTGAGAACTTGTGATTAAGGAGCCAATGAGAAAAGAGATAGTCAAACTATGTTGAGATGAATTACAAGAAGCATTTTATTTCAATGGGAGCCTTGTTGTGTGTATTCGCAGGTTAAAGGCAAATATATGTGGAAATTCAGTGGTTAAGATTATTGTCATTTAAGGGCCTAAGTGCCAAGCATTTTTAAGTTTATACACTATATGATGATGTGGTGTAGTTTTAGGGTAAATTGTCTGTTAAGGTGTTGTGATGGGAATTTGAGTGATCCTGGTTGTTTGATGGTGAAAAACCAAGTGTTTGGAATGATCTATGGAGGTTATTTTAATGAGTTTGGAGGATGGTCTAAGATGAGTTCAAGGGTCTAAATGATGTTAGAACTCATTAGGATGCTTGGGGAAAATTTTGGAAATGAAAGAACAACTTAAGAGCAAAGTCTGTAGTTGTCCGACCTAGGGTCCGACCCAGTTATGGGTCGGACGGACCTCTGTTAAGCCACCGTAAATTGTTCTGGAATGGTTCGACCCAGAGGACTTGGGTCGGACATGGGTCGGACGGGCGTGGTTTAAAGGAACGGTAGAGTTTCTGGAGTGGTCCGACCCAGTTTGTTGAGTCGGACATGGGTCGGACAGGTAAGGCTTTGAAGACGGAAAATTTCTGGAATGGTCCGACCGAGTTGGTTGGATCGGACGTGGGTCGGACAAGTGGAGTTTTTGCAAACCCGAAAGTTACTGGAAGGGTCTGACCCAGTTGGTGGGTCGGACGGTGGGTCGGACGACCCTTAACAGTTAAAAAAAAAAGAAATTTTGAATTCTAAGGATGATAATTGGTAATAAGGTATGCCTTTGGTAGGGTAATAATGATTAGGACCCTAAGAACTTAAGGAATTAAGTTAAGTTAAGTAAAAACCTTAAAGTTTAATGTTAAGTTTATAAGGTTAAGTGGCAAAGACTTAAGAGGGTATTGAATGGGGATCTTTAGGGACTAAGTGAGTTAAGTAAGGTGCAAGTAACTAATGGCCTAAAAATGAATCAATGTTTTAGGTTTGTGAGTTGGGACCCCGGAGAAGGTTAAACAAACGACGGACGACGGTGAACGGTACAGTCTTTCTTGTGACCTGCATGCTAACGAGATGTCCCACGGCTTGTGTGCTATCTGTTTATTTGCTACGACTAAGACAAGATAAAGCATGCAACCGGTTATACTTATTCTCGTTGTGAATGTGTTCACTTACACTAACCCACAAGACCTGAGAATGTTGCTAACTAAGTTTGGTACTCACTAAGTTAAGGATGAGAACTAAGTATTAGTGATTGTTGGTTTTTACCCGTCAAGGTTTAACTAACGCTTGGTAATTAAGGCTTTCACTAACCATAACTTGGGGGTGGGAGTGAGGAATCCGGAATGGTACCGGCACATGTGTATTGGGGGAGGTCTATATCTGAATCAGATCCAACTTCCAAATAAGACTTGTCATTAGACTCGTCGCCTAGGGTCAACAAACCGACCCGACCACCCGGGCTACTGTGCGAGGTGGGAGGCACATTAAGGATGGCGTGGGGGGATCAAGCCTACATCACCAACAAATTAAGAAAGGTAGCTTATTTCCGGATAGTGCACTGCTACCGGCTAGGGTTAACCAAGCCCTACACAAAAAATAAGCAACCAATTAAGGGCTAACCAATCTAATAGTGGAACGGTTGGCAATCATGAGATTAAGGAGATTGTGGATTTAAGGGGTTAAAATCTAACTCACTTATTAAGGGAACGCTTGTGTCGTTCATTTACATTTGAGCTATTTGATATCATTATGGTTGGTTGTCTTATTGCATTTCATATTATGTTGTTATGCTAATCAACTTCCATGCTATCGACAATTAGTCGTCGTAGCCCCGTTAGCTTGGGGGCCATGGGAGGGTCGTACCAGCATTCGTGCTGACCCCCCTTTGGGGGCTGTTTTTACACTTGCAGGTAAGCGGCCGGTGAAGTCACACCACGAGAGTAGGAGCGGGTGGCCCTAGGTGGGACTTTATTTTCAGTACGAGTAGCGCCTGTGCACCCATCAGTTAGTAGTTGAGCATGAGCTCGTGAAATATTGTATGGTTTTGGGAGAATACTTAAAACTCGGTCTATATATTGTTAATATGTGATTGTAAATATTTAAGTAACGGTATTTCTTGTTGGTTAGACCGTAGCAAGGTCCTGGTGATAGTTTATTCCCGCTGCGACGTTTAAGCATTATCGGTTAAGTAGCGATAACCACGACTGGCTTAGGACGGGGTGTTACATTACCAAAACGAGATGTGGGACGACTGCACCCCACAGGGTCTTGCAGGCCTGACAGGCTCATCTATGAGTTAGTCGGGTAAGTAGTAATGTACTAGTAAGGTACCCCAAGCATGTAGACGAGTGGTGTAAGGAACACGGGAAGTAGTCGACTCCGTACCACGGACAACGACGCAAGATCAGACAAGAGCAGCTACTACCACAAACAGTCGAAGAGAAGAATTCAGTTGAACCAACAACACAAAGGAATCAGAGAACAAATAATTAAGGACTATGAAGTGCGAAGAGCACGGGTTGTTAAGCACAGACATTGGACATGTCTTAAAGTGTTAAGGATAAGGCTGTAAAGCGCAATAAGCACTAAACAGTAGTTTCAGATTAAGGGTCATCCTCAGACCAAAGGTCAGTTGGAGAGAACAATTTAGACATTCAAGAAAACACTAAGAGTATGAACATAAAATCTTCAAGGAAAATGGATAGACGAGTTACAACTCATTAAGGTCGTGTATATAAAAAGATAACACGTGTCCACTGAGAGACCAATATTCCTAAATTGTAAGGAGGCAGAAGGATATACAATACTATGAACGATTAGAAAGGCAGTTAAGCCTAAGATTATCAGAGTCGCGCAGCTGAAGCTAGCTGACCACTACCTTTGAGGTTAGACCAAACTAAGTTAAGAATATGGTATCAGTACCGTTAAGAATCCTCGATGCAGAGACTAAGTCATTGGCATAGTTATGACCCTCTGATCGAATCGTAAGTGAGATAGATGACAAGGAAGCTAGAATGCCTGGTGAGAATTAGACATCTTGAACTTATGTTCAAGGATGATATAATGTTGATTACGTGGGCGTAATCCATTTTAAGGGGGGTAGAGCGAAAACCGATTAGCGTATGTTTGTGTATTGAGTACATAAACTACGGTGTGCATAGCACAAAAGAATTTGAGAATATGTTTTGCATAAACATTTTGAGATAAATTATGGTTATTGCGCACAGAAGATGTGAATACCATACATATTAAGTACCTATCTTGTTAACTCGGGTGTGAGTACAAGTTTAGAGAATTAAGGAAGAGGATTAAGGAGACTTAAGGAATATGGAATATATGAGGTATGAGTCGATATGAGACTATGTGTGAGATAAGAATAAGATAACACTATGGGATACTGTTCGATATGAGTATGAGGAAGAAGATAGTAATGCTATGAGATATAAGATGGTGAGAATTGGTATGAGACGGTTATAGAACTTAGTTGGAATTGAAGTCTTGAGGAAATTACTAAGAGATGAATCGGGAATGTTCGATGGACTGAGTCCACACTTTGGAGATGTATTGATTACGATTAGAAAGACTAAAAAGATAGAAAATTGGAAATGAGTGAATTATTTGATGTTTGAAAATGACGTGGGAGGTGGAACTAGATTTTCTAGGGATCAAGGGAAACTGAACACAAATTCGGGTGGAAGGATAGTTCTACACTGATGCTGATCACATCAGGGTTGGATGATTCCTGAAACTCCCTACCAGTGATCACAATTAAATCACGCTAAGGACAGAGGCGTTAGTATAAAACGAAATTGGAGTTGATTGTATTTTTAATTAGAGGAATTATTCCTCACATGACCTCGTAAAAAGGATTACCTTTTTACTGAGTCTCGCCCATGAAGTCAAGGACGCACGAGCCTTTGTCTTCGGACCGGTGACATGGGGAGAGCAGAGTGTTTTGTATTCTGGCCCATGGTGACGAGGACGAACGAGCCATTGTCTACGGACCGGTGACATGGGAGAATACGTTGGAAAATTATGTGATTGTTTTAATCATCAATAGAAACAAAGAGAATTTTGAGTGCTATACATGCTTAAGCATGTTGTGTGATATTTAAGTATAAGCATATGGCGGATCTAATGATCCAATGAGTTTAAGTATACATAAGTATGATATATATGATCTATGGAATGAGGTAAGACATGTATTCTAATAAGATAAGGTGCATGGGAAATTTGGGGACAAAGTTCTTTTAAGGGGGGTAGATTGAAATACCCCAAACCTAAGTATGTTAAGTAAACATCAATATATGATGTAGTAAGGCTAAAATTTGCCTTAAAGAGATTGGTAGACAATTTAAACCAAGGAAAACACAAGAAAATGCCTTAAGGGCAATTTGGGCAAAAACATGCTCTAAGCTTGGAGTGACTTTGATTAGCACCCAAATACCATTATAAGACCTTATTAATATGTCGATGGACATTTTAAATCAATTACCAAAGAAAACCAAGCTCAAAAACAAGCTTAAACACAAAATGTGCTTTAAGACTCCTTAAAGCACCTTTTTGAGAAATTGTCTTAGAATTGATTTTTGAGTGGCTAAATGCCCATGATTACACCTTAATCAACATGTGTACTAATTAGTATCACATTAGGAAGCCTAAATCAATGGGAAACCAAAAATTTCACGAATATGTGCACTAATTAGTGAATGGTGCCAAATTGTGCCCAAATTATGCTTAAGTCAACATTAGTCAATAAGATGGTCAACCAAGACCATAAATATCTCCATTATAATAGGGGGCCAGTTTTTGATGTGGGGAGTCACCATATGACTAAGCAATTAAAGGAAAATGAGAGGAAAGTAAAGGAAGTTACTATTTGCTTTAAAAGAAAATATCTTATAGCCTACCTTTTTCTTCTTCTCTTCATTTCTCTTCTTCCCACGGTTTTCTTCACCTCCTCTCTTCTCCATTCACGTAAGAGCAGCCTCCATTGTTGCCTCACCTTGCTTTGTCCATAACTTGCTCATTTTAGCTCCAAATAAAAAACTAAACACATATTATTCTTAGTTAGCTCAAGCTCTAGCTTTATATCTTTTCAAATCCTTCAAAGCTCCATTTCGGTGCCAAGAGAAAACTCCATTGATGGAGGAAAATCAAGTTTGAAGAGCCCATTTGGTTCTCCATTCATTCAAGGTAAGGAAAATGTAAGAAAAACTAAGTTTCCATCACTTTCTTAAATGTCCGAAAATTCTATCTTATGAGGGTTTTGTTTCACACCTAGAAATAGCTTGTTTTGATCAATAAGGACTAGTGGAGGTCCTCTTTCATTCAATGCCCAAGTCTACCTTGAGACTTCAAAGGTAATCATCCACTTTTATACCTTAGAACACATTTTTAACCTAGGTTTTCATTCCTTAAGGTTAGTGTATTGTTTAGCACTCATGTGAGTCATTGAATATTGATTAGAACATTGGCAAAGGAAATTTAATGGGTGGCCGAGATTCATTCAAGAACAAGGTCTAAGGAGGGAGTAAAGATAAGCTTGGAAAAACAAGGTAAAATGCTTACCTAATGGTGGTTTAAGTTTTAAGGGGTGGTATTTAGATGAGTACTAATGTAGCTTAAAGCATACATTGTGTAATGGGTTATGTAACCTAAGAAAAAGAACTTAAACAAGCTTATGAACTTGTGACTAAGGAGCCAATGAGAATGAGTTAATAAGATAAGTTTAAGGTGGATTTTAAGAGTATTATAACTACTATGAGATTGATGGGTGTATTTACAGGTTGAAAGCTTTTATATGTGGGAAATTCAGTGCTTAAATTCATGTCATTTAAGGGCCTAAGAGCCATGTCATTTAAGAGCCTTAGTGCTATGCAATTTAAGATTATTGCACTATATTGAGTTATTATGAATGAGTTGATTTGGATGAGAAAATATGATGAGAAAGGACTTGATGTATGTGAGATGGTTGAATGAGGAAAACAATGCATTTGGGCATGATAATATACTAGAGAAACTATGGCGAAATTTGAGTAGGAAACTAAGCGTTTAAGGTGTTCTAAAGAGATTTTATGACTAGGGATGTTCTAGTGATAACTAAGGGTTATTTTGGTGAAAATGGATAAACCATGGAGTTCTTGACTACTAGGAAGACCTAGGAATGTATAAGAGGGACTAGGGGTTATAATGGTGAGTTTTATGCACCAAAACCATGGTTAAGGAAGCTAGGAAACTTGTACAAGTTTGAAGGAAGAAAAAAAGGTATAATGACTTATAAGGATGTAAGCATGTGCTAGATTATATATGGCTTTGAGAAGTTTGAGTAAAGCAAATGGGTGTGCAAAATGATGCTTGAGGAGTAGTTAAGATGGTGGTGAAGAAACATAATGATTAGTTTAGGTCTTAGGCAAAGTCACTAGAGGGAAGTGTAAGGAAGCAAGTGTTAAGTGTAAGAATTTTTGTAATAAATTGAGTGTCAAGTTTGGTGATTTTTGAGGTACATTTAGTGCATGTTTTAAGATGTTTAAACATGTAGGAAACATGTGGAAATGTTGTGGAATGAGTAGGAAAAAGATTGGGGTGAATTTGGAGTTCAAAATGAGGAGAAAAGCACTTTGGGAAATAGGTTCTGCTGTGGACCGCCCCTAGGGACCGCCCCTGTGGGGTGGTCCAGGCAAATCGTGCAGGAAATTAGCTTCTGGTTGGGACCACCCCTGGGGACCGCCCCAGAGGGGCGGTCCAGTGCAGAGAAAGAGAAAAAAAATTGTTTTGGCTTCTAATGATGGGGGTTTGAATGGTAATGGTTTTAGATGATGTATAGGCCTTGTTTGGTGACTTGTAAAGGCCTTAAGAGGTGTAAACAAGTGTTACAAATTCCTAGTAAGAATTGAGAAAGTAGCTAAGGAGGTTTTAGGGGATGTTTAAAGGTGAGTTTAAGTGCCTAAATGGTATTAGGACACATGGGGGAACTTGTGGAGAAGTTTGGAGTCAAATGGGAATCTAAAAACAAAGGTCTGGAGCAGACCGACCTTGGGGACCGGACCTGCAAGGTCGGTCGAGCCCAGTTTACACTACCGGAAAGAGTCTCTGGAATGGACCGACCTTGGGGACCGGACTTACAAGGTCGGTCATGTCTAAAATTTTGTACGGGGAAAACTCTCGGGAATGGACCGACCTTGGGGACCGGACTTGCAAGGTCGGTCGGGGTAAAATTTTCAAACGGCAATAAGTTCTGGAATGGACCGACCTTGGGTAAGGTCGGTCGGGTAGGGTCGGTCGACCCTTAAGTTGTAAAAAAAAAAGAAAGAAACCCTAAGAAAGTTTAGAGGTATTAGTGGTACCCCATTAAGAGGGCAATGATGAATAGAGGTATAAAGACCTAAGGGATTAAGATAAGTATAAACTTAAAAGTTTAAGGTTAGGTTGTAAGAATAAGTAGTAAAACTTATGAGATGTTAGGTGGGGAATCATTATGGGTTAAGTAAGTTAAATGAGTTTAATTAAGTTAAGTGATTAACAACCTAAAACTGAATGAATGTTTTAGGGCTTGGGTATTTGGACTCCGGAAGAGAGTAAGCAACCGAACGACCCACAGTGAACGGTACAGTTCTTCTTGTGACCTGCTTGCTAACGAGGTGTCCCTCGGCTTGTGTGCTATTTGTTTTTGTGTGCTCACTAAACAAGATAAAGCATGCAACCGGAACATTATGTTTATTGTATTGTGTGTGATGTTTGAAAACTAACACAACTTACCGTGAGAACTTACTAACCAACGTTTAGTAAAGAATTGAGTGAGACTATGGAACGCTCCCTAATATTAGTTTGTTATAAACCGAAAGATGTTAACCAACAAACATTGTCTTGAGACTTCTACTAAATGGAACTTAAGGGGGGAGTGAGGAACCCGGGACTGACTCCGGTCATGCATGCTAAGGAATAAGGGGGTCGGTATCTAAAGCAGATCCGACTTCCGCTTAAGGACTTGTCTTCGGACTTGTTGCCTAGGGTCGGTTGCTGGCTCAGCTACATTGGACATACAGTCCAAGGGTAGGAGGCATTAAGATGGTGCGGTAGGATCACCTAAATCCTAAATTATAAGATAAGTTGTTTATTCAACCAATGGAGTTAATAGCTCATTGGCTAGGGTTGCTTTTGACCCGACAAAAATAAACATGGAGGTAAGATACAATCATTTCTATTTTAAAGAGTGGTTTGTATTCTAAGATTAAGATAAGGTTTGAGATAAGTTGCAACCATTCCTATTTAAAGGATGGTTTGTATTATAAGACTGAGGTAAGCTACATCCATTCCTTTTTAAAGGATGGTTGTTTTCTTAGACTAAGATAAGACTAAGATTGAGGTGAGAAAAGAATGGACTAAGATTAAGAGGAAACGTAACTTAAGGAGTGAAGTAATTGACTCACTAATTAAGGGAACGCATTTAAGACGTTCATTGTGTTTGAACTTTGATTGTTCATAATTGGTTTGTTGTTTATTGCACCTTCTATTATGTTGTGCATCTAATCAACCTCCATGCTATCGACAATTAGTCGTCGTAGCCACGTTAGCTTGGGGGCCATGAGAGGATCGTACCAGTATTCGTGCTGACCCCCTTTGGGGGCTGTTTTTACTACACAGGTGAATGTTAGGAGGCGGCCGTCACGAGAGTAAGATGGGGTACAAGCATTACGGGTTAAGTGTGGCCTACGAGTTGTGCATGTACACTCGTATGGCATTTTGAGTTAGTAAGATGTATAGGATGTGAGGGGATTGTAAGAAGGATATGTATTTGGTTAAGATTGGTATGTACTAATGTTCGGTATATTCTGTAGTAAGACCGTGGCAAGGTCCTGGAATGTATTTGAATCAGCTGCAGAGTTTGTATATATGGTGATAAGTTTGGGATAACCACGATTGGATCGAGATGGGGTGTTACAGTTTCATCCCGTTTGTTGCACATTAACATGTCCATATCAGGCATCTGCCTTGCCATGTATAGGCTGGGTCACCGTTCCAGCTATCATGCTTATCCCTCATGACACTTGAGACATATGCTATGTCTTTACATAACAGACAGTGCACTTTGCACTTCCCGACTCTTAAACATTTACTTGAAATAAATTCACTAATTACCTTAGTCTCTTTAACTCGACTGGGTTCCTTTACTTCCACCATTCGTGGTAATCCATTGCTCTTGCTTGACTTTTATTGTTGACCGTAGTATGGAGTCGACTACTTCCCGTGTTCCCGACTCTACTCGTATACATATGTGGGGTACCCTGCTGATACATTGCTACTTACCCGACTAACCAATAAGTAGGTTTGTCAGGCCCACAAGCTCCTATCGGAGTGCGGTCGTCCCACATTTCATTTTTGTAAACTCGTAGTGTCTCTCACACGCCTAGGTGAAGTATTCTGTTGTGAACTCCTCTTATATCATCCTATGAAAACATGCATTTCGTGTTTCCCGAACTTAATCAAGGGAAAGTCTATCCACTGTTGTATCATTATGAACTCCATCCATTCCCTCGGGTTGCTACCCTTGGGTTTACCGGTTTCCGTCCGGTTATTCAAAAGTAAACTGGGTATAACTTACCTACTGTGTGGCACTGAGTGTAACACCCCATCTCGATCCAATCATGGTTTCGCAACTTAACAACATATATATAAATGTCACAGCGGAATTCAATACACTCCAGGACCTTGCCACGGTCTGATTGACAGAATATACCGAACATTAGTACATACAAATCTTAACCAAATACATATCCTTCTTACAGTCCCCTCACATCCTATACATCTTACTAACTCAAATTGCCATATGAGTGTACATGCACAACTCGTAGGCCACACTTAACCCGTAACGCTTGTACCCCATCTTACTCTCGCGACGGCCGCCTCCTGAAGTTCACCTGTGTAGTAAAAACAGCCCCCAAAGGGGGTCAGCACGAATGCTGGTACGATCCTCTCATGGCCCCCAAGCTAACGTGGCTACGACGACTAATTGTCGATAGCATGGAGGTTGATTAGATGCACAACATAATAGAAGGTGCAATAAACAACAAACCAATTATGAACAATCAAAGTTCAAACACAATGAACGACTTAAATGCGTTCCCTTAATTAGTGAGTCAATTACTTCACCCCTTAAGTTACATTTCCTCTTAATCTTAGTCCATCCTTATCTTACCTCAATCTTAGTCTTATCTTAGTCTTAGAAAAGAACCATCCTTTAAAAAGGAATGGATGTAGCTTACCTCAGTCTTATAATACAAACCATCTTTTAAATAGGAATGGTTGCAACTTATCTCAAACCTTATCTTATTCTTAGAATACAAACCATTCTTTAAAATAGAAATGATTGTATCTTACCTCAATATTTATTTTTGTCGGGTCAAAAGCAACCCTAGCCAATGAGCTATTAACTCCATTGGTTAAATAAACAACTTATCTTATAATTTAGGATTTAGGTGATCCTACCGCACCATCTTAATGCCTCCAACCTTGGACTGTATGTCCAATGTAGCTGAGCCGGCAACCGACCCTAGGCAACAAGTCCGAAGACAAGTCCTTAAGCAGAAGTCGGATCTGCTATAGATACCGACCCCCTTTTTCCTTAGCATGCATGACCGGAGTCAGTCCCGGGTTCCTCACTCCCCCCTTAAGTTCCAGTTAGTAGAAGTCTCAAGACAATGTTTGTTGGTTTACCTCTTTCGGTTTATACAAACTAATATTAGCGAGCGTTCCTTAGTCTCACTCAATTCCTTACTAAACATTGGTTAGTAAGTTCTCACGGTAAGTTCTGTTAGTTTTCAAACATCACACAACAATACAATAAACATAATGTTCCGGTTGCATGCTTTATCTTGTTTAGTGAGCACACAATAACAAATAGCACACAAGCCGAGGGATACCTCGTTAGCAAGCAGGTCACAAGAAGAACTGTACCGTTCACCGTTGGTCGTTCGGTTGCTTACTCTCCTCTGGAGTCCAAACTCTCAAGTCCTAAAACATTGATTCAGTCTTAAGTTGTTAATCACTTAACTAAATTCAACTTAATTAACTTACTCAACCCATAATGTTTCCCTACCTAAGACCTCTTAAGTTTTACAACTTATTCTTACAACCTAACCTTAAACTTTTAAGTTTATACTTATCTTAATCCCTTAGGTCTTTATACCACTATTCATCATTGCCCTCTTAATGGGGTACCACTAATACCTCTAAACTTTCTTAGGGTTTCTTTCTTTTATTTTGACAACTTAAGGGTCGACCGACCTTACCGACCGACCTTACCCAAGGCCGGTCCATTCCAGAACTTATTACCGTTTGAAAATTTTACCCCGACCGACCTTGCAAGTCCGGTCCCCAAGGTCGGTCCATTCCCGAGAGTTTTTCCCGTGGAAAATTTAAGCCCGACCGACCTTGCCAAGGTCGGTCCCAAGTTCGGTCGATTCCAGAGACTCAATTCGTACACATAATACAAGCCCGACCGAACTTGTAAGTCCGGTCCCCAAGTTCGGTCAATTCCAGAAACTCTTTTCGGTAGTGTAAACTGAGCTCGACCGACCTTGCAGGTCCGGTCCCTAAGGTCGGTCGGCTCCAGAACCTTGTTTCTAAATTCCCATTTGACTCCAAACTTCTCCACAAGTTCCCCCATGTGTCCTAATACCACTTAGGCACTTAAACTCACCTTAGAACTTCCACCAAACTCTCCAAAACAATTTCCAAAGATCTTCTTATACATTCACTCAATCCTTTTAAAACTCCTAACATTTAGGACTTATTTCCTTACATTCCCAACTTGTAACCTTACCAAAACTTCAACCAACCCAAGTGTACCCTCCTTAACAGTTCGAGCACTTCATAAACATCATTTTCCATCTTCAGTTCATTTACCAAAACTTCCTCAAGTCCTTTTGCGTATCCATGCACAAATTCCTCTCTTTTCCATTTGTTACTCATCATTCCCAAACTCTTGGACATTCCTAAACATTTCTTCCCATCCTCTTAGCACCTTAACCTTGTTCTTCTTTACCTTGACCTTCCTACACCCTCCTTGGACACCTACATCCCTTTTACTCAATTTACTCACCATTCTCGTGATCTTACACTCTTATACATTCCTAGTCAATTTCCTCGACAATCGACAACATTCTCCTTCAATCTTCGCTCCCATCACCTAAGTCCACTCATTACCATCTAAACTAAAACCTTATTGTTCCACTACTAGCATCATCACTACTTACACAAGCTTCCCAAAACTTTCATTGATATATTCCCTAGTTCATACCTAAATCACCTTAAAGCATTATACACCTTCTCCTCCTAATTTTGCACAAGTCTTACCATTCCTCTTACCATGACTTTGGTGTGTTCAATACACCCACCAATCCTCTAATTCTTCCTAGACACTCTAGGTCATTCTCATCCTCAAGAACTCCTTAGTTAACTCATTTCCACTCTAATTCCTTTTAATGATCCCAAGTGAATCCTAGGGCATCTTAACTCACCACTACCACTTAAACACTTTGTTTTCTACTCAAATTTCGCCATAGCTTCTCTAGTATATTATCATGCCCAAATGCAATGTTTTCCTCATTCAACCAACTCACACACATCTAGTCCTTTCTCATCTTATTTTATCACCCAAACCAACTCATTCACAACAAACTCAATATATTGCAATAATCTTAAATTGCATAGCACTAAGGCTCTTAAATGACATGGCTCTTAGGCCTTTAAATAACTTAAACTTTAACACTGAATTTCCCACATATAAAAGCTTTCCACCTGCAAATACACCTATCAATCTCATAGTAGTTATAATGCTCTTAAAATCCATCTTAAACTTATACTACTAACTCATTCCTATTGGCTCCTTAGTCACAAGTTCACAAGCTTGTTTAAATTCCTTTTTCCTAGGTTATATAACCCATTACATAATGTAAGCTTTAAGCTACATTAGTACTTATCTAAATACCATCCCTTAAACCTTAAACCACCATTAGGTAAGCAATTTATCTTATTTTTCTCAAGTTTCTCTCAACTTTCTCCTTAGGCTTCTTCCCTTGGAAATCTCGGCCACCATTTAAATTTCCCTTGCCAATGTTCTAATCAATATACATTGGCTCTCATGAGTGCTAAATAATACACTAACCTTCAGGAGTAAACCCTAGGTTAAAAATGTGTTCTAAGGTATAAAAGTTGATGATTACCTTTGGAGTCTCAAAGTAGACTTGGGCATGAATCGAGAGGGACCTCCTCTAGCCCTTGGAGAATAGAATCAAGCTAGAACAATGGATAAAATGAAGCCCCATGAGTAGTAATTTTCGGCCATGAAGAAGAAGTGGTGGAAACATGGTTTTTCTTACATATTCTTTACCTTAAGAGAATGGAGAAGCTAATTCACTCTTCAAACTTGATTTTCCTCCATCAATGGAGTTTTCCCTTGGCACCGAAATGGAGCTTTGAAGGATTTGAAAAGATAGAATGAAAGAGCTTGCTCCAACTAAGAGTAATCTATGCTCACTTTTTGATTTGGAGCTAGAATGAGCAAGTTATGGACATTTGAAGATGGAGCAAGAATGGAGCTGCTTGGAATGGTTTGAGAGGATGAAGAAGGTGAAGAAAACCGTGGGATAAGAAGAGAAATGAAGAAGAGAGGAGAGAGGTAGGCTAATATAAGGTATTTTGCTTTTATAAAGCAAATAGTCTCTCTCTTTTCCTCTTCTTTTCCTTTAATTGCTTTGTCATGTGGTGACTCCCCACCTCAAAAACCGGCCACCCCCTTATAATCAAGATATTTATGGTCTTGGTTGACCATCTTATTGACTTATGTTGACTTATGCTTAATTTGGGCACTAATTGGCACTATTCACTAATTAGTGCACATATTCGTGAAATTTTTGGTTTCCCATTGATTTAGGCTTGTTAATGTGATACTAATTAGTACACATGTTGATTAAGGTGTAATCATGGGCATCTAGGCACTCAAAACTCAATTCTAAGACAATTTCTCAAAAAGGTGCTTTAAGGAGTCTTAAAGCACATTTTGGGTTTAAGCTTGTTTTTGAGCTTGGTTTTCTTTGGTAATTGATTTAAAATGTCCATTGAAATATTAATAAGGTCTTATAATGGTATTTGGGTGCTAATCAAAGTCACTCCAAGGTTAGAGCATGTTTTTGCCCAAATTGCCCTTAAGGCGTCTTCTTGGGTTTTCCTTGGTTTAAATTGTCTACCAATCTTTATAAGGCATATTTTAGCCTTACTACATCATATATTGATGTTTACTTAACATACTTAGGTTTGGGGTATTTCACTGAGGCCGGTGTAGGTCCTCTGGTTTGGTTTTAAAAGAAGGTTAGAAATAAGTATGGGTTTGAAAGAGAATTTGGTTTTGAAAGAAAAGAGTTTGAAATAAATCTGAGTTTGAAAGAAAAATTCTCGTGGTTTCACAACGTCTTCTTGACTCAACCAAGTCTAGCTTCTTGCTGACTGGTGTATTTCCAATTACAAAGGTTAGGCTGTTAAGCCCTTCCACAGTTATGATGATCTCACTTAACTTCATGGTAATTTACTAAGCACTTTGTACTTGTTAAAAATTTCCCGAACTGTCCTATTATAGCAGCACTTGCCATGGCAAGTGCGCCATGTTAACTGGTTATCGGTTCAACACACACACCGGTTGCGGTATTGTTTTCACTCGCACTGTCATTAGTGGCCTTGTTGGCCCTTACTTGCTCTTACAGCCTTGACAATTAATCCTCTGGGCGACTTCTCACTGTATTCACATGATAATCATTAACTAGGGTGTTTCCCATTCTGGGAGACCTCCTTTTTACTTAGTATCGCATCTTCTTCGTAGCCCGTTCCACGCATTTGTCGTGGTTACTCAGACTTGTCTCTTGTTTGGGTACTACGTTGTAGTTTCTTAAATGGTTGGTATACCGTTGGCGACATTATTTAATATTCATGGTCCCGTAGACACGTGTCTCAGGTTCCATTTCTTCACTTCTTGCCTGTTGCACGGTTGGTGCGTTGCAAGCTGGTTGTTCTCGACTGCTCGGCATGTCGACCCAGGTTGCCGGAAATTCCATTCTCCTGTACGTAGGATTCTTCATTCTTCGCTATTAAATGCGGTTAACATTGTTCACATGGAAGCCGTCTCCGGGATTCCTAGTTTTCGGAATCTACCGCATGACAGGTTCTCCGTACTCACAGAGGTACTTAATAACAGCCAGATTGGGTATTCCCGGGTAAGAGAGGACTTTCATCTCTCTAGATTTGAAACAGGGATTGTGGAGGGCGGGAAGGATATTGTAGGTTTCCAGTACACTCTGGTAGTTCCTAACTAGCGTATCTCTCACGCTATCACTCAACCCTTAACCCAAAGTACTAAAATCCTAACTCGGTACTTCCTAAGCTCGGTAATTCAGTCATCAAAGCGATACTTCGCTCTGATACCACTTTTTGTAACACCCCAACAAACAACATCACACTTAACAACAACTCCAGCGGAAACCTTAACTCATCACATTACTTAACTCATTGGTGTTACACGCCGTTAACCAACCACGTGGCTAACAAGGCTAATGCATATACCTTGTATCGGTCTGATGGACTAGAATCCCGAGCAACTACACAGTACAAACTCTTCCCATTTCCAACGAACATTATACATTTACATTCCAACTGTACCGAGTATTTACAAACTGATGCCGACAACAATTTCGGTCTTACTACACCTACAATACATACACAATCAATTAAACTACCCATGTGGAAACAACTACCCCGTCCTACTCTCGAACTGCTTCTAGCACCATGTACCTGAAAAGAAAGAGAGAAAGGGTGGCCCCCAGGGGGCTCAGCACAATGCTCGTATGGTAATCGTGCAGCCCACATACTACCGGGCACGCACAACTAATTGTCGCCAAAGCATGCGGTTGATTTTATTTAAATCATGCATGGAAACTATAAACACATAACACATTGCATACCTACAACAATGGGGTTCAACAATTCAATCAACACAACAAAACTCGTTCGCTCACTCATTTGTTCCTTAACCCTTGAGGGTTCCTCCTCTAATGGAGCTATTTCCTTAATAAACGACACTTACCCACTAATCGGGTCATACTTATATTTCTCTTATAAAAAAGTGAGATTTACACCCATGAACCACATACTCCACATAACAACTCATATCACACTTTAACGTATATACAACATAACTTGGAGAGGGTCACGTGAGGACACGTACCCCGAAATGTGAGTTAGTAAACACATTGGAGCCTAGAGAACCTTTTTATTCCCATGCTAAGCTCTTTATACAAATAAAATAACTTATTGTTCTACATAGAGATCATAAATTTACTTAAGATGCGTCGGATATAACATAGTTCCGAACACACCGTATGTAACACCCCTCATAACAATTACGTAATAGTCGCTCACGTGAACAGGAAATAAAGACGTCTCACAGCGGAAGTAACTACATTAATAGAACTTACATGGGTGTTACTTGCCACCACTCGCCCATGCGAGTGATGTAGCAGTACAACATCTTAACAAAATTAAAAATAAAAATACAATCCGCAGTGACGACGAGATACCACCTACATTTCTATCTAAGTAACAAAAGTACAACTACTGTGAGCATCTAAACATAATCCATCTCTTACAACCCCTTTCCAGTGGAATCATTTAATACGTAACGAGATATGAGCGGTAAACCCAAATCAACAATGTCCTAACTACCCAATCCCGCACTTCGGCTTCAACGTGTTCAGCAACCTGCATAATGAGTGTAGTATCAGCGATAGACGCTGAGTATGCCGGATCTGGACCCTATTGGTCACTTGTCATTTTTAACCGTCTCGATATTAGATTGATTTCATGCTTTGTCATTTTACAGATATGATAAATACTGTAACAACATGCATGATTATATAATCATTCATCCAATCCAATCAGTCATATATGGATATACACATTACTATCATACATCATACAATACAATGGTATTGAGAACTCAATCATCGTATGTTAACATCATCACATAGTACATCACTCGGCCCTCCGGGCCTTCACATATCATTTGATTAGGTTAGCACAGTCGGGCGTCAGTTAGGACAACCCGAAACATACTCACTTGGACAGTAGTCCCACGTACACACAAAGGTGCTCACTGCCCTGATCATCCGAAGACTCTGGGACTTATTCACTTTGCCTTTGTAAAGGCGTCCATTTAGGTGGCCAAGGGCCTGGTGCCAACGGTAGCACACTCCGCCTGACGATCTATCTAGGCTCGATCAGGATTTACTAGGGAAAACCCGATACGGGATATCCCAAGAGATCTCTACGCGCGACCAGCAGCCAGTGACTGTCTGGATTAAGGTACATCATCACATTCATTTACACTCCACTGTTAGCTTTGTTAGTTAGATAGTCAGTTACAGTTTTAGTTATGGAGTACATCACTTAATTTGTTGGCTGCCCTATGGGTCTTACGCCTGCCTAGAATTATTCTAGGTAACATTCACGTTTGAGTCAAAGCTCTAGAGACCGACAATGTCGTGTCCCGTTCCTAAGTATTTTACTTAGGTTATAATTACATACTTGTAATACTTAGCGCATTAGGCCAGACAACAGTGGTCACAACACACATTTCGCATATGTAGTTTTATATAAGTCGATCTATAGTCGACGTAATATTAGTCCCGTGGGACGTTCGTGCATAAATAAGTAATGCAATGAACATAAACACATCATACACATACATCACATACATACATCACACACATACATTCACACAAGTTATTTATCAAACAAATCCGAGCCCGAGGAATTCCTCAGGACAACTCGGATCAAATCCCTTTACATACCGTACACCGTAGTCTAGATTCGTGCAGTGCAGGCCACTAGAGCTTTCGAGCGCGTACGTCGGAAATGCGATCTAGTAATACAAGGAACACTAAGCGTCAATCCACATGACAGCACAATTCGGTATTCCCGAATGACGTTTGAAATTCTAGTACTATGTCCCCAGACTTAACATTTGTTACTAGTCAAAGTATTGTTATTAATATTTTATAAACCCCTTATTCGTTGTGTGAGTTAATTCTCGGTTTACATTAGAGCATGAAACCTTACGTCATACACTTATGATACTTCACTAGGGTTGTTTATCAAACCAAGGTCTTATACTAACCTTAGCGTTATATGTCGTTGCAACCATAGTGTATAGCTTTATTTCTTGGTACTTGTTTATCTATGTGTGTATGCATTTAGCATAACAGTTTGAATAGCTATTCCCTTAGCCACATAATATTATTTGTGTTATACTAGTTCCATAATGTTATACAATACGTTATTTTATGTGTCATTAACTTTACAACATATGGTTTTGGTAACTATATGAATGTACCGAATATAGTGTAAACACATTATACATTTGTGCTCCTTGTTTATATAATTCTCATGGATTACAATATATCCACATACATATAACGTGTTGTAGATAGTTAAGTTTATAACATTAGATCCCGTAACAGGATATAACCCAAGGTTTTATAACCCTTGTTACAATTACCGGTAGTGTATATCTTGACTCCATTTCTCATCCAATCTCATACTCTCAACATTTCAATCTTACCACTTACATTATATCATGCTGCATTCATCATACACTACAACCTTTACAACTTAACCCCCTCTGCATCCTGCTTATACAGAAAGAACTATTTTTTTATCGAAAATTCAGAGACAATGTTAACGTATCTCATCTTTAGTGTTTCTTTAGTTGCTGTTCAGTTTCCAAAACTGCCCAAAACTCTTATACTACTTGATAATTGTACTAGGAAGGATTTGAGCTTAAAGACCACTCAAGACAATGAGGTTGACATCTCACAAAACTCATTTTTCAGAACCTAAACAGTAGGAAATGTAAGCACCCGTTCTGCATTGTCCTTCTTTAAACTCCCTTCTCTGATTCTAAATCAGTTCCCAAAATAATTACACACCTAGCTAAGTGGGTTAGCAAGGTGTTAACTTCTTGAATCACTCACTGCCATCTCCCTTATACTCTCTGTAACGCTGTTATACAGAACTGAAACTTATCAGCTAAACCTGAAACATGAGCCTGGTTTATTAATGGATATACTCCCCTTACGTGGTCCTCTTTCATGTTTCCTCAGTTGACTTACCATTTCTCTCAGCTGTTCTACCCACTTAGTTAGTGTTTACTTGAGATTCTAACCTCTAAACAAGTTAAAGTTACATAGCTAATGCCTCTGCAGATTCCTTACTCCGAAACCACACCAGCCTGTAACAGAAAGATGGAGATATTACTTCTGTTTCTAGTTGTTCTTTTCGTTACAGTTTGACCTTCTGTTTTTTTTTGTTCAATCTACCTTATCTCCTTAGTTAGTTCTTTGGTATAGTCTTATCCCCAAAACATACTTAAGACAGCAAGAGACACCCCTCTGAGGTCTTAGCACAACTCTCAAAACTGAAGTAGGACAGAACCCATAACTGATGCTACCTTTTCTTATTATTGTCTTTCTGTTACTACACCTGGCCTTCAATTTATCCCTAGGTACTTATTGCTCAGCTAAGTATTTAATCTCCTCTTCCAACTCAACACTACTCCAGTAATGCTCACTTAGTTCTCTGTACAGCAAACTGAATCCAACCTGAAAACAGATAATCTGATGTTGGCTTTTCCTGCTATTATCGGTTTCTGTCCTCTTTGTCTCATTTCTGTTTTCCCCCCAACTTGCTCAAGTTACTTGGTTAAGCCTTTTTACACAGTCTTAACTTCAGAAAAACCCAAGATAACTCTGGGCATTATCCTCGAAAATTCTTCACACAAAGCCAAAATCTGATGATCTGAAATCATGAAACTGCAGCATGCTTTCTTTTCTGTTATTTTCCTTTCTGTGTCATAACCTATCTGTCACTTCTCTCCCATTGATAGCTCACACAGCCTAGTATTCTATTAACATTTCAAGTCTCAGCAACTTCACTGCTGCTATAAAATCAATCTCAAACAGAAACCAGCAACATACCGAAACTGACATGGTTTGCTTATCTCTTTGCCTAACTGTTTCGCTATTACCCTATCTCTCATTACACCCCTTCAAGATTCCCTGTGCTAAGCTATACAGGACAGGAAGGGACTGCACAGCAGGATTGGTAACTTCCAATGTTTTCATTCTGTTCATTTTACGTATCTGTCATTTAATTTGTTCTTAAGTATCCACTCACTTGATTCAGTGTTCCAGTTTCTTTAACTCAAATTAACCTCAATCATTCTGTTACTCATCTACTCACAAATTGATAAGGTTGCAAACACTTAGAAAGTGATTGCTGCTCCTCTGATGAAACAGGAGAAACAACACTTCTGCTGTTATAATTGACAGTAACAGAAAGAAATCAAATTCTGTTGCCATAATGTACAGCAAGAATTTTGCTACACTTATATGCTAGTTGTGACAGAATTATACCACTACTTATTTGATTATCGTTTGTTTGACAAGTGCGACAGAAAGGACACAACTCCTGTTGGTAAGACTACCAGAGGAGAGGAACAAGATTCAAGAATATTACCAGTTTCAGTATTCAATCTGGTGTGCAGGTGCCTACCATCTACTGCTGCAGAATGAGCTGTTTTCAGCTTCATATTTCATCTGGGGTGTGAGACGCAACAGTTTCAATGGTTATATTCTAGAGGCACTCAAACACAAGAAGGAAATGAAAACAGGCGCAGGTTTGTATGTTCTGTCGACAGTTAAGGTTACAAATTACCGGTTCTGGAAGAACATTTTTCACGTCTTCTCCAATCTGGTTGCAAGGTGAAGTAGTTCCAGTAACTGGTGGTGCGCCTTGACAAAAGAAAGTAATGGAGAGTAGTGTGTGAGTCCTTTGTTTACCAGTACACACTAGGATATAATGAAGAGTAAAGTTAAGAAAGAATAAGGAAGGTGCAGAGGATGTATTTCCCTCGTCTGTCGATAAGATAAGATGAGAATGAAATCACAG
The DNA here is from genome assembly GCA_023374045.1 of Limonium bicolor. Lineage (NCBI taxonomy): Eukaryota > Viridiplantae > Streptophyta > Magnoliopsida > Caryophyllales > Plumbaginaceae > Limonium > Limonium bicolor. The sequence continues at coordinate 32,263,355 of CM041780.1, read as the reverse complement.
TATGAAACGTGAGTGTTTTTCTCTGTTTTGAATGAGAGAGAAACAAACAAGAGACTCAGCACCAGCTGGAGAAACTGCACATATATTACCGGTAATAGAGGAGTGTTTAGGTAAGATTTTCCTTACCGATTTGAATGAGAATTGAGCTCACTGCATGAGCGTTATTACTGCATGAAGTATGGCACCTCTCCTCTCTGCTTGTACTTGATGAAAAGGAGAAAGGAGGTTCAGTAACAACATGCATTCCTACCGGTAAGACAAGGAAGAGAGTGGATAGAGCTCACCAAAACATAACCACCCAAGGGTGTTTGCTGGTGTTTTATCTCTGCTGGAACCAAGGTGTTACTCGTCTGTGTTTACACGAGAAGGAACCCAAGGGTATGAGATGGGGTCATTACTGAAATAGAGAAAAAGAGATGGGTATTCTTCTTTTGAGTCAGGAATATTTACCGATAGCCAGTGGCAGCAAGATGAAATCCGAGAACCTCTTGGTTCTCTTCTCTGGAATGACACAATGAGCCAGGGAAATGCTCTCGGTTCTGGAAACAACAGGAGGTTGAGTATACCGTCGATCCCGGTGGAGCAGCAAGGGAGGAAACGGAATGTTTAAGTCTCTGGATCAACAGGAAGAGTACTGGAGCCACTGCTCCACAGTTTTGTCTCTGTAGCTGGGTGTGTTAGTTTTTCTGTGTTGGAGCAAAACATTGAACTGGATATGCTCTCGATCCTGGAGCAGTATGGGGTAAACTTGTATTTACGTGGAAGAGGGGAAGAAAAGAGAACCGGCTATTATGTAGCAGATGTTAGGAATGGTCAAAGGGGGAAACTTGATAGTTTTCTTCATTTTCCAGGTGCTGTCGGACATCATGGCGAAAGTAGTAGAATAGAGGAAATTGAGTGATTGTGATTGTGTTGTAATGTGTATTTATATATGTATAGTGTTCGTCCCTGTTGTATGGAAGTTTGGAGTAACATTGGACTTGAGGTACCGATAATTAGAAGTGGAGGAGCGTTCTAACTGGGGTGTGTTTGCCTCTGTTATTTCTTTCCTGTAACTTGAGTATTGAGACCACTAGTTATAATTCAATGGTATTTACTACTGAATTCGAGCAGCTCAAGCGGTTAAGGTTTCGGGATATGTACGAGAGGTCTCGGGTTCGAATCCTGTCTAGAGCATGTTGCTCTTTTTTTTTTGTTTCAGCTCTATTAAACCTATTTATTGTATCTAAGTGACTTGTGTTAACATGTCACGTTATTAGTCGTACGTACTTATATATATACGACTATTTCGTTATGTCACGTTTTGGTTATAAGTACAACGTTAAGATCTTGTAACGTTATGTACATTTACATATATATATATCCGTATTAATAAATTGTTCGCAGGTTATTACTTGTTTGATTATTTATACCTTAATATAGCTATTTATATATTAAAATAGCGTTTAATTATTTAGGGGCATTTCACCGTACATATTAACTTTACTGAGATGTGTCGGTCTCAATATAGTACCGAACACACCGTACATAACCCTCTAGTCCCGAACAATAGTCGAGGTTGGTAAGCCTTGGTTAAGCTTACCGATGATTGTAATCCAAGAAGGAAAAGCCACCATAACATAACATAACAAGGAGCAAGGTAAGGAAAATATGGATACCCACTCTCAAACAACGCGCGACCGGAACGACCAGATTCCTCACCCCCCCCATTAATATATATATATATATGTAAATATAGTTAAGAGTTCCATTATGGAACCTATCACTTCCACACACCATATGGTGTTACAACCGGGTTAAACACACAAGGGAGGTAAACATACTTACGCGCACAAACAACACACAACTAACACGCATAGCCGCGGTTAGAACGTTCCCATGGTTTGGGTCGTTAAATCCGAATACCGAACTCTTAGGTGATCCTAGATTTGGTTAGCTAAGGTTTAACACATATTTGAGGTTAAACGGTATCGGAAACAAGTACGCCACATAAATTAATTACTGTAAACTCATTACATGTTTTCATCTTATAAGGTGGTAAACATTCAGAAAAACACATAGGCATACAAGCCGGTGTTATCCGGTGGGACACAGGTTGCAAGAAAACCATACCTGTCACCTTGAGGATGGCTAGCCTTACATAGCGACCTCTTAGTCCCGGCTGCCATCTGTACTAGTTCTCGTTCCTATAATTCATTCAATCGAATGGTTAACTACCGCTCTTAGTTCCCAGTTAACTGATTACTTCACATTGCAACTTGTTTTACTTTCACATTTAATTACAATTTTCCACTCTTTTAATTGTCTTTATAACTCACCAAACATGTCCTTCCATTTAACCTTACACTTGTTCATCCCCTTTATACTCACTTGGGTTCACTACTTAAACCACATTTTCTTTTCTGTTTTTTTATAAGTTTTAGGTCGACCGACCTTATCTAAGGTCGGTCCATTCCAGTAACATCAGGGTTTGAAAATTTACACTACGACCGACCTTGGTAAGTCCGGTCCCAAGGTCGGTCCATTCCAGAAACATATTACCTTCAAAAAATTCTACTCCAACCGACCTTGCAAGTTCGGTCCACAAGGTCGGTCCATTCCAGAGACCTATTCCGTATACAAAATTTAAGCCCGACCGACCTTGCAAGTCCGGTCCTCAAGGTCAGTCCATTCCAGAAAGTTTCCTGGCTGGGTAAACTGGGCTCGACCGACCTTGCAGGTCTGGTCCCCAAGGTCGGTCTGCTCCAAACCCTTATTTAACAATGCATATTTGACTCCAAACTTCACCTTGCATATCCTAGTATGTTCTAACCTCATTTGGGCACTTCGACCACACCTTAAGAGATCCACTTAACCCCTTAAACCACTCACCAAAAACCATCTTGATCATTACACAATTTTTTTACAAAATCTTTTACACTATAATGTTTTTCCTTAGCCTTCTAAGTGGTGTTTCTTACCTATGATAGCAATCACCCCAAGGTGTTTCCTCATCACCAACAACATCATCTCCCAAGCATCTTTCACCATCCAAAATTCCTTTCATACAACCACTTGAAGTTTCTCCACAAGTTTATATCTTCTCCTCTTACAAGACATTGTTTTTCTCCTTGTTTACCAACATTTACATAAATCCTAAACACAATTCCTCCAAGATAGTGCCTAAGACATTTTAACACTCAATAACTCCTTAAATCACTTTCTTTCACCGATAGAACACTTAATGGTTCCTAGTATTCCCTAGGTTGTTCCCACTTAGGAATGCACTTAAACCCTTGGATTTCTATACAAATTTTTGACATGGTCTCCCCATAATTCTAACATGTTCCCACACATTATTTAGCTCACCAAAGCACTCCAACCATCAAACTCATTCAAGGCACTAGTCCACACATCAATTCCATCTCTTAAACAACAACAACACCAATATGCATTAACTTTAAGTGCTTGGCTCTAGGCCCTTAAATAACATTAACTAAACACTGAATTTCCTTCATTAATAAGCAACACCTGCATTACACTCAATGCATTTAAAGCACTTATTTTGCACAAACACAAATACAATCCCAAAGGCATTACTCTAGATTAAGGTAAGCCATTTACCTTGAGTTTTCTTTCAAGAATTTTCCTCCTCTTTAGTTCTTGTTGAACAACCGGTTTTAAATGGGGTATTTGCTAATCTAAAGACCAAATCAAATTGAATACTAATGAGCATTAAGGAACTAATAAGGCTCTTGATTTAAGAATTGTACTTAAAATATGATTTAAGCACTAGAAATGGAAGGAATTACCTCATAACTTCCAATTGAGGGTTAGGCAATCAAAATTGATGTTCTCCAACACCTCTTGAAGATGATCAAGGCTTGAACAAGGAGGGAAAATGGAGCTTAAAAATCTGTAGGAATCGGTTTCAAAGACATGGAGGAAAACATGATTTTTCTTGCTCCATTCATACCTTAGAACAATGAGGAGTGTTTTGGCTCAACAATGGAGGTTCTTCCTTCAAGAATGAGCTACACCCATGGAATTCGAAATCATCATTTGGAGGTTTTGAAGGGTGGAAATTAATCTCCAAGGTGAGGGGAGTATTATGGTGTATTTATTTTTCAATTTGGAGCTTGTATAATGGTAGAAAATGGAAGAAGAAGAATGAGCTGGGTGGAGGGTTGTGGAATCGCCATTTGAGGAAGAAGAGAACAAGGTGAGTGCAGGGAGGAAGAAACAAATCGTGAGGGAGAAGGGGAATGGAAGAGAGAGAAATAAAAAGGTAATATGTACTTCACTTTTTGCATTATTGTTTTACTTTTTGACTTTTCTACTTATTTGAGAGGGGAAAACGTGTGGGTATCAAGAGAATAAGAGAATCAGATTTTATTTTACAATTTAGAAAGGGTACTTTACTCTTATTACAATTTATACCCCATAAGTTCCCGGTTTTTACACTATTCACTAATCCAGGCCCGTTTTCCAGATTTTCTCGTTTCTTTAATTTGAATGGTTCTTAAGCTCCCATTAGTGTTTAATTGTAGTTACGTGGTCAACTATAATTTTTACGGGGTCATTTGACCATATAAAGTCATGTTTTTGGGTTTCCTCGAAAAACGCGCTTTAAGAGTCCGTTAGCGTTTTAACGCATTATTTGGATCCATTTTCTTCGGGAATTTTTCCCACATGTTCTTAGTGTGTAGTTAGGGTATAACAATATATTTATATACCTAGTTAAGGTTATATACCACCTAAGATACTTAAATACACGTTTTTACGTTTTATGACTTTTACGCGTTTTCCTTTTTCTTTTGGTTTTACTTTCTTCACCAATATTACTAAGGACTTATTTAGCCTTATAAAATCATAATTTAATGTTAATAAAGTCTTGGTAGGCTCTTTGGGGTCCTAACCAAGTTCATCCACGCTTAGAGCATGTTTTGCTCAAATTGTCTTTATGGTACTTTATTGTTTTTACTATGGTTTAAATTGTTCACTAATGTTCCTAAGGCCCTTTTTAGCCTTAATATACCATATTTTGATAGTTAAACAACATATCAAGGTTTGGGTTATGAGTCGCCACCTAATTTTAACCTAGATCAAATTAGGAAAGGAGAGTTCGGGTTCGGGGGCTTGGTATACGACTTATTTGGGGTTCAATTGCTTTCATTACCCCTAGAAGTCGTTTTTCCTCTACTTAGTTTAATTACAGCTTATTACGAGTCGTTTTAACCTAAGTGCGCGCTTCTGTTTTTTTTTATTTTTTAATGTTTTTGACAGAAAATTAAGATGAAATTAGAACTATCTAAACTAGGGTTTCAGAGGCAGAATTGGGTCAAATTTTGATTTTGTCCTTGGCCACGGACCTAATGTCCGAACCCACGGACTTCAGTTAACCTAATTACACAGAAAAGTCAAATTTACACATAAACGAGATTTTGAAAAGTCTGGGGCCACAGACAGGAAGTCCGGGGCCACAGACAGGATGTCCGTGGGCCCGGACATGTTTTATAAAACCCTAACTTTTGAAAATAAAAATATCCCGCCACCGTCTGTGGGCGTCCAGGGTTACGGACAGAGCGTCCGGGACCCCGGACATAGCGTCTGTGGGTGCGGACCTCCCTCGGACGGCGGCGTTTGGGTGGCTCCCGGCGGTATTTTAAGCTATAAATTTATGTGCGTGTAGCTTGAAGGATGTACAATACGTTAGTGCTTAAAGGTTTTCAATTTGAAATCAAATTTAATGCGAAACTTAACAAACAAGTAATTGGGCAGAAGCATAAACAAACAGCAACTCAGAAGCCACGAAAGGTTATTTTGAACCCAAATTTTGATATAAGACTGATAAAGTCGTAGGGAGTTAGGAAAGTGGGATCCCTACCCGTTTTACCTTCGGATTTACAATGATTCTTCACATCGGGATTCGTCGAGTGCTCCGTTGATGGCAGATCCGAAAGGTTTTCGATCCAAGCTTCTGGTTGTTGGTTGTTCTTGGTGTTCTTCACGTTTTGGTGCTGTTTTGGTGAAGGTTTGATTATGTATGATGTTGTGGGAGTTGAAAAAGGTGGTTTGGTGTTGATTTTGTGAGATTTCGATGAAATTTTGGGGCTTGTATGGGTAAAAACGTGGAGAGGTTGTGACGGCTGGGTTTGTTGAGGTGTTAGGGTTCTTCAGGTTCTAATTTGATCATGAGATAAGGTTCCTTATATAGGCTTCCTTAAAGATAGAAAAATCCGGTAAAAACTGAGATTTACCGACGTTTTAGCTCAAGGGCTTCCAAAAGGATTTTTATTATGAAATTTTACACATGGGTAAAGGATGATATTTCTGATTTTTATAAAGTGGAATCAAATTTTTTGGATATTGGAATATTTTTAAATTCAATTTCTCGTCAAATTCAATCAGAAATTGCTAGAAAATTATTGAAAATTCAAAAAATCAAAATTCCAACGCCATTACGCTTAAAATGTCATCCTCTATCATAGGTTAAAATTTCAAATCATTTTGAATTGATTTGACCCTTATTTGGAGGATAGAGAAAGCCTAAAGGGGGCTTTGGAGCCTTGAAAAATTATGAAAATACCCCTGGAGATGACTAAGTTGTCCCTAGTACTTTGAAATGTGCCGATCAAACTGGGAACCCTCGCTACTAGCCTATTAGTAGGGACCCTCTTCCGGGGGGTTGAAATTTTGGTTATAACAGCTATTTTTCGATGACTGTTCAACAAAGATAACTTGTTTTTTTTATGAAGCTTGGACCTTTCTTCGTAACAAAATAACATTCAAATTACAGACATCCTTATCCATCCTCACGGCATGGATTAATCTAAGAGGGGCATTATGAGTAGACCTGACAATTCGGGTCAATTTGTAGTATTCACTATTCTGTACGGTTTAGATGGGTCGGGTTATCTAGTTAAAATTAGATTCGGATGACTTTGGTTTGGTTGATTTCAGATTCGGGTGCTTTCGATTCGGGTTAGCCTCTACGTTTTTTAGTTTTTTCAGGTTATAGGTCAAATTCGGGTGACTTACCACGTTATGCTTAATTGAAGTACAAATTTAAGCATCCTTTGTAACTTGTATTGATTTTCATATTTGGATCAAAATTCTTTTAATATAGTGCTACTCTTGATAAAGATTGCTATTGTGTATTGGTTGGTTATAAATAATCAAATTGGATGACAATATTTTTAATATTAATTTTTAACTACAGATTTATTAATTGTATCGACAAGTATAAATTTAAAATTTGGTGAATCATCGGTCAATATTTGGCACTCGGCACCCAGTCTATCCCCCCCCCATGCATGACATTGTGCCTATGCCTCCCGCCATCCCGTGTGCGTCCTGCGTCAGCGCCCGTCATCTCAAGCGAGCATCGCGCGCCCATGCCAATCTATCACCACCTCGCGCTTGTGCCCCTATGCGCCCGTCATCACCTCACGCCCGTGACTTCATGTTGTGTGTGTGCCACCGATCACCGTATTGCGTGCGCACCTCGTGCGGGCATCCTTCAGTAGCTTATTACTCTCGGCCAGGGGTTGTCCCTTTATCTTCTCATTTTATCATTTTTAACCCTAATTTAATTTAAATATTCATACAAATATATTTATGTGAGATATAAGTTTTGTAATCTTTAGTTTTTTGAACCAATTTCCTTGGACATGGCAAAAGATGGCAAGAATTGTAAAATGGAATGAAAACATTCCTTATTTTAGTCCTAATTCATGGAATTATGCGTTCATTGTAACACCCCAACTCAATCCAGATGTGGTCTCGCAACTTAACAGTATATATATAAACATGTCACAGCGGAATTCTTTACAATCCAGGACCTTGCCATGGTCTGACTACAGAATATACCGAACATTAGTACTACAATCTTAACCATTTACATATCCTTCTTACAACCCCCTCACATCCTATACATCTTACTAACTCAAATTGCCATACGAGTGTACATGCACAACTCGTAGGCCACACTTAACCCGTAACACTTGTACCCCTTCTTACTCTCGCGACGGCCGCTTCCTGATGTACCTGTGTAGTAAAAACAGCCCCCAAAGGGGGTCAGCACGAATGCTGGTACGATCCCCTCATGGCCCCCAAGCTAACGTGGCTACGACGACTAATTGTCGATAGCATGGAGGCTGATTAAATCCACAACATAATAGTAAATGCTGTAAACAACAATCCATATATGAACAATCAAAGTTCACACACAATGAACGACTTAAACGCGTTTCCTTAACTAGAGAGTTAGTTATTTAACTCCTTAAGTAATGTTCTCTCTTAATCTTAGTCCATCCTTATCTCACCTCAATCTTAGTCTTATCTTAATCTTAGAAACAACCTATCCTTTAATAAGGAGTGGATGTAGCTTATCTTAATCTTAATATTACAAACCATCCTTTAAAAAGGAATGGTTGCAACTTATCTTAACCTTACCTTAATCTTAATCTTAATAATACAAACCATCCTTTAAAAAGGAATGGTTGCAACTTATCTTAACCTTACCTTAACCTCAAACTTAACTTAATCTCAGTATACAAACCGTTCCTGGAGGGGAATGGTTGTAGCTTAATTCGAACCTGGGATTTAGGTGATCCCACCGCACCATCTTAATGCCACCTACTCTGGACGGGAGTCCAGCGCAGCTGAGCCGGCAACCGGCCCTAGGCTACAAGTCCGAAGACAAGTCCTTAAGCGGAGGGCGGATCTGATTCAGATACCGTCCCCTTTTTCCTTAGCATGCATGACCGGAGATCGGTCCCGGGTTTCCTCACTCAAGTTCCAGTTAGTAGTAATCTCAAGACCATATTTGTTGGTTAACCTCTTTCGGTTCATATCGTCCCTTATTAGGGAGCGTTCCTTAGTCTCACTCAATTCCTTACTAGACATTGGTTAGTAAGTTCTCACGGTATGTTGTGTTAGTTTTCAAACATCACACAACAAAACAATAAATATAATATATTCCGGTTGCATGCTTTATCTTGTTTAGTGAGCACACAAAACAAATAGCACACAAGCCGAGGGACACCTCGTTAGCAAGCAGGTCACAAGAGAACTGTACCGTTCACCGTTGGTCGTTCGGCTGCTTACTCTCTTTCGAAGTCCAAACTCCCAAGTCCTAAAACATTCATTCAGTTTTAGGTTATTAATCACTTAGCTTAATTCAACTTACTTAACCTACTTAACGATCCCCACTATCACCTCTTAAGTCTTACCACTTAATCTTACAACTTAACCTTAAACTTTTAAGTTTATACTTAACTTAACTTAATCCCTTAAGTTCTTAGGGTCCTAATCATTACCACCCTACCAAAGGTATACCTCATTACCTATTACCATTCTTAGAATTCAAAATTTCTTTTTTTTTTTAAGTGTTAAGGGTCGACCGACCCACCGACCGACCCAGGGGTTGGGTCGGTCCATTGCAGAAACTCTTCCGTCTTTTGAAACCCATCCGACCGAGCCAAAGCTAGACCGACCGACCCAAACCCTCTGGGTCGGTCCCTTACAGAACCCATTTTCCTACGTTAAACCTTTGCCCGACCGACCCAAAGCTAAGCCGACCGACCCAAACCCCCTGGGTCGGTCCAGTCCAGAGGCATTCCGGCTGGCTCAACATGGCCCGACCGACCCAAAACTGGGTCGGACCCTGGGTCGGTCCTCTACAGATCTTTCTCTTAAATTACCTCTTTCAATTCCAAACTCTTCCACAAGTGTTCTAATAGGTCCAACACCATCTTGGCACCTTAAACCCACCTTATAACCTCCACCAAACTCATTAAAACAACTTCCAAAGATCTTCTCAAACATTTACTCAATTCTTACAAACACTACTAACACTTATCATATAATTCCTTACATTACCAACCTGTAACCTTACCAAAAACTTCTACCATCCAAAGTGTTTCTTTTCAACCCATATAACTCCTCCTTAACATCATTGCACTCCATCTTTGCTTGTTAAACCTTCCAAGGTTATCTTGCAAGTCCATGCACAATTTCTCTTCTTTTCACTTGTTACTCATCACTCTTAAACTCTTAAGCTTGCTTATACATTTCTTCCATTACTTTAATACCTTGACATTGTTCTTCATTTACCTAAGTCCTAAACACTCAATTACATTCTCTTGATTCGTAAATCCTTCAAAGTAATGCCTAAGTCATTATAACTCATTATTACACTTTATCTCACCCCCTTTTTCATCAAGACAACCTCTAAGACTTCCTAGTACTTCCTTAGTCATTAAATTCCCTTAGGACATATCTTAATCACCTTAAGCATTACACCTTCTCCTTAAACTTATGCAAAAGTCTTACATTCCTCATCTCATGATTTTGGTGTGTTCAAAAACACTCACCAATCCTCCAATTCCTCCTAGACATCTCTAGGTCATTCTAAACCACAAGAACTCCTTAGTTAACTCATTTCCACCCAATTTTCTTTTCATGCTCCCTAGTAAACCCTAGGGCATATTAACTCACCACTACCACTTAAACACTTTGTTTTCTACACAAATTTCGCCATAGCTCCTCTAGTATATTCTCATGCCCAAATGCATTGTTTGTCTCACACAATAATCTCACGCACACCAAGTCCTTTCTCATCTTATTTTCTCACCCAAATCAACTTATTCACATCATACTCAATATATTGCAATAATCTTAAATTGCATAGCACTAAGGCTCTTAAATGACATGGCTCTTAGGCCCTTAAATGACTTAAACTTAAACACTGAATTTCCCGCATATAAAAGCTTTCAACCTGCAAATACACCCATCAATCTCATAGTAGTTATAATGCTCTTAAAATCCACCTTAAACTTATATTACTAACTCATTCCCATTGGCTCCTTAGTCACAAGTTCACAAGCTTATTTAAGTTCTTTTTCTTAGGTTATATAACCCAATACACAATGTAAGCTCTAAGCCACATTGGTATCCACCTAAACTCAACCCTTAAAACTTAAACCACCATTAGGTAAGCATTTTACCTTGTTTTCTCAAGCTTATCTTAACTTCCTCCTTAGACCTTCTTCTTGCATGAATCTCGGCCACCACTTAAATTCCCCTTGCCAATGTTCTAATCAATATTCAATGACTCATATGAGTACTAAACAATACACTAACCTCAAGGAATAAAAACCTAGGTTAGAAATGTGTTCTAAGGCATAAAAGTGGATGATTACCTTTGAAGTCTGAAGGTAGACTTTGGCATTGAATGAAATAGGACCTCCACTAGTCCTTGGTGAATAAATCAAGCTAGAACAAGGCACAAAAACATAGCCCCATGAGAAGGAATTTTCGGCCATATAAGGAAGATGATGGAAACTTGGTTTTTCTTACATTTTCTTTACCTTAAGAGAATGGAGAAGCTAATGAGCTCTTCAAACTTGATTTTCCTCCATCAATGGAGTTTTCTCTTGGCACCAAAATGGAGCTTTGAAGGATTTGAAAAGATAGAAAGATAGGTCTTGGCCTAACTAAGAGAAATCTATGCTTAGTTTTTGATTTGGAGCTAAAATGAGCAAGTTATGGTCAAGGCAAGGTGAGGCAACAATGGGGCTGCTTAGGAACGGTTTAGAACAGAGAGAATAAGAAGAAAACCGTGGAAGAAGAAGGGAAATGAAGAAGAGAGGAGAGAGGTAAGCTAAAGAAGATATTTATCTTATAAAAGGGTGAATAGTGAACTTACTACTCTTCCTCTCATTTCCTTTAATGTGCTGGCTACTAATGGTGAGTCACCATTAAAAACCGTCCCCCCCCCTTATACAAGATACATAAGGCCTTGTTTGGCCATTTGGCTAATTAAAGTTGACTTAAGTCAAAACTAGCACTATTTGAGTACTATTCACTAATTAGTGCACATATTTGGGAAATTTTTGGTTTCCCATTGATTTAGACTTCCTAATGTGATACTAATTAGTACACATGTTGATTAAAGAGTAATGATGGACATCTAGCCACTCAAAACTCAATTCTAAGACAATTTCTCAAAAATGTGCTTTAAGACTTCTTAAAGCACATTTTGTGTTTTAACTTGTTTTCAAGCTTGGTTTTCTTTGCTAATTGATTGAAAATGACCATTAGAATATTAATAAGGTCTTATCATGATATTTGGGTACTCACCCAAGTCTCTCCAAGCTTAGAGCACATTTTTGCCCTAATTGCCCTTAAGGCATTTCCTTGTGTTTTCCTTGGTTTAAATTGTCTACCAATCTTTCTAAGGCATATTCTGGCCTTACTACATCATAATTTGATGTTTACTTAGCATACTTAGGTTTGGGGTATTTCAATCTACCCCCCTTAAAAGAACTTTGTCCCCAAAGTTCCCATGCATCTTATCTTATTAGAATACATGTCTTACCTCATTCCTTAGATCATATAGATCATACTTATGTATACTTAATCTCATTGGATCATTAGATTTGCCATATTCTTATACTTAAATATCACACAACATGCTTAAGCATGTGTAGCACTCAAAATTCCTTTTGTTCCTTTTTGATGATTAAAACATTCACATAACTTCCAACGTATTCTCCCATGTCACCGGTCCGTAGACAATGGCTCATTCGTCCTCATCACCATGGGCCAGAATACAAAACACCCTGCTCTCCCCATGTCACTGGTCCGAAGACAAAGGCTCGTGCGTCCTCGACTTCATGGGCGAGACTCAGTAAAAAGGTAATCCTTTTTACGAGGTCATGTGAGGAATAATTCCTCTAATTAAAAATACAATCAACTCCAATTTCATTTTATCCTAAGGCCTCTATCCTTAGTGTGATTTAATTGTGACCACTGGTAGGGAGTTTCAGGAATCATCCAACCCTGATGTGATCAGCATCAGTGTAGAACTATCCTTCCACCCCAATTTGTGTTCGGTTTCCCTTGATCCCTAGAAAATCAAGTTCCACCTCCCACGTCATTTTCAAACATCCAAATAATTCACTCATGTCCAATTTTCTATCTTTTTAGTTCTTCCTAATCATAATCAATACATCTCCCAAGTGTGGACTCAGTCCATCAAACATTCCCGATTGATCTCTTAGTAATTACCTCAAGACTTAAATTCCTACTAAGTTCTATAACTGTCCCATACCAATTCTCACCATCTTATATCTCATAGCATTACTATCTTCTTCCTCATACTCATATCAAATGATATCTCATAGTGTTATCTTATTCTTATCTCACACCTAGTCTCATATCGACTCATACCTCATATATTCCTTATTTCTTAAGTCTCCTTAAACCTCCTCCTTAATTCTCTTAACTTGTACTCACACCGGAGTTAACAAGATAGGTACTTAATATGTATGGTATTCACATCTTCTGTGTGCAATAACCATGATTTATCTCAAAATGTTTATGTACTCAGTACACAACATACGATAAGCGGTTTTCACTCTACCCCCCTTAAAATGGATTACGCCCACGTAATCGACGTTACATCATCTTTGAACATAAGTTCAAGATGTCTAATTCTCACCAAGCATTCTAGCTTCCACGTCATCTATCTTACTTATAATTCGATCAGAAATGACTTAGTCTCTGTATCGAGGATTCTTAACGGTACTTATACTGTTTCCTTAACTTAGTTTGGTCTAATCTCAAAGGTAGTGATCTGCTAGCTTCCGCTGCACAACTCTGATAGTTTTAGGTTTATTTGCCTCTCTTATCCTTTTTACAGTATCGGATATCTTTCTCTTGCGTGCTTATGGTTTAGCACTAAAGGTCCCTCAATGGTCACGTGTTATCTTTATATATACACGGCCTTGATGGGTTGTAGCTCGTCTATCCAGTCTCCCTGGAGATCTAATGTTCATACTCTTAGTGTTTTCTCGAATGTCTAAATCGTTCTCTCCAACTGACCTTTGGTCTGAGGATGATTCTTAGTCTGAAACTACTGTTTAGTGCATATCGCGCTTTACAGTCTTAATTCCTTACATCTTAAGACATATCCAATGTCTGTACTTAACAATCCGTGCTTTTCGCACTTCATAGTCCTTAATTATCTGTTCTCTGGTTCCTCTGTGTTGCTGATTCAACTGAATTCTTCTCTTCGACTGTTTGCGGTAATGGCTGCTCTTGTCTGATCTTGTGTCGTTGTCCGTGGTACGGAGTCGACTACCTCCCGTGTTCCTTACACCACTCGTCTACATGCATGGGGTACCTTACTGGTACATTACTACTTACCCTACTAACTCATAAATGAGCATGTTAGGCCTGTAAGCCCCTGTGGGGTGCAGTCGTCCCACGTCTCGTTTTAGTAAACTCATAGTGTCCGTCACACGTTTAGCTATTGCTAATTATGAAGTATTTTGTTGTTGATCTCCTCTTTCATTGTTCCATAATAACATTTATTGTTCTTCTTGAAGTTAATCAAGGGAAATCCATTTACTGCGTTCTTGGGTATGGTATGCTCCAGCTCCTTTCTGTATTCCGTATTGATTCTATTTCTTAGTAGCTTAGGTCTCTTTCCATAGAGCCTCTTATCTTCTTTCTCATATTCATTCTATTAGGAAAGCACTTCCAGTTCCTTAAGGAATGGGTAGTGTGCTTCTTGCGAAATCTTACCTAACCAGGTCCAGACTACTGGCATCAACGCTCAGTTCGTCTACCATCTTATTTTCTTACTTATGCTAGTCTTAACTCATAAATCTAATTGCCTCAGTGTCAATATTTGACGGCTCATACATAATGGTCGCCTTACCGCGCACCATGACTTAATCCACTTATCTAACTATTGCACTCACGACCACTACTACCGTGGTAGTTGGCCTTTACCATGTTGCCCATTAATGGTGCAACCTCTTACTCACTTATTCTAATGTCTTACCTTATACTCAATCCCTTCTTGGTGTAAACACACTGGGAGTTCTCTCATTCCGGTGTACGGCGGTTGTCATACCGTGCTGTAAAATAGTTGATTCTTAATACGAAGGTGTTCTGTTCCAATCTCAGATTTGTAAGTAGGCTAATTTCTCTCGCTTTCTTTCATCCTTAGTGATGTTATCTACCATGTAGTTTAATTGGTTACTGAAGAAGTCATCCACTGAATCACTAGCTTTTCTGGGCATTGATTAATTGACGTGCCATAATGTGCAGTCACAATGTTTATCTCTGACGATCACTAATTCTTACATCCTGGGTGTTGGATATGAGGTCTATCTCTGCAACCTACCTTATTACTCAAGTGTATCTGATATATTTCAAGGAAATCTCAAGGTTCATAGTTTCCATTTTCTAAATAAAGTGTATTTTATCTCTAATATGTGAAAGCCCTTTTTGAGGGGTTCATTCCCACTCATGGCCTCACAACAAGGAGAGGTATCCCCACCCTAAAAGGCATGGTTCGTTCTCCGCTCCTATCCTTGGCATTATCTCAATATTCTCACTGGTACCCTCTCTTGGTAATTTTCTTCCCAATCTAAGTTATAGGTTTGGTAACCGTTCATATCTACAAATTGTAGTCCCTTCGTGGCTTAAACAAGCTCTCTTATAACTTACTGCGCCTCGGGCTCTGATGTGGTTAACATCCTTGGCTCGTAGGCTCTTAATGCTTAATGTCTCAGTTCATTATTTGTACTCTTACTCATCTGCAGGTCATCCCTATAAGATTCTGGTTCTTTGAGCACTATCCACCGTTAGGTTATATACTAAATGTAGTATCGGATTTCATGATAAGTTGTTGCATCCTGCTTCCTGCTAGGGAAGTTGTTCAGGTGATCTGAGGTTACTTAATGTCTTTGACAATACTGTCGTTTTATTAGACCTATGTCCTTTAGCAAATAAGGATAAGTTCGTATTAGGCGTTTGCCTTAAGGTGTCCAAGTTGGATATCATCCTGTCGTCTTATACTCCCATCTCAACGCTTCGTTCAACTTCTGTTGATTACGCCACCCTTTGATGATCAATCATATTTGGGTGTTAATGAGTTAAATAAACAGTGTTAACTGTCGTCCATCATTTGTTTGGCTCGACTGTGCCCGCTCTGTGGGGGTAGTCCTCTGAGCTTTCCTTTTCCAGGGTTGTACGACTTTAATGCTTAGTAGGTTATAGCTTACGTTTATTTCTTTTATCCTTGTTTTTCTAGGTTTTCCAACATCTTCATTGAAGAATGTTGTTATTGGTATCCTTAATGGTCACTCTGGGAGTCTTATCCCGTTTTCGTTGTACGTCGATGCTTCAACAGTCTCAATAGTATCTTATAATACATCCCTTGTATATCATTGCTTATATAGTGTTTTTGCTCAGATTGTTGAGCGATCTCTCAGGTTCCTCTTTGGGATCCGGGTTGGTGTTCTTACCGCACTGTCGGTTGTTGTTGTACTGTTGCTAACATCCATATGGTCTAATATTATGTCCAAGTTCTGCTCCCGGCTGACTGGTGTGTCACCTCATCTCATCATGGTCAGGCCGTCGGGCCTTTCCATGGTCTTATTTTTCTGTTCTTATGGATTTACGATCCGGTATTAATATGTGCTACAACTGTAGCGTTCTCCTATTTTTCCATGATGGCTTTCCGTGTAGTTTAACCGTGGTAGCACTTGCTATGGCAAGTGCGCCATGCAGGATGGGCTATTGGTACAAGGTACGTTGGTAGCGATACTTCCTTCTAATTTCCATGTAATTGGTAGTCCTCGGGACTCCTTCGATTATATCTTATTTTGGATAACTAACCATCCGGCAGTTTCCTTGTTGTTTGACAGTACTGTCATCTATTAGGGCGTTTCTCTTTCTGAGGGAATCCCTTAATATTTTCTTATGTCTTAATCCTCGCTCCTGTCTCCACACATTTTGTTGTGGTTACTCAGTAATGATTCTCCTTTAGGCACTACATCGTAGTCCTATTTCGGTATACAATTTATATATGTTTCCACCGTTGTCCGCGTTATGCCGGGCAGGTTTGTAACCTTTCTCATTGTATGGGGTTTGGAGTTCCCGTTTCTAACTGGACTTTCCACTAATCTCAATCCTCATGCTTTGTATTATCCCACTGTTATGCTCACTCGGACCGTTGTCTGGTACTCATGTCTCTTATTATTTCCTTATCCATTGCACGCGTAGTGCTTTCCTTACCATTGGTATCGCGGGTTATTTCGACTGCGTAGCATGTCGACCCATGTTGCCGGTAATTTCCGTTCCCTTACTGATAGTATTCCATAGGTAGCGTCTGTTTCTCTGTTGCGCTCCATTGCAAACCCCCAAGTTCTCCATAACTCTTGTACAACAAGTTGTTTCTCGTATTGCTTACTGTTAGCTAACTGCCAGATCGGGTTCCCCCGAGTAAGAGAAGACTTTCTTCTCTCTGGCGTTTGTTCCATATATTCAGGGTTAGGGATGTGGAGGGCGGGTCTAGGTACTATGGATATCCGGTAAACACCGGGAAGTCCTGACTAACGCACCTCTCACTCTATCTCTCAACCCTTAACCCATAACTCAATCTTAACCTCAATATTCTCCTAAGTTTGGTATTTCTTGTCTTCAGAGCGTAACTACACTCTGATACCACTTTTTGTAACACCCCAACTCAATCCAGATGTGGTCTCGCAACTTAACAGTATATATATAAACATGTCACAGCGGAATTCTTTACAATCCAGGACCTTGCCACGGTCTGACTACAGAATATACCGAACATTAGTACTACAATCTTAACCATTTACATATCCTTCTTACAACCCCCTCACATCCTATACATCTTACTAACTCAAATTGCCATACGAGTGTACATGCACAACTCGTAGGCCACACTTAACCCGTAACACTTGTACCCCTTCTTACTCTCGCGACGGCCGCTTCCTGATGTACCTGTGTAGTAAAAACAGCCCCCAAAGGGGGTCAGCACGAATGCTGGTACGATCCCCTCATGGCCCCCAAGCAAACGTGGCTACGACGACTAATTGTCGATAGCATGGAGGTTGATTAAATGCACAACATAATAGTAAATGCTGTAAACAACAATCCATATATGAACAATCAAAGTTCACACACAATGAACGACTTAAATGCGTTCCCTTAATTAGAGAGTTAGTTATTTAACTCCTTAAGTAATGTTCTCTCTTAATCTTAGTCCATCCTTATCTCACCTCAATCTTAGTCTTATCTTAATCTTAGAAACAACCATCCTGTAATAAGGAGTGGATGTAGCTTATCTTAATCTTAATATCACAAACCATCCTTTAAAAAGGAATGGTTGCAACTTATCTTAACCTTACCTTAATCTTAATCTTAATAATACAAACCATCCTTTAAAAAGGAATGGTTGCAACTTATCTTAACCTTACCTTAACCTCAAACTTAACTTAATCTCAGTATACAAACCGTTCCTGGAGGGGAATGGTTGTAGCTTAATTCGAACCTGGGATTTAGGTGATCCCACCGCACCATCTTAATGCCACCTACTCTGGACGGGAGTCCAGCGCAGCTGAGCCGGCAACCGGCCCTAGGCTACAAGTCCGAAGACAAGTCCTTAAGCGGAGGGCGGATCTGATTCAGATACCGTCCCCCTTTTTCCTTAGCATGCATGACCGGAGATCGGTCCCGGGTTTCCTCACTCAAGTTCCAGTTAGTAGTAATCTCAAGACCATATTTGTTGGTTAACCTCTTTCGGTTCATATCGTCCCTTATTAGGGAGCGTTCCTTAGTCTCACTCAATTCCTTACTAAACATTGGTTAGTAAGTTCTCACGGTATGTTGTGTTAGTTTTCAAACATCACACAACAAAACAATAAATATAATATATTCTGGTTGCATGCTTTATCTTGTTTAATGAGCACACAAAACAAATAGCACACAAGCCGAGGGACACCTCGTTAGCAAGCAGGTCACAAGAGAACTGTACCGTTCACCGTTGGTCGTTCGGCTGCTTACTCTCTTCCGGAGTCCAAACTCCCAAGTCCTAAAACATTCATTCAGTTTTAGGTTATTAATCACTTAGCTTAATTCAACTTACTTAACCTACTTAACGATCCCCACTATCACCTCTTAAGTCTTACCACTTAATCTTACAACTTAACCTTAAACTTTTAAGTTTATACTTAACTTAACTTAATCCCTTAAGTTTTTAGGGTCCTAATCATTACCACCCTACCAAAGGTATACCTCATTACCTATTACCATTCTTAGAATTCAAAATTTCTTTTTTTTTAAGTGTTAAGGGTCGACCGACCCACCGACCGACCCAACCCCTCGGTCGGTCCATTGCAGAAACTCTTCCGTCTTTTGAAACCCATCCGACCGACCCAAAGCTAGACCGACCGACCCAAACCCTCTGGGTCGGTCCCTTACAGAACCCATTTTCCTACGTTAAACCTTTGCCCGACCGACCCAAAGCTAAGCCGACCGACCCAAACCCCCTGGGTCGGTCCAGTCCAGAGGCATTCCGGCTGGCTCAACATGGCCCGACCGACCCAAAACTGGGTCAGACCCTGGGTCGGTCCTCTACGGATCTTTCTCTTAAATTGCCTCTTTCAATTCCAAACTCTTCCACAAGTGTTCTAATAGGTCCAACACCATCTTGGCACCTTAAACCCACCTTATAACCTCCACCAAACTCATTAAAACAACTTCCAAAGATCTTCTCAAACATTTACTCAATTCTTACAAACACTACTAACACTTATCATATAATTCCTTACATTACCAACTTGTAACCTTACCAAAAACTTCTACCATCCAAAGTGTTTCTTTTCAACCCATATAACTCCTCCTTAACATCATTGCACTCCATCTTTGCTTGTTAAACCTTCCAAGGTTATCTTGCATGTCCATGCACAATTTCTCTTCTTTTCACTTGTTACTCATCACTGTTAAACTCTTAAGCTTGCTTATACATTTCTTCCATTACTTTAATACCTTGACATTGTTCTTCACTTACCTAAGTCCTAAATACTGAATTACATTCTCTTGATTCCTAAATCCTTCAAAGTAATGCCTAAGTCATTATAACTCATTATAACACTTTATCTCACCCCCTTTTTCATCAAGATAACCTCTAAGACTTCCTAGTACTTCCTTAGTCATTACATTCCATTAGGACATATCTTAATCACCTTAAGCATTACACCTTCTCCTTAAACTTATGCAAAAGTCTTACATTCCTCATCTCATGATTTTGGTGTGTTCAAAAACACTCACCAATCCTCCAATTCCTCCTAGACATCTCTAGGTCATTCTAAACCTCAAGAACTCCTTAGTTAACTCATTTCCACCCAATTTTCTTTTCATGCTCCCTAGTAAACCCTAGGGCATATTAACTCACCACTACCACTTAAACACTTTTTTCTACACAAATTTCGCCATAGCTCCTCTAGTATATCTCATGCCCAAATGCATTGTTTGTCTCACACAATAATCTCACGCACACCAAGTCCTTTCTCATCTTATTTTCTCACCCAAATCAACTTATTCACATCATACTCAATATATTGCAATAATCTTAAATTGCATAGCACTAAGGCTCTTAAATGACATGGCTCTTAGGCCCTTAAATGACTTAAACTTAAACACTGAATTTCCCGCATATAAAAGCTTTCAACCTGCAAATACACCCATCAATCTCATAGTAGTTATAATGCTCTTAAAATCCACCTTAAACTTATATTACTAACTCATTCCCATTGGCTCCTAAGTCACAAGTTCACAAGCTTATTTAAGTTCTTTTTCTTAGGTTATATAACCCAATACACAATGTAAGCTCTAAGCCACATTGGTATCCACCTAAACTCATCCCTTAAAACTTAAACCACCATTAGGTAAGCATTTTACCTTGTTTTCTCAAGCTTATCTTAACTTCCTCCTTAGACCTTCTTCTTGCATGAATCTCGGCCACCACTTAAATTCCCCTTGCCAATGTTCTAATCAATATTCAATGACTCATATGAGTACTAAACAATACACTAACCTCAAGGAATAAAAACCTACGTTAGAAATGTGTTCTAAGGCATAGAAGTGGATGATTACCTTTGAAGTCTCAAGGTAGACTTTGGCATTGAATGAAATAGGACCTCCACTAGTCCTTGGTGAATAAATCAAGCTAGAACAAGGCATAAAAACATAGCCCCATGAGAAGGAATTTTCGGCCATATAAGGAAGATGATGGAAACTTGATTTTCTTACATTTTCTTTACCTTAAGAGAATGGAGAAGCTAATGAGCTCTTCAAACTTGATTTTCCTCCATAAATGGAGTTTTCTCTTGGCACCAAAAATGGAGCTTTGAAGGATTTGAAAAGATAGAAAGATAGGTCTTGGCCTAACTAAGAGAAATCTATGCTTAGTTTTTGATTTGGAGCTAAAATGAGCAAGTTATGGTCAAGGCAAGGTGAGGCAACAATGGGGATGCTTGGGAACGGTTTAGAACAGAGAGAATAAGAAGAAAACCGTGGAAGAAGAAGGGAAATGAAGAAGAGAGGAGAGATGTAAGCTAAAGAAGATATTTATCTTATAAAAGGGTGAATAGTGAACTTACTACTTTTCCTCTCATTTCCTTTAATGTGCTGGCTACTAATGGTGAGTCACCATTAAAAACCGTCCCCCCCTTGGTATACAAGATACATAAGGCCTTGTTTGTCCATTTGGCTAATTAAAGTTGACTTAAGTCAAAACTAGCACTATTTGAGTACTATTCACTAATTAGTGCACATATTCGGGAAATTTTTGGTTTCCCATTGATTTAGACTTCCTAATGTGATACTAAGTACACATGTTGATTAAAAGAGTAATGATGGACATCTAGCCACTCAAAACTCAATCTAAGACAATTTCTCAAAAATGTGCTTTAAGACTTCTTAAAGCACATTTTGTGTTTTAACTTGTTTTCAAGCTTGGTTTTCTTTGCTAATTGATTTAAAATGACCATTAGAATATTAATAAGGTCTTATCATGATATTTTGGTACTCACCCAAGTCTCTCCAAGCTTAGAGCACATTTTTGCCCTAATTGCCCTTAAGGCATTTCCTTGTGTTTTCCTTGGTTTAAATTGTCTACCAATCTTTCTAAGGCATATTCTGGCCTTACTACATCATAATTTGATGTTTCCTTAGCATACTTAGGTTTGGGGTATTTCATTCATACTTGCCAATAATAAACTGAAGGATAATGGAAGTTTGTCTAGTTTCATGTGTGGTTTGGGTGAATTCGGTTGGGTCAATTCAGTTCAGGTGAATTCGGTTCGGGTGGATTCGGGCATATCAAATTTCAGTTTGATTTGGTTTTGGTTTGGTTCGGTTCGGATTTTCGGGTCACATTTCGGGTCACATCATTTGATTCAAATTTGGGTTCGGATCTGGTCGGTTTTTCTGATTCGGGTCACCTTTGCCAGGTCTAATTATGACCATCCTAATACATCCAATCTAAAGTAGCATTAAAACACTTCAAAGTAACAATAGCATGAAATTTTAATACAACTTCATGCTCATATAATGGCATAAAAAAGTATAAGCTTACAACAAAAAATTGCTAAAAAATAATGTTCAGATCTGAAAAAATGTATTAGGTAGATATTTAGTCAAAATTCATGGCATGAGCAGCCAGCAAGGCTTTTTAGTGGAATAAAGAGCTATGTGGAGCCTTATAGTGTGATTCAAAACAGATACACATAGTAGTATATTTCCTACTCAGTTCTTGTGTTGCAGTAACAGATTTTGATTGTACTCTTATTTTATAGAGAGAGAGAAAAAAAACTAATGCAGTAACACATTTAGATTGTGAAGTGTCTCATTATTGCTTAAAACTTGTTGGAATAAGTGCCTTCAATTTTCCGTCTTTGTTTTGACTCTTTTCACTTTGTTTTTGCCAATACTATCAGACCTGAAATGATATAAATACAAAGCCTAAACCTGCTGTTTTTCCTGTAATTACAATTATACTATCTTCAGAGATGCATCCTACCCGAGTTATAATGTTATTTGTCTCGTTTTGGCCGATTGTTTAGTGCTAAGGTCGGCCTGATTCTTTTCAAATCTTAAGCCCCGAGCTTAGCATAGTAGACAAGCATAGGCGGCAAACTGATGGGTCTTTCACAGTAGTTTTAAATACAGAAATGTTCAACTTCAGCATTATTTTGCATCTACTTACATCTCAAACATGTTTCAAATCTGTTGTGGTTTCTGCTGCTTAAAATTCTCATTATCAATGTTGGTTATTTTATTTTAGTAATAAATAAATGATAATATTTATTTGTTACATATTAGTTACAACCAATGTCAAATAAGTATTGATAAGAATATTTGTTATTTTTATCTACTTGTATTATTATTATATATACAGACTCCGGAATTAGTTTCCGGAGTGTGAAATGTTTAGAAACCCCAACTCCCACAAAATACACGAAGAGAGTCGTGTTAGGTTCTTAGGCTGTGGATATTGAGGGGAGTGCTGCTATGGCCTCCTCCACTCGATAGACACGAAGGCTTCATCAATTGACAACAGACAACGAACAGAAAGAACGATCCTATATATTCTGCTGCGCTCAAGAGGTACCCTAAACCATATATATTTCTAACAGAGAATTACACATTTTGCGCTATAAAAAAAAATCACAACCAGAACCTCTCATCTACTTTACTTCATTCTGACACATTTCAAAGCTTAGAAGTTGCTTTGATTACTCTAAAAAATTTCTGTCATCCAAGAGACATCAAAGGTTCAATGATGCGAAACCAAGAATGTTTGTGTTTGAATTATAAAGATTATGGTACCAAGCACAGTGGAATAAATATGGATCGTTCTCTTTGTTCGTTGTCAACCGAATCGCCCTTCCCTTGTTGTCAATTTGATAAAGCCTTCGCGTCTACCAGGTGGAGGAAGCCATAGCAGCACTCCTCAGATTATCCACGACCTAAGAACCCTAACGCTGCTCTCTCTGTGTATTCTGTGGGAACTAGGGTTTCTGTATATTGTCTATTACAGGAAACTAATTCCAGAGTCTCTATATATAATAATAACAGAAAGGGATAAGAATAACAAATATTCTTATCAATATTATTTGATGTTGGTTGTGACTAATATTTAACAAGTAAATATTATCTTTTATTTATTACTAAAATAAAATAACCAACATCTCCCACTCAACCAATGGTCAAATACTTGAGAGCTTTCGTGTTTTATACAGGCAAATAGGCCGTGCGACCTGGCAACACACCTGCAATGTGGATAACTCCAAACCAAACCTCTCAGGCCAGAATGAAGCATCCAAAAAAAAGTTGCCAGCACCTCAAGTCCAATTTCTGTTCGACTAATCCAAACTCTACCCAGATCCTTTAACATATGGATGAGCAGGATACTCTGACCAATCACTATAACTACTAAAGTTACTAGCGCCAGCAATTGTCACTTCAGTCTGAACTACTCTTGTAAAATTTCCTTTTACTTGGCATCGTACCTTAATGGCAATAACCGCTTTCTCAGAAGGTTACACTAAAACCGTAAAAATCATGGAATCTTGGTAATCCTTCCAAAGTAGCAGCATCATTACCACTATTACAACCCAAGTCAAAAGGACAAAAGGTGCAAATAACAAACATTGACCCACACAGCGAATGAGCAAGGATCAATCCATATGCTTCAATGAGGTCGCTAGCACGTACCGTATGAAAGTACGTTGTGGGGAGTTCTCTTACATAGAGGATGTCAACTCCCACCCACACGAGTCTAAAAGGTTCACATAGACACCTCCTACTCGGCTAAAAATGAACTTACATGGGTACAGGAACCTTTATTAAATATCCTATGTGGATTAACCAATAACCCTTTTAATATAGACTATAAAAGTCTCCCACTAACTTTGAGTCACTAAGACAAAGTTAGCATTACTTCATGATAACATATATCCAATGAAGCTGGCTACTTGTGTGAGAAAGTATGCCTTATAGTTCATTGACATCAATACACAACATGATATTTTGACAAACAAAATATTGAAGAGCATAAGCATTCTTATATCCAACAAGGTAAACAATTACCGTCGCCATAGCATAACACATAGTTTGCGGTGCTCTAAAAGTAAAAAAAAACTTTTGACAACTTCCAGTGTTAAGGGTTTGGATTTGTATGGAAACGACTAACAATTCTAACTACATAACAGATATCCAGCCTGGTGTACAACATAGCATACATTAAGCTACCAACATCACTAAAATATGGTACATTATTAATATAGGCTACTTCTTTTAAGTTAGGTCCATACCTGCACTAAGCATAGAATCTTTTTGGTTATGAGAGTCATTGGGTATACAATCACTAAGATGGTATATTTTCAAAATATTATTAAGGTAAGGTAGTTTTCTTGAGACAAACCCAAGATCTTTAACTTCCTATTTCTTAATATTTTGACTTCCAGTACATAACTGGCTTCACCCTTATCCTTCATGTCAAACTAGCTTTGGTAGTAGAAACTAGATCCAAGTTATCACTGGCTATTAGGATGTCATCTACATACAAAGTTAGAATGACAAATCCTTTTATATAACTTATATACATACAATGGTCTTCATTTATAATGGAAAACTTGTCCTTGACCATTGCCTCATGGAATCTAATATTCCATTGTCTAGATACCTGCTTAGGACCATAGATGGATCTATGAAGACGACATACCTTCTTCTCTTGACCCTTAACCTCAAACCCATGAGGCTGGTCCATATATATCTCCCCCTCAAAATTTCCATTGAGGAAAGCAGTCTTTACATCCATCTGATGTAATTCTAAATGCAGACAGGCAACAATAGCCAAAAATAGTCGGATGGACCCAAATCTCAGTACAAGTGAGCATGTCCCATCATTATCGACTCACTCCTTTCGAGTATAGCCTCTTATCAAATAGAAGATCACCCAAGTCCCAAACTTGGTTATTGTTCTTGGACACTAACTCTTTTTCCATTGCTTTTATCCATTCAGATCCATAAAACCTGAGACAGCGTCTCTAAAAGTCATAGGCTCACGTCAATTGCGTTCCTCCTCCTGAACTTGAGGATTCAAAAGAACATCTTCAACAACCATATCATTCTGATTACTTAAATCTGGTTGTTGATTATGATCATCTAGTTCATAGAACTCTTGATCCCTAGTTGCTCCATAAATGGATGGATAATCGTTTACCAAGAAAGTGGCATCACGAGAATCATACTCAGTTCTTCTCCCAATTAACTTTGAAAGTTAGTTTATTCTCTACTTCATTCACGTAACAAATTCGTATGAAGTTACCAATGAATGTGATAAAACATCAAGCACCAAGCTTGACAATCATACTCATTAGGCCACAAATATTTGAATGAATTAGCTGCAATGGTTGAGTAGTCCTTTCCTTTATATAAAATGGTTTCCTAGTAGATTTTCCACCTGATAAGTGTCCAAATGATCATGATTTATGGGTGTATTTCATATTTTATATTTGCACTTTTCTTGCTCATTTCTCCACTTTGGTTAGTTTTCCTCTAGATTATGTTTTATTGGTTATCTTACATATTTATTGGTTAAACATGACAAAAACCAACCTAGGAGCAAAGTAGACGAAGAGACGAACGCACAGGCGCAAACGGATCTAAAAACGGAGCTCAAACGAAGAATCTGGAGCCTGTCGAAGTTTGTAGAACAAGACAAGACGAAATACACACGTCCGGCTAAAACAACCCGGAAACACTTCCGGACACCCACGTCCGGCTACAGTCCACCCGGACGTAAATCCGGACACACCTGTCCGGATCTGGACCCACTTTCGGACGCGTGTAAATGCAGCCCAGATCCAGAATTCACGCGACTGATTTATTTCGGCGCCGTCTTCTCCATTTTCTTCCTCAATTACAGCGCCGGCTTCACCATTTTCTTCTTCAAATTGCAGCGCCCACAACGTTATCTATCTACTACATCAAACATATCAGGCGCTGCATCTTCTTCACCCACGCCTGCTGCAAGCTTTGTCCTCTTCCCCCTGTTTCCTCCGCTATAAATAACCACGCTCCTTCGTTCTTCAAAATCAATCCCTCTAAATCCACAACTCATCAACGCTCATCAAAACCTACTCTCCCTCCATCCATACTCCATTCGTCACCCTTTTCCATCACCAAATTAGCCTTACGCTCTTATTTCCAGAAAACCAAACGCAGAACAAAGCTCTGCACAAACCCAGACGCGAACTCCATTAAAGGAGCTGTGTCCGGATTTGTGTCCGGCTAAATAGACCCGGACAGGGTGTGTCTGGATTTATGTCCGGCTAAACAGACCCGGACACGACCTACTTTCGCCAGTTTGTTCGGTATTCTTTGTTCTACCCGTTTGTCATCGTTTTGAGGTCGGCATAATCACGGAGACAAGCCCGGAAGCAAAATAACTCTCCCCAAAAATAGAGTTCTTTCTTTCCTCAAACTTTACTCTGTTTTAATGTCTATCTTTAGTCTGTTTTTATTTCTGGCAATGGCTGAGTAATTTTTATTTGTATCCTAGGATGAGGTTTGACCCTAATATTGCTTAAATAAATATTTATTACCTGTCTCATTTATTATACTTGTTTTTATTCCTTTCAATAAATATTGTTAAATGCTTTACGCGACAAACTACTGCATTTTTATGGTAACTATCAACATATGATTTTGAGATAGTCATTAGTACCACAAAGGAATAAACCTTGGTATTTAAACTCCGGATTGAGTAGGAAAATACTGAGGCTATTATTAAGAGTTCATAACTTACCCCTATTAACTCTAATAGACAATAAATAATTGAGACATGGTTATAAATTTGTTTAAGTAATTTAGGCAATTCCCCCACTATCCTAGGATACCTTTTTCCATCCATATCAATTAATTCACCTTATTTTATTGTATTTATTATTTCTGCACTGATCCTAAACAATCAAGCTTGCCTCCGGCCAAACCCCCTATTTGTTGTTTTTATTAAATACCAAGACTAGGATAATTGAACAATTTCTCTGTGGATACGACACTTGTTGTACTACATCGACTAGGTGCACTTGCCTTTTCTTTGCCCATAAGTATATATATTTTCACTATGTATTTTTGGCCAACAAGTTTATGGCGCCGTTGCCGGCCTAGTTTTTGGTACTTTAATTTTTGTCTAATTTAGTTATTCACCTATTTAAATATTTCTGCTTTTATTATCCATTTATTGTTAATTTCATAAATTCTCACAAATCAAATTTCTTCTATGCATGCCAAACACTCGAACCCGAGGTTCTCCACCTATCAGTCCGAGACCCAAACCCGAGCGCACTTTATTCAACACAAGAAGAAATCAGAGAAATCAAGACATGGGCGATAACCAAGTCATAGATGAGATGGATCACGAAAATCAACAACGATCCCTCTCTGATTACCACCAACCAGACACTGAAGGAAGAGCTTCAGCCATAATTTTACCAGAATTAACACCGGCTCAAGCGGCACAATGGACTTTCAAAACCCACTTCATCACAGCAGTCCGTGATTTGGGAAAATTCAGTGGTTCAAACCTAGACGATGCTCCCAATCACCTAAGCTCGTTCCTCGACTTCTGTAATTCATTTGGAAAAACAGGTACCATCAATGAAAGAATTAGATTACAACTATTTCCTCATTCATTGTCCGAAACAGCATCAAAATGGTATAGAAGCCTCCCTTCAAGCTCAATCCGAACATTGGCACAAATGGCCAAGAAATTTCTTGCCAAATATTACCCCACAAGCAGAACAAGACAACTCATTGGAGAGATCAACACCTTCACTCAAGAACCAGGGGAGACTCTGTATGATGCGTGGGACAGTGTAATACTCCGTATTTTACGTTTCAGATTTCATGACATTTCGGTTTATATCATTGCTTATGTTATGTGTTACTTTGGATAGCTGATGGGACATCGGAGTCTTTAAGTTAAAAGACGGGGGCAAGGAGGTCATTCCCCTCTCTTTTATTTTGGTAAGCTTCTTTAATTATTTGATTGGGCAGTTTCTTACTTTCCAATCACGATCAGTTCTCATCGACGTTCTCTCGACAGTTTCTTGAGCGCTTCTTCTCCCTCTACCTTTTTGCTCATCCTCTTGGTGCTGGTTCTGGAAATTGTGTGTTGCTGCTGCGTTCTTCTCGGTTCTTCTACTGCTGCTGTTCGGGTTCGTTCTCTGCGAATTCAGGTTTGGTTTTCCTTCGGTTTGGTGGTGTTCGTTTCTGTTTTGAGAGGGAGGTTTTCTGATTGTTGGGCTGTGTGGTTGTGAATTCAGCGTCGATCTGTGCTTCTCCTCTACCGTTGTTCGTCTGGCCGAGTGTGGGCATTGTCTGGACTGATTCAACTCTGCAATTCGATGTAAGTGGGGGATGGAATCGGGGTTGTTTGCTCACCCTCAGGGGACAGTTTTATTCTAGCGTTTCTGGTTTGCAATTGTGTTGTGATTGTGTGCTTTCTCATCGGTTTTGTGTTGTTGATCGATTGGCTAAACCCCCGAGGGTACTGATTTACAATTCTATGAGTTTTGTGGGAGTTTCTGATGATTTTGGTTGTTTTCTGCGCGTCTATTCTTCTTGGGATTCGGCAGTTTTGCACTGTCCGGACGTCTGTCCGAACGTGTAAGTTCGGACAGATCATCGGGCGCGTTTTGTTTTTGTTGATTTTGGAGTGTCCGAACATCGGTCCGAACTTGTAAGTTCGGACCTGACGCGAGGACGAGGCTCCGTAAAAGTTTCGAAGTGTGTCCGAACTTGCAAGGTCGGACGCAAGTTCGGACACGAGGATTGTTTTGGCTTCTGACTCTCGACTTACGTCCGAACTTCGACGTTCAGACGTAAGTTCGGACTTTGGCATTTCTGTGACTTCTGATTCTCGGCCTCTGTCCGAACTTGCAAGGTCGGACGCAAGTTCGGACATGCCACTGTTTTGAGCATAACTTCTCTGTTTTAGCTCCGTTTTGAGTTCCGTATGCGGGGTTGGATTCCCCTATCTGTGTACAAGCTTCTTATGCTGTTTATATGCATTTCCATGCACTTAAGATCTGTTTTGTGAGCTTTTGGTTTTGGGACCTAGTTACTTTGCTTCTGAGCCTTGGATAGTCGGGTCGGGCTGTCCCGTAGCATGCTGCGCAGGAATTCCTTCTGTTTACACTCCTTAGGGTCTCCCTTAGGACGTTATTTGACCGACGGGTCTGTTAGCTGTCTCTACGGCTTCTGTTGTGGGATCCTCGGATCCATAGGACTTTATACGAGTCCTTCTGTTGTGTTAGCTTGTTTCTAGTGTCCCACTCTTCTGTTTCTGATCTGAAAGTCCGACTGTGATTTGAAGTGATGTTCCCTTCCGCTCTGCTTCTATTTTGTGGTTTCATTCTGTCTATTTATAATGCCCCCGCCTTCTCCTCTGTTTACAAGTGTTCTTCTGCTTCTATTTTGAGTGGGCTTCCTTGAGGAAGTCTTCTGCTTGCTGGGCTATTTAGCTCACCCCTTTACTTTGTTGCAGATTGAGCTCGTGGGATCTTCTCTTCTCGTCCCCTTCTGGAGCTTCGTTTATTTTTATGTGTCTTTAGACTTTGTTTGCTTGCGCGTTGGACGCTTTAGTACTTTGTGTAGCCTTCGGGCCTCTCTCTTTGTATTTGACTTATAAGCATTTGGATCTTGTAAACTCTTTTGGTATTTATACAAGTTCGTTACTTGGTTTTGGGATTCGTTTTGCTTAGAGCCTTGCGACGTTAGGTAGTAGACTCGCGGCGTGTAACGGCCCTAACTCCTAGGCCGGTTTTTGGGGTCGTTACATTTCGGGCTGTCCCGTAGCATGCTGCGCAGGAATTCCTTCTGTTTACACTCCTTAGGGTCTCCCTTAGGACGTTATTTGACCGACGAGTCTGTTAGCTGTCTCTACGGCTTCTGTTGTGGGATCCTCGGATCCATAGGACTTTATGCGAGTCCTTCTGTTGTGTTAGCTTGTTTCTAGTGTCCCACTCTTCTGTTTCTGATCTGAAAGTCCGACTGTGATTTGAAGTGATGTTCCCTTCCGCTCTGCTTCTGTTTTGTGGTTTCATTCTGTCTATTTATAATGCCTCCGCCTTCTCCTCTGTTTACAAGTGTTCTTCTGCTTCTGTTTTGAGTGGGCTTCCTTGAGGAAGTCTTCTGCTTGCTGGGCTGTTTAGCTCACCCCTTTACTTTGTTGCAGATTGAGCTCATGGGATCTTCTCTTCTCGTCCCCTTCTGGAGCTTCGTTTATTTTTAAGTGTCTTTAGACTTTGTTTGCTTGCGCGTTGGACGCTTTAGTACTTTGTGTAGCCTTCGGGCCTCTCTCTTTGTATTTGACTTATAAGCATTTGGATCCTGTAAACTCTTTTGGTATTTATACAAGTTCGTTATTTGGTTTTAGGATTCGTTTTGCTTAGAGCCTTGCGACGTTAGGTAGTAGACTCGCGGCGTGTAACGACCCTAACTCCTAGGCCGGTTTTTTGGGTCATTACATTT
The DNA here is from genome assembly GCA_023374045.1 of Limonium bicolor. Classification (NCBI taxonomy): domain Eukaryota; kingdom Viridiplantae; phylum Streptophyta; class Magnoliopsida; order Caryophyllales; family Plumbaginaceae; genus Limonium; species Limonium bicolor. Next base: position 32,231,939 of record CM041780.1, on the reverse strand, counting down.
AGTGGTATCAGAGCCAGGTTGCTCGTTCTTTGGTGTTTGTGGGGTTTGTCTGCATGTGTGGGTGTCTGAAAGGTCTGCTGTTTGATGCTTGTCGGTTTCTGATTAATTTTGATGTTGTATCTTCAGTATGCCTCCCCGACGTTCAGGACGTGGTGCAGCTTCAGGCGATGCTCCCCAGGGGGACATTGCAGAGATTGTGCAGCAGGTGGTGACCCAGGTGCTGCAGACTGTAGGGGCCACTGCTGGTCAGGCGGCAGGAGCCGGTAACGCGGGGGGCAGCAACGTGAAGGCGCTTTAGGAGTTCCTGAAGCTGAAGCCGCCTTCTTTTGATGCTAGTGGCGACCCACAGGAGGCGAGCCACTGGCTCACTGCCATTGAGGACCTTCTGTGGGTCATGGGATGTGAGGAGGATCAAAAGGTTGGCTTTGCCACCTTTATGTTTCAGTCAGAGGCGAAGGAGTGGTGGAAGTCGGTTGAAGGGAAGTACCCCCACCCATGGACATGGGAGCAGTTCAGGGGCTGCTTCAATCAGCAGTTCTATCCCGATGTCTTCAGGGATCAGAAGATTGTAGAGTATGGGAGGCTTCGTCAGACGAAGGAGATGTCTGTGGACGACTATGTGAGGAAGTTTATTTCCCTTTCGAAGTTTGTGCCTAAGCCGGATGATAACCGGAAGGCTAGGAAGTTTGAGGCTGGGTTGAGGGGAGACATTCGAGCTGCTGTGGCACCTTTCCGCCACAAGACCTTCAGGGATGTGGCCGATGTGGCGTTGGTAGTGGAGTCTGAGCTGCAGGCTAGGCAGCGGTATGAGAAGAAGGACCAGAGGCCCGATAAGGGCAAAGACCAGAAGAGGAAGGGTCGTGTGGAGGAGCCCGAGAGGCGTGAGCAGCCTTCTTCTCAGAAGAAGAAGTATAGAGGAGACCGGGGTTCTTCTTCATCAGCATCCCCTGCTGTGGAGAAGTGTGCGGAGTGTGATCGATTCCACCGAGGATGGGAGTGCTACAGGAAATCCGGGGCGTGCTTCAAGTGTGGTTCGCTGGATCACCGCATTGCCCAGTGTCCACAGGCTAGAGGTGGAGGTAGCAGTGGTGGTTCTGAGAGTCGTGGTGCTGGTTCAGGTTCCGGGCAGAAGGCTGATCAGAAGAAGCCCTAGACCCAGGCTCGTGTGTATGCTCTAGCTGGTGGGCGTGACCGTGACTCAGACCGAGTAGTGTCAGGTATTCTTCAGATCTCTTCTCAGCCAGTTTTCTGCTTGTTTGATTCAGGAGCTACCCACTCCTTTGTGTCTGCTGATTTAGTGGGTAGTCTCGGGTTGTCTGCTGTGCCCTGTGATGTGGATTTGTGTATTTCTAGCCCGTTGAGTGGCGTACCTGCTTGTGTACTTGATTCTGTGTGTAAGTCGGTTCCGGTAGTGATTATGGATAGGAACTTGTCTGCTGATTTGATCCCTATGCGTATGTCTTGCTTCGATGTGATTTTGGGCATGGACTGGCTAGCAGAGCACCATGCCCATATAGATTGTGCGGCTAGGAGGTGTGTTTGATAGACCGGGTGAGACCCGTTTTGCTTTTGTGGGGAACGCCATCCTTGTGCTCCGTGTTGGTGTCTGCTATGCAGGCAGTCCGTTCCTTGAGGAAGGGCTGCCAGGGTTTTCTCTGCTTTGTACCTGAGGTTAAGGAGGGATCCCGGTTGGAGGATATACCCATTGTGTGTGAGTTTCCTGAGGTGTTCCAGGACGATGTGCCAGGGCTATCACCTGATCGTGAGGTGGAGTTTTCTATTGAGTTAGTGCCAGGGACTCAGCCTATCTCTAAGGCTCCCTATCGCATGAGTCCGACAGAGCTTAAGGAGCTGAAGGTGCAGCTGCAGGATCTTCTGGATAAGGGCTTCATTCGCCCTAGTGTGTCCCCATGGGGAGCACCTGTGTTGTTTGTGAAGAAGAAGGATGGCTCCTTCAGATTGTGTATCGACTACAGGGAATTGAATAAGGTTACCATCAAGAACCGGTATCCTCTTCCCCGCATTGATGATCTCTTTGACCAGTTAGCAGGGGCGACAGTCTTCTCGAAGATCGACTTGCGTTCTGGATATCATCAGCTGAAGATTAAGGCCGAGGATGTGTCTAAGTCTGCATTTAGGACCAGATATGGGCATTATGAGTTCTTGGTCATGCCTTTTGGTTTGACCAATGCCCCGTCGTTCTTCATGGATATGATGGACAGAGTCTTCAAACCTTTCTTGGATTCTTTTGTAGTTGTGTTTATTGACGACATCTTGGTGTACTCCAAGAGTGCTGAGGAGCATGAGGAGCATCTGAGGATGGTTCTACAGATGTTGAAGGAGAAGGAGTTGTATGCTAAATTGAAGAAGTGTGACTTCTGGTTGGATAGAGTGGTGTTCCTTGGCCACGTGGTTTCGAAGGATGGCATTTCGGTGGACCCAGAGAAGATTAAGGCAGTTATGGAGTGGGCGAAGCCCACTAGTGTGTCTGAGGTGCGCATTTTCTGGATTGGCTGGGTATTATAGGAAGTTCGTGGAGGGCTTTTCTAAGATCGTATCCCCCTTGACTCTTCTTCTTAGGAAGGATGTCAAGTTTGATTAGAGTGGGGCGTGCCAGGAGAGCTTCCAGGAGTTGAAGAAGAGGTTGACTTCAGCTCCGATTTTGACGTGCCTTCTGGGACAGAGGGCTTTGAGGTGTTCTGTGACGCTTCCCATAGAGGGCTGGGGTGTGTTCTGATGCAGCAAGGAAAGGTGGTAGCATATGGGTTACGACAGTTGAAGCCGTACGAGAAGAATTATCCTACCCATGACTTGGAGCTAGCTGCTGTGGTCTTCGCCTTGAAGATCTGGCGGCACTATTTGTATGGGGTGACGTGTAAGGTCTACACGGATCACAAGAGTCTCAAATATCTGTTCACGCAGAAGGAATTGAATTTGAGACAGCGGCGCTGGTTGGAGCTGTTACATGACTACGACCTGGAGATCCTCTACCATCCGGGTAGAGCGAATGTGGTGGCTGATGCCTTGAGCCGTAGGGCTCCTGGACTTGCTTGTTCGTTGTCAGGGTTCAAGGTCTGCTATTGAGCTTCAGCGTATGGGGATTTGGGTTGTTCGGTCTGACCGTGCTGGGATGATTGCCTCGATTCAGGTCCAGTCTACTTTGATTGAGCGGATTAGAGAGGGTCAGAAGACTGATGCTGAGTTGTGTAAGATCAGGGAGAAGTTTTCAGATGAGCAGGAGTCAGAGTTTTCTGTGTCCAGCGATGACTGTCTACGCTTTAGAGGCAGAGTTTGTGTGCCTAGTGGAGGCGACCTTAGGCGAGAGATTATGCAGGAGGCTCATGGAGCTCCTTATTCGGTGCACCCGGGAGGGGTGAAGATGTACCGGGACCTCAGAGAGTCCTTTTGGTGGGCGAATATGAAGTGGGAGATTTCTAATTTTGTGGCTCGTTGCCAAACCTGTCAGTAGGTGAAGGCTGAGCATCAGCGACCTGCGGGTCTTCTACAGCCTCTTCCCGTTCCTGAGTGGAAATGGGAGAGCGTAGGTATGGATTTCATTGTGGGGTTGCCTAGGACATCTTCGGGGTACGATGCGTTGTGGGTAATTGTGGACCGGTTGACGAAGTCAGCCATTTCTTGCCTGTGAGGAAGACCTTCAGCCTTGAGCGCCTGGCTCGGCTGTATGTAGATGAGATTGTGAGGCTGCATGGTGTGCCGGCGACGATCGTTTCGGACAGAGATCCGAGATTTGTATCTCGCTTCTGGCGTAGCCTGCATAAGGCTTTAGGTACGAATTTGGCTTTCAGTTCGGCTTATCATCCTCAGACCGATGGGCAGACAGAGGACGAATCAGATTTTGGAGGACATGTTGAGGGCTTGTGTGCTCGACTTCGGGGGCAGCTGGGATCAGCATGTGACATTGATTGAGTTCGCCTACAACAATAGTTTCCAATCGAGCATTGGGATGGCTCCATTTGAGGCGTTGTATGGTAGGCGCTGTAGATCTCCTATTTGTTGGGACGACCTGCGAAAGAGGGCGATTGTGGGTCCTGAGTTGGTGCAGGGGACTGTGGACAAAGTCAAGACTATCAGGGAGCGTTTGTTGGTTGCCCAGAGCCGGCAGAAGAGTTATGCAGATCAGAGACGTCGTCCGCTTGAGTTTCAGGTGGAGACCACGTGTATCTGAAGATTTCTCCAGTTCGGGGTGTGGTTCGTTGTGGGAAGCGAGGCAAGCTGAGTCCTCGGTTCGTAGGGCCTTTTGAGGTGCTTGAGAAGGTTGGGTCGGTGGCTTACAGATTGGCATTGCCACCAGCTCTAGCGGGAGTGCATGACGTGTTCCATGTGTCGATGCTCAGGAAGTATCTACACGATCCTTCGCACGTGATTGATTATGGTCAGCTTCGACTCCGAGATGATTTCACTTATGAGGCAGTTCCGGTTCGTATTTTAGCTCGGGATGTTCGTCGGCTTCGTAGCAAGACATTGCCTATGGTTAAGGTGCAGTGGTCCGATCAGTCCGAGCGTGAGGCGACGTGGGAGCTCGAGGAAGAGCTGCGTGCCAAGTTTCCTTCCCTTTTCGAGCAGTGAGGTATGTTGAATTTCGAGGACGAAATTCCTTTTAAGGGGGGAGTGATGTAATACTCCGTATTTTACGTTTCAGATTTCATGACATTTCGGTTTATATCATTGCTTATGTTATGTGTTACTTTGGATAGCTGATGGGACATCGGAGTCTTTAAGTTAAAAGACGGGGGCAAGGAGGTCATTCCCCTCTCTTTTATTTTGGTAAGCTTCTTTAATTATTTGATTGGGCAGTTTCTTACTTTCCAATCACGATCAGTTCTCATCGACGTTCTCTCGACAGTTTCTTGAGCGCTTCTTCTCCCTCTACCTTTTTGCTCATCCTCTTGGTGCTGGTTCTGGAAATTGTGTGTTGCTGCTGCGTTCTTCTCGGTTCTTCTACTGCTGCTGTTCGGGTTCGTTCTCTGCGAATTTAGGTTTGGTTTTCCTTCGGTTTGGTGGAGTTCGTTTCTGTTTTGAGAGAGAGGTTTTCTGATTGTTGGGCTGTGTGGTTGTGAATTCAGCGTCGATCTGTGCTTCTCCTCTACCGTTGTTCGTCTGGCCGAGTGTGGGCATTGTCTGGACTGATTCAACTCTACAATTTGATGTAAGTGGGGGATGGAATCGGGGTTGTTTGCTCACCCTCAGGGGACAGTTTTATTCTAGCGTTTCTGGTTTGCAATTGTGTTGTGATTGTGTGCTTTCTCATCGGTTTTGTGTTGTTGATCGATTGGCTAAACCCCCGAGGGTACTGATTTACAATTCTATGAGTTTTGTGTGAGTTTCTGATGATTTTGGCTGTTTTCTGCGCGTCTATTCTTCTTGGGATTCGGCAGTTTTGCACTGTCCGGACGTCTGTCCGAACGTGTAAGTTCGGACAGATCATCGGGCGCGTTTTGTTTTTGAAGATTTTGGAGTGTCCGAACATCGGTCTGAACTTGTAAGTTCGGACCTGACGCGAGGACGAGGCTCCGTAAAAGTTTCGAAGTGTGTCCGAACTTGCAAGGTCGGACGCAAGTTCGGACACGAGGATTGTTTTGGCTTCTAACTCTCGACTTACGTCCGAACTTCGACGTTCGGACGTAAGTTCGGACTTTGGCATTTCTGTGACTTCTGATTCTCGGCCTCTGTCCGAACTTGCAAGGTCGGACGCAAGTTCGGACATGCCACTGTTTTGAGCATAACTTCTCTTTTTAGCTCCGTTTTGAGTTCCGTTTGCGGGGTTGGATTCCCCTATCTGTGTACAAGCTTCTTATGCTGTTTATATGCATTTCCATGCACTTAAGACCTGTTTTGTGAGCTTTTGGTTTTGGGACCTAGTTACTTTGCTTCTGAGCCTTGGATAGTCGGGTCGGGCTGTCCCGTAGCATGCTGCGTAGGAATTCCTTCTGTTTACACTCCTTAGGGTCTCCCTTAGGACGTTATTTGACCGACGGGTCTGTTAGCTGTCTCTACGGCTTCTGTTGTGGGATCCTCGGATCCATAGGACCTTATGGAGTCCTTCTGTTGTGTTAGCTTGTTTCTAGTGTCCCACTCTTCTGTTTCTGATCTGAAAGTCCGACTGTGATTTGAAGTGATGTTCCCTTCGCTCTGCTTCTGTTTTGTGGTTTCATTCTGTCTATTTATAATGCTCCGCCTTCTCCTCTGTTTAAGTGTTCTTCTGTTTACTTCTGCTTCTTTTTGAGTGGGCTTCCTTGAGGAAGTCTTCTGCTTGCTGGGCTGTTTAGCTCACCCCTTTACTTTGTTGCAGATTGAGCTCGTGGGATCTTCTCTTCTCGTCCCCTTCTGGAGCTTCGTTTATTTTTATGTGTCTTTAGACTTTGTTTGCTTGCGCGTTGGACGCTTTAGTACTTTGTGTAGCCTTCGGGCCTCTCTCTTTGTATTTGACTTATAAGCATTTGGATCCTGTAAACTCTTTTGGTATTTATACAAGTTCGTTATTTGGTTTTGGGATTCGTTTTGCTTAGAGCCTTGCGACGTTAGGTAGTAGACTCGCGGCGTGTAACGACCCTAACTCCTAGGCCGGTTTTTGGGGTCGTTACAGACAGATTCAAAGAGATGTTGATGAACTGCTCCCACCATGGGTTAGATGACCAGTCCCTCTGCCTATCCTTCTTCAACGGGTTGGATGACTCCAACAGACTCTTGGTAAACTCTTCAGCTGGAGGTAGTTTTATGACCAAGTCTCCTCAAGAAGGAATGGAACTTCTTGAAATCATGACTAGCAACACACGACAATGGTCAAGAAACAAGGGCAGAGCTCCGAGAGCAGCAGGTCTACTCCACGTAGAGCCCACCGATCATCTCTCAGCACAACTGTCATCTCTTGCAAAAATGGTCGAAAAGATTGCTATAGCTAAAAAAGAGACCACCAAATCAATAGCATCTTCATCTGCCGCTTCAGAAGGGTGTGCTATCTGCGCAGGTCCTCATGATACTCATCTGTGTGAAGGAAGAAACAACATCCAACAACAAGAAGACATCAATTACATTGGTAACCATCCCAATTACAACTACAACAACAACAACGCCCCGTGGAGAAATCATCCAAATTTCTCATGGAGAAACAGTGATCAAACCCAAGGAGGGGGTAATACTTCCAACTCAACACAAGGCTATAGACCCCAACCAAATGCAAATTTGGGTTATAGAGCACAAGGTGCCCCTCCAGGTATTCACCAACAACAACCTTCCTCATCCCCCGTTGATCCCGGGGAACTCAAAGAGATGATGAAGGGATTCATGTCTATGACTCAAAGCCAGCTTTATGCGTAAGAAGCTTTCAACCAAAAAATCGAAGGTAAATTCAATCAAATTGCAGAACAACTTGCTCAAAGACCGCCAGGGACTTTCCCAAGCCAACCGAAGCCAAATCCAAAAGAGCAAGCCAAATGCATCTATGTGAAGGAACACAAGGAACAAAAGATGGAGGTGGCCAAAACAGTTGAGGTTCCAGAACTTCACCTTTCCCTTCAAGAGTGGGTAATAGCAATCGAAACATCCAAAGGGAATATAGCTGAACTAGAAACCTCTGCCACAATCTATAAAAATCGCATTCAGTCCGAGAAGACCTACCTTAAGGAGTTGGTGGCCAGCTATGAAAATGAAAAGCTCGATTTAGAAGAAGAAGAGGTTAAGGCGATAACCTTGAGAAGCGGTAAGAAAACCAACGAGATTCACATCCCACAAAGGTCAGAAGAATCCCAAGAGGATAATGAAGAAAGAGTTGAGGTTCCAGTAGAAAAGACATCTCCCCAGCTTCTCACTAATGCCATCAGCTCCAAACCTTCTCCGCGAACTCTGGATAAACCACTCAAAACCGACTCCACAAAGCAGAAATTGGATACTGAATATGGGAAGTTTTGGCAGTGCTCAAACTTAAACGTCAGCAACCGTTTGTAAGACCTCTTGTCAACACACTTGCAAAACTACGCAACAATTTCTCAAGCACCTTATCTCCAATAAAACAAAATTGGTCGAAGTCGGTACCGTACCACTCAATGAAGCTTGCTCAGCTATTCTGAAACAACCACTACCGTTGAAATGCAAAGATCCAGGCAGCTTCACCATTCCCGTCACAATTGGTAGCACCTTCTTTCCATACTCCCTATGCGATCTAGGTGCCTCCATAAATTTGATGCCCCTCTCCACTTTCAAAAAGCTGGGAATTAGAGAAATGAAAAACCAAGATGACCCTTCAACTAGCGGATGGTTCGGTAGCTTACCCAAGCGGAGTGGTGGAGGATGTTATCATTAAAGTGGAACACTTATACTTCCCATGCGATTTTGTCATTTTGGACATCGAAGAGAACTCCACTACACCTCTCATCCTTGGACGGCCTTTCCTTGCCACAACCAATGTGCACATTTGGGTGGCCCGGGGGACAATCACCCTTCAAGCTTATAATGAAAAGCTGGAGTTTGCAACGGGAAGGTCTCAAGACAACAAATCCAAGGAGCTTAAGCTTGTGAGGGACACACAATCACCATCTTCCCCACTCCTCTTTGTCACCCTTCCCGACGGAATGTCCATTTCAGAGGCACTTCCACCAATCGCTGATGAAAAGCAGGACAAGAAAAGTAAACATGCATCCAGGTGGACACTCAAAAATGCCTTCGAGTCATGCTTTGGATCTCCTCCTCATAACCACCCCCCAGGTTTGATCTAACCCCTACTACGGTCTAGCCACAGACCATAAAAAGAAGGGCAGCTTTTTCGGGAGGCAACCCAAATTTCTATCATTATTTTGCTTTCTATTACCTGTCTAAAAAAGAAAAAAACGCTCATTTATTTCACTATTAGCCCCGGTATTGGTTTGGCTGCCTTTACTATCTTATGCAGGTGCAACTTTGTGTCCACACCACTACCGAGCTCTGCTACTTTGAGGTTAAACATCGAGTATGGGGGAAGTTCTCCCACTATCTATCATTTTACAGTACTTCTATTTTATTCAGTTTTCACTTTATCTGTTTGTTTTCCTTTTCAATAAATATGATGAGTTTTTAATTACACTTGATTTCTTCTGGCTGTATAAGATATTCTTTCCAAGAACATATTACGTCATTCTACAACTGAACTCAAGTGTGGGGGAGCTCTGCTTAAACACTCTGCGAACTCTAGGGAGTACACTCTCTTTGCTTTGCACTTCAAATTTTTACATACTCCCTACTACTTTGAATTGTGTGAGGTACTCTGGTAGATTGCATGCCCTCGTTAATTTAATTCTTCCTACGCAATGAGGACATTGCTCCAGTCTAAGTGTGGGGAGGACTCACTTCTCTGTCGCTCATCTTAAGTCTCTCTTGATTGACACATTGCTTAAAATGCATAATCTCTCTGCTTATCTTGCGTTTGTCCAAATTCAAAATCATGGACCCTGTATATGTGGATTGTTCTCTTTAAAAACAAATACTATTATGAATTGTGGGATAAATGGTACAAATTTTTCCTTTTGATTACTCTTGAGGAGCATTTTTATGCGGTGTGACCAAATGATCTGAAATGGTTGGATTTTTATCGCTCAGGGGTTCCTTCTATCTTCTTTCTTAGGGATTGCTAAGGGGTGCTTCTCTATCAAAAAAGTAATAATAAACATGGGACTTGCGAGACGCCATTGGTAACCAACAAATGAGAGTTGAGTGCTCTTAATTACAAAGGCTTGAAGCCTAAATTTTATCTCCTCATCTCTAATGCAAAAGTGAAACAAATGCATAAATCTATTTTTCCTTTTGTTTTCTCCTCAATGCTCATTCTTGAGAGAAGTTGGTCATGGTAAAAGTTCTCAAAGTTACCTAATCTTCAAAGAAGCACTCCGGATCATACCCCGAAACTCTATATTTTTTTTTACCCTAAGCACTCCTTTGCCACCAGTAGGTAATGGTTGACACTCCTCAAAAAGTTTAAGTGCATATTGTTCACCTCCTTATCCTACCCTTCATAATAATATTTGTTAGTATTGAGCATTCCTTACTTTCTTGGGTACATGGTTTTGCTTGAGGACAAGCAATAAGGTAAGTGTGGGGGTGTGATAAGTGTCCAAATGAGCATGTTTTATGGGTGTATTTCATATTTTATATTAGCACTTTTCTTGCTCATTTCTCCACTTTGGTTAGTTTTCCGCTAGATTATGTTTTATTGGTTATCTTACATATTTATTGGTTAAACATGAGGAATACCAACCTAGAAGCAAAGTAGACGAAGAGACAAACGTACAGGCGCAAAAGGATCTAAAAACGGAGCTCAAACGAAGAATCTGAAGCTTGTCGAAGTTTGTAGAACAAGACAAGACGAAATACACACATCCGGCTAAAACAACCCAGACACACTTCCGGACACCCACGTCCGGCTACAGTCCACCCAGACGCAAATCCGGACACACCTGTCCGGATCTGGACCCACTTCCGGACGCGTGTAAACACAGCCCAGATCCAGAATTCACGTGACTAATTTATTTCAGCGCCGTCTTCTCCATTTTCTTCCTCAATTATTGCGCCGTCTTCACCATTTTCTTATTCAAATTGCAGCGCCCACAATGTTATCTATCTACTACATCAAACATATCAGGCGTCGCATCTTCTTCACCCACGGCTGCTGCAAGCTTTGTCCTCTTCCCCCTGTTTCCTCCTCTATAAATAACCACGCTCCTTCGTTCTTCAAAATCAATCCCTCTGAATCCACAACTCATCAACGCTCATCAAAACCCACTCTCCCTCCATCCATACTCCATTTGTCACCCTTTTCCATCACCAAATCAGCCTTACGCTCTTATTTCCAGAAAACCAAACGCAGAACGAAGCTCTGCACAAACCCAGACACGAACTCCATTAAAGGAGCTGTGTCCGGATTTGTGTTCGACTAAATAGACCCGGACAGGGTGTGTCTAGATTTATGTCTGGCTAAACAGACCCGGACACGACCTACTTTCGCCAGTTTGTTCGTTATTCTTCGTTCTACCCGTTTGTCATTGTTTTGAGGTCGGCATAATCACAAAGACAAGCCCTGAAGCGAAATAACTCTCCCCAAAAATAGAGTTCCTTCTTTCCTCAAACTTTACTCTGTTTTAATGTCTATCTTTACTCTGTTTTTATTTCTGGCAATGACTGAGTAATTTTTTTTGTATCCTAGGATGAGGTTTGACCCTAATATTGCTTAAATAAATATTTATTACCTGTCTCATTTATTATTCTTGTTTTTATTCCTTTCAATAAATATTGTTAAATTCTTTACGTGATAAACTACTACATTTTTATGGTAACTATCAACATATGATTTTGAGATAGTCATTAGTACCACAAAGGAATAAACCTTGGTATTTACACTTCGGATTGAGTAGGAAAATACTGAGGCTATTATTAAGAGTTCGTAACTTACCCCTACTAACTCTAATAGACAATAAATGAGACATGGTTATAAATTTGTTTAAGTAATTTAGGCAATTCCCCCACTATCCTAGGATACCTTTTTCCATCCATATCAATTAATTCACATTATTTTACTGTATTTATTATTTCTGCACTGATCCTAAACAATCAAGCTTGCCTCCGGCTAAACCCCCTATTTGCTGTTTTTATTAAATACCGAGACTAGGATAATTGAACAATTTCTCTGTGGATACGACACTTGTTGTACTACATCGACTAGGTGCACTTGCCTTTTCTTTTCCCATAAGTATATATATTTTCACTATGTATTTTTGGCCAACACCAGCTAAACAAGGGCTCACACTCAGCGAGTTATAGCTTCTTGAGTTCCACCAAGGAGCTCTTCTCTTGCTAGTCTTTTCTTCCGATCAATACCAATATGACCAACCCTAGCAAGCCAAAGTTTTGAATCATCGGAATTAATAACATAATTGAATGAAAATGATTACTTAAACCAAATTTGGCATTAAATATTACTAAACCATTCAATAAAGAGTTATTACTGAAAAATGTACCAATATTAAGCAACTAAAGTCGATCCTTCAAAACAAATTTGAAGCCTAACCTAAGAAGAGATGGAAAAGAGACTAAATTTCGCCTTATTTCAGGGGCATAGAAGTCATTATGTAAATACAAAGATTGACCACTATGCAAAACTAAAATGCAGGTTCCAATCTTGTGCATATCAATGCTGGTATCCTTCCCCATGTAAATATTTTGGCTTCCTCTTCTAGGAATCCGGCGAAACTCTACAAAAGATGTTCGATCCCAAGTCATGTGCTCTGCTGTTGCTACTACAGTCCACATTTAACATGTATTAGTTAACACAAAACATGAAGCAACAAAACAAGAGGAAAGTTATGAACACCAAGTAAATACTTCAAGATCTAGGCAATCTTTAATAAAGTGCCCTGATTTTCTACAATTGTAGCAAACACCTTTAGACTTGCCTCTAGCACCACCAGCTTTTGGCTGGTTCTTTGGATCTTTACCACCATTGGTCTTGCCTCCCTTCCTTTTCTTCCACTGCCCTTTCTTAAAGTCACTGTTAACATTATTCCCTCTTTTATGCCTATGATTCTTATGACCTCTATTGTCAGAATCAATAGCATACACCCCATGAGCTGGTTTTTCATAGAGTAACATATCCTCTTCCAACTCAAGATGACGAGCAACATCATCAAAGGTGTGGATGTTATCATCATGGGTTAAGGTCTGCTTCAGAGAATCCCACTCAACACTCCGAGGGAGATCTGATCAAAGCTTGAACTTGCTGCATCAGACAACTCATGTCCTGCAGCCTTAAGCTCATTAACCATATTAGACATGACAGTAATATGTTCAGCCATAGTCTTATCAGACCTCTTTTTGTAGCTATCAAGACGCATTTGTAATTGTCTTCTACGAGTAACAATGTTTCCTCCAAAGTTCTGCTTGACTGCTTCCCATAGTCCATTAGTAGTTTGATGGGTTTCGAAGCGCAGCATCAAGTCACTTCTCATACTATTTAAAAGTATGATCCGGGCAGTGCGACTCTTCTTCTTCCAGGTATTATAGGTTTCTAGCTCCCTACGTGCCTGGGCGGAGTGTCCCTCAGTAGACGGAGCCTCCATGACTTGTAGAGTTGCATCCAAAAGTTCTTGGTCTTCCAAGACGTACTGAACTTTACGACTCCACGTATCGTAATTTCGTTCAGTTAGTTTTTCACCCTTGTTAAGATCTGGTACTATACTCTTTGATACAACATCCATCTTACAAAAAAATGATGTCATTAGTTGTTGTGTCTTACACGTGTACATAACACTAAATGTTTATAGTATTGTTAAGATATTTATCAAAGTATAAGAAACAAAAATATGCTTCGCCCATACAATCAATTTCAGTACTTAGATTTATAAATTAGCATACCATAAACATGCAACAAATGCATTTATAATTTCAGAAACAATCGAAATTATATCGGTTCCCATAACTTATGAAAAACAAATTTTCAGTATTATTGTTCCATTAATAAATTTCTACAAAAAGAATTATTTAATTAATTAGCGTCTACTAAAGACAATCTAGACAAACTAGATTAATTGAAATTATATGAACAACTAATGTTCAAGTGATTAAATTATTTGATGTGTACTAAAGACAATCTAGACAAACTAGATTAATTTAAATTATTTTGAACAACTTATGTTCAATTCTAATTAATAAAATTATTATTCATATCATAATAGAATAACAATTACTAAAAACATGGAACAATAATATTCATCACAAAAATGAACAATAAATGTTAATCTTACCATTGTAAGAATGTAATGTTACAAAAACATTTTAACAACCTTTATATATTACGAAAACATATAGATTATGATATTATATAAATATTATTATGTAACTTATACATATCCCCATTAGATTCGATATAATTACGTATTAGAATTCACCCGAATATATAATATTCATATCACTCACGAAGAGAATAAATATGTAACGTAATTAAGAACCGTAATATCAATTTATAATATAGAAATAATATTGTTCACACCACGCAAGTCGCATCAGTAGAGCAGGTTCCACGAGAAAATACTATCAACGCAATCAAATCTTACCATCCGGGAGGTTGTTAACAAAAACATATTAACTAGCCAAAGATCTAAATTTCTCCATTTTTTTCAGCCAAATAGACGTACAAACAACTAATGAAATTGATCTACATGCGCATCATCCAATCAATGAGATTAGCAACAACAATTAATGGCTATAGTTCCTGTTATGAATATCAAACTCCCTTTTTTTTCGTCACCAATACAGACACTAGCAGATAAATCAATAACACATGATTCTACAATGATGATAATTTTTCTTTTTGTACTAGACTGCACATGGCAACCTCTTGACGTGTGAAACCGTAGTAAAAAAAGTTAATTTTTTTTATCACTAAACGTTTGTTTGCCGTATGAAATTACCCACTAACATATTTCCGTCTATAAATTTCTGAATCAGTTCAACAATTTGACAAGTCAGATCTACATCAACAGTAGATAATCGGCAACAATCGAACTAAAAAAACAAACCTGGCTGAGACACCACTGTTAGAATTATAAAGATTAGGGTATCTAGCGCCAGCCTAGCGATTGTACGGGACGCTCACACAGTACTTGGTGTAACCATGTGCCACGCTGGAAAAAAAGAAGACATGTCAGCACTTCTTGAACAGTTAGATTAAAGTAGAGAGTCGGAACAACAGAGACATGTATTTCATAAATGATTAAAGAACAAACTTCATTTTGTTATCATTAAATAATTGTAACTTTTAAAATATAAGTTCAAAATGTAAAAAAATTATACCATTATTCATCTAAATTCAAGCTCTTCAAAACAAGACCAGTGATGGATATGTTTTGACAACTTTAAAAATTTATGTTAGTTACATGTACATATCAGTATATATCAACGATACTTATGATTCACCACATACAGTTTAAAATACATCATATAACCTTAATAATACACCACAAAACAATAATGATTCAGTATTTGTTCAAAAGTTTGTTATCTAATTCACCACTTATTAGTTAATGAATCATAATATCAATTTCAATGAATCATAATATCAAATTTAATGAATCATAATATCATTTTAGTATATCATCAGTAATATACATAGATACAAATTTTAAACAATAACACAACACAAAAAAATTTGATAGTAAGAAAAATACATGATTAATCATATAAGGTTTCAAATACACCATACAACAATAAATAATACACTACAAAACAATAATGATTTTTATCGGTGCTGAAGTTTGTTATCTAATTCACCACTTATTAGTTAATGAATCCTTAATGAATCATAATATCAATTTTAATGAATCATACCTTCATTTTAGTGTATCATCGCAAACATATAATAATAAATTTTTTCACACAATAATACAACACAAAATAATATTTGGTATGCATGAAAAATACACGATTCACTATATAAGCTTTAAAATACACCATACAACAATAATAATATACTACAAAATAATAATGATTTTTATCAGTTCCGAAGTTTGTAATCTAATTCACCACTTATTACTTAATGAATCATAATATCAATTTTAATGAATCATTATACAAAATTAATGAATCATATTATCATTTAGTGTATCATCGTATACATGTAAAAATATATTTTTTTTTAAGTTGTCAAAACATATCCATGACTGGTCTTGTTTTGAAGAGTTTGAATTTAGGTGAACAATGGTATAATTTTTTTTATTTTGGACTTATATATTAAAAGTTACAACAATTTAAAGTTAATATAATAAAAAGACAGTCCAGTCAGCAAAACAATCCAGTCACCATCTGACTGGGACTGCCAAATCACTTCCCACTCCTACCTCTAGTGCGGACTGACCGCGGCTTCGAATTTGCGCAGCGGAATAAATATGGATCGTTCTCTTTGTTCGTTGTCAACCGAATCGCCCTTCCCTTGTTGTCAATTTGATAAAGCCTTCGCGTCTACCAGGTGGAGGAAGCCACAGCAGCACTCCCACACTATCCACGACCTAAGAACCCTAACACTACTCTCTCTTGTATTCTGTGGGAACTAGGGTTTCTGTATATTGTCTATTACTGGAAACTAATTCCAGAGTCTCTATATATAATAATAATAGTAAGGGATAAGAATAACAAATATTCTTATCAATATTATTTGAAGTTAGTTGTGACTAATATAATAACAAATAAATATTATCTTTTACTTATTACTAAAATAAAATAACCAACAGTTTGGAAATAAGCTGAGATTTTAGGTAAGGAGGTTCCCATGGTGAATTCCTGATGAATGTCTGCATATATAACCTAAATTTTAATATTATGAATGAATGTGATTCTTTTGTCCTGCTGTCACCATATTTCTATCAGTGGCTATAGTTGATATTCGAAGATACATTAGGTGAGGATTCCAAACATATTTAAGTAATTGATACTTACGCTAAGTGTTCCAACAGAATTTATAATCAAAAATGCTTTGTAAACCTGTATCAATTGCAACACAAACCAGAGGTAAAATTTAGAGCATAACTTCTTTCCTAACTAAGCAAAAATATTTATATTTGATCTGACTAAGCAGGCCGATGCAAAACTAGATTTCTGTGGTGAGTGCGCTTAGCAATAGTAATGTAGTTGTTTTTACCATAGCAAAAACATAACAAAAAGTAATAATCTCAATCTCTAGCTTCATTCGTACTTCTAAAAGCCAGAATGAAAATATCATCCCAGTCGTACCCAAAAGATCAAACAGAGAGATAGTTTCTAAATGTATATCTTTGCAAGCTTGGTTTAGTTTCTAGAATTGTACCTTTCTTTGTGAAGAAAAGGATTGGAGATGAAAACTTCAAAGTTTTTGGTTGGCTCGGCTCTGAATGTGAACAAATCTCCCAGCGGAGCCTCCGGATGATGATGGCCTCCGGGTGCTGGTAACCTCCGGCCGATGAAATCACAATATCATATAGGATTTTAAGCTTACAGATGTTATCCCTCCCCTGATCTGAACCAAAACTTTTGAAATGAAAAACTTGTCTTTGACTCATATAATCCACAGTTGATATTCGAATTCATAATATTATCTTGATACAGTTCATAACTCAGTAGTAGTAATGAACATAATTTATGGGAGTTCTGCCGCAATGTGATCAGGACTCGTTCATAACAGTATATATATGGAGTTCCTCTTAACAGGAATTCAGTGGATAAACAACATGATTTCTTTTTATAGAAGTAGCTTTACCTGCCCCGCAATCTGAGATGATGACCAAGTTCTCAGAATTTTTCAATCAAAGAGTATAAACCGTTTCTAGGAGTACCAGGTTTCAGTTTCTGTTTGCATATCGTGACCTCACGACTCATTTTCAGTATAATCAACATTACTTAAGATAATCATAAAAAAGAAAAGTAAAAAAGTGAATGGTAGCAGAGAGTTGATCTGAGACTAATCAAGACTTCAGGGACAAAATGATAGTAAAACCAGAGATGAAACAAACAAACGACACCGTTGCGACAACTTTCACAAATCAAAAAGGGAAAAAGTCGGGACAGTTCCCGTGACCTCCAAGACGTCATTCTCTATGTTAATGGTAACAGAAACAGTATAATAATTATGTTGGCTAAAGGTGACCCCATCCACTATCTCAAAAAAAATTCCTCTCCACTTGTGTCCGTTTGTTGCCCGAGATTCCCTCCGCCACAACTTCATGTCTGGTGAGGCGCCGCACGCTTTTTCTTCCTCGAATCCTGAGTTCGTCTCTCCTACTCCCGCTCAATTGCCAAAACTCCCTCTCCAGTCTCACGTCAACTCCCAATGCAGTTTTCTCAGCTGGGAGGGGAACATAATTAGTCCCAGCCATCCAGCCCACCCCCTCCACCTTCCAATCAAAATCGGCCCCTCTAATGTCAAATTCAACTACCTTCTCTCCTCTCTCACCCGCACCTCTATCCCCACTCTCACAAATCGATATTCTATCTCCGCTCCCTCAATCCCCGCGTACCCCAACTGAAGCCTTATCCCCTATTAACGTGGTTCCCCAAACACTATCTCCCATCCAGTCTGGTGCTGCTCTCTCCCCACAGTCGCCTGCAATTAACCTAGAAGTTGTCCTCACCCCCTTGCACTCTTATAGTCTCTCCACGCTAGACTCTCTTCATTCTGCTTCCCTCAGTCCAATAACCACGGCAGCACAAAGGTGCCTAGAATTTTGAAGAAGCCTAAATTGCCACTATCCCAATCCAGAACTCAGCCTCCAAAACTTTAGGCAAATTCTCAGAAGAAGCAAGAGAGTAGAGGAGAAGCAAAGTACTAATGACAAACGTAATTTGCTTCCAAAGCATCAGGGGGGTCTACCGAAAAGAGAAATGGGCAATGCTAAAAGGCGAAATTCGGGGATCAGGAGCAAGTTAAGTAGTAACCATCGAAACTCTCCTTGCGCACCAGTGATGAGTGTCTAAATGAGCATGTTTTAGGGGAGTATTTCATATGTTTAATCAACACTTTTCATGCTCATTTCACCACTCTGGCTTGTTTTCCTTTAGTTTTGTGTTTCATTGGTGTCTTACACATTTATTGTTTAAACAGGAGGACTAACATAGATAGGAGTAAAGTAGATGAAGAGAGGAACGCGTGGGCGCAAACGGATCCAAAATCACAGTTGAAACGAAGAAGATACAGCATTTCGAAGTTAGCCTACTGGAACCGTCCGACCCATAGGTCTGGGTCGGACGTGGGTCGGACGGACTTTTAAAAGAACGCGATTTTTGTCCCCGAGCTACTGGAATCGTCCGACCCATAGTCTGGGTCGGACCCTGGGTCGGACGGACTTTAGAAAACGCGTTTTCGGCCCCGAAATTGCTCCTGGACGCGTTCGACCCACGGGTCTGACCCAGGGTGGGTCGGACAGGTCGAAAATTTGCCCAGATCTGCGTTTTAAAACGGGGAATTTTGGGAAAAACTTCCCCATTCTTTATTCAGCTCGGTTCCGCCCCAAAAACAGAGAAAAGAGGCGATTCCAAGGGAGAAAAGAAGAGGAGAAGAGAAGAGAAGAAGAAGAAGAAGAGAAGAGAAGGGAGGAGAAGAGAATAGAAGCTCACCTCCTTCCAAGCTCCATTAATGGCTACTTCTATCCCTTGCTCTTTTATTTTCTCTCCTATGGCTGTGTAGAATCATTTGTAGCTAGGGATTGGGAATTTTGTCCCAAAATCCATAAACTCCATTGTTGAATCTTGAACTTGTGTTTGTGCTTTATTTTTGTCTTTGAGCTTAATGAAGATGATTATTGAGTTTTTATGACTTCTAACTTGTTGCTCATGATTTGGGGATTTGTTAAGGGTTTTGCTCAATTTGTCTTCTATGTGTTAAATTGGTTGGTTTGGCCTACCGATTAGTTTAGCATTATTGTGGGATTCTATCAAAATGATATTCTGAGATAGAAACATAAACCGTTGGGACTAAATCAATGTTTGCCGATTTTCACTGATTTTGAGATGAGGTTCTCATTGCAACTTAGGGTAAATTTGTGCTTAATGTTATTAATTGACTAGGTACTTGGAAGAACCGCCAGGTTCCAACTCCGTTGGTTAGGATTAGTAGACCTTGATTAGGCTATTAGTCAATTTAGCGTTCCCGTTGTATAGCCATGAGTTCGAGGGTTGACCATTGGTAGTAAAGGGGAGATGGGTGCAAATACCCATCCCGAGCTACACCTATCCTAGATAGTTAGTTTAGTGTTTATTGCTTTTCTTTATTTCTCCAATTATAACCCAAAAAACCCAAAACCCATAATTTACATTTATGCACTTTTGTATATATCCTCTTGCACATTTACTAAGCTTATAATTAACTAGATAGTTATGGAGTCCCTGTGGATACGACATTGTTGTACTACAATGATTGGGTTCACTGCCCATAGTTAGCAAGATAGTTATGGACTAGACTGCAATCTAAAGATAGCCTCATTGTAAAGATCATGATACCGATCAGTCAAGTGCGGTGGCCCTATGCATGTTATCAATTTGAAACATCAGTACATTAGTACATCTCTTCCTGCATTCTAAGGAAATCTGGTAGTTATGGACTAGACTGCTAGACAGGTGGGGGATCTCTAGGGTACTCCCTCGAGCACCTTTAGCTTTCTGCCTAGCCTAGCAAGGCCGCCTTAATTGCTGGGAGGAAACTGCATAATGAGTCAAACAAAGTAGCATCGATTGGAGTCGCCAACATGTTCATCTACCAGTATACATCTTTTTCTTTGAGAAATGTCTTTTATCTTTTGTTCTCTTAACCCCCTTCATCTTTTATTACTTTGTAATTTAGGCGAGAAAGGCACTTGATGCTATTGCCATGTAAACTGGAACATCCAGTCAACTATCAAAAAAAAAAGAATGCGAGTAGAAATGCAGTCAAACCCAAACAGTTTTTTTATGGCAAATAAACATGCTAAACATACTTCGTTTACAGTAAAAAGATTACCAGGACAAGAATGATCATAATTTAGAAATAACAAACTGCTAGAATATGTAAACACTTGAGCAGTACGAATCTGTATAGCAACAAAAATCTGAAGTAAACTGATACAGTTTAACAAGTATAGCAGAAACTTGTCAAATTTTGAGTAGGGGTAGAAATGAGAAAAAGCTTAGAAGCTTGAAGTCGCCGGTGTTTAAACATTATTAGGCAACTGTTGGAAATTCAGCAATACTTTTGAAATGGCTAATCGAGTCGTCTTTTTAAATAAGCCAATACATGAAAGTGCCTCAGATCCAGTTTCTTATTTCTCTTGTCTTTTACAAAGCAAACTGTACAGAAGTGAGGAGTTGCACTTTCCAGCAGCAAAAACATTCTTTTTGAGTTGTAAAATCAGATATTACCTAAAACAGTTTGTAACATACGCATTTGATAACCGATGTAACAGTGCTATATTGTCCCAACTGTTAGTCCAAAATTGTCAACGATATTGTGCGATAACAGCTAAAACTTTTTGGAGCAATTGTGGGGTGTAGAAAGTATGCATTATAATGCTGTCTGAACTAAATAGCTAAAAAATGAAGAAGCATGATGCCCACCTTGAAGTACTAAATTTTAACAAACTATAAATCACAAGCGAACAACATGTGTGATCTTTTCATTTAGCTTTAACGACATTTTATAATCATCAAGATTTTTAAATCCAAGCACAAACAGATGCAAATATGTTTAACTCATGAACTGGGCGTGTATCAAGGTTGAAAAATTGATGAATAGAAATTAAATCGGTGTAGAATAAGTGTGATGATCTATGTAACAATGCAAGCCAGATGTTAATGTTTTGTCCAGAAGATAAACCAGATTTTAGTGGTACATCCTTCTAGTGTTTAAGACTTGATTTATCTTCATTCTGATGACTCTAAAATTTTTAAAGAGCGTTTTAAGCAGGCTGCAAATCAACATATAGTATCACTTCATGTACCGTCTCTCATCTTCCCGAAGACTGTTTACAAACTGGCGCAAATAATCATTAGAAGTGATTCAGAGCCTTGATATGTAATGAGACCGGGACCACCTCCTCTAGCTAGCTAGAATATTCTTAAGTAGTGGGAGCAATAACACATTTCTGTTATGCTGTATTTCAGTCCTATCTTTCCCCATTTGTCCTTTTCTCTCTTAGCTTAGTATAAATACTTAGTAGACTAACTAGTAAAGGCATCTGAGAATGTTTACCTATTTTGGCCACTAACGTGGATAGGCAGGCCTCCGCCGTGAGGTAGGCTCTTTCGGGAGACTGTTATATTTCTCATTTCCTACTTGGCTATTTGGGGTACTAAACTTGTAAGGCTTCTGCCCATTTTCCATACTAAATACAAGTGTTCCCTAGAGCACCTTCATTGAGAAAGAAGCCATACTCACGGTTCTATCAGTTTGATATCAGAGCTGCCGGTTTTGCAGGTGGGTGATGGAGAGAGCGAATTAAGATCTGGTGGAAAAAAATGTAGGTGTGTGGATGGATAGGATGTCGAAGAATGAAAGAGAGAAGTTGGTGAACTTAGCTAGAGAGATAGACAGAAGGTGTGAGCAAAGAATGGAGAGGCTCAAGAAGCTAGTGGCAGAGAGAGTGGAGAGATCAAGGAGATATGAGATGCCACCAGTGGAAGCAACGTCAACAGCCATGGATCCATCAACAATCCAAAAGAGCGGTCGACACCTCATGAATTAAAAAAGAACGTCTATCCAACACCACCTGAGGAAGTGGCTCAGAGACTGAAGTTAATTACCTCACAGACAGAGATGGAGAAAGTAGATGTCAAGGAACACCAACAGCTACAGAAGGGGACAGAGTCAGTCATCAAGGCGGCGGAAAAGGTGGCCATCCAAAGTCTGGAGTCAGAACTGAAGGAGACCACAAGTGAGGAGCGTGGACCGAGACCAAATGAATGGGAAGCAGCCCTCATCGGGTTGATTCATGAACCCAGGAGGAAAAGAAGGAAGAGAAGGGAAAGACCAGCGAGAACTAACCCAACTCAGCCTCAGAAGATCGAGGAGGTGCAAGACAGGTTGAAAACAAGGTACTCATAACTTTTCATCTATAATCTATGAGAGATAGAGTTCTTAAATGGGAAAAAGGAAGGACAGGGGAAAAAATTAAAAGGAGAGAGAGAGAGAAGTGGAAACGGGCTAAGAAAAAAAGGAAAAATGAGAAGTCACGGATTGAAGGATGGATTACCATCAAAAAGCTTCCAGCAACGGTGGACATGAACTCTAGGGGGACAAAGCGCGCTGGCCAAACAAAGATAAAGTCCTGGCCACCATTATGGCGGCAGAAAAGAAACCGGAAGGAGAGTGGTGTTGGAATGAAGAGGGCAGCGCCGGTGCTCACCCGTCAGTTTTGAGGGAGCAGGAAGGACGAAAAAGTTGTGGTAGATAAGAGGAATGGACTGAGAAGGGGGGTTGGTGGCAAGCTGTAAAAGAATGATGGCGCGATAATTAAAAAGGAGAAGAGCAGTCACGTGTTGAAAAAGTTCTTAGGGTATTTTAAGAGAGACGGACATGAATT
Organism: Limonium bicolor; assembly: GCA_023374045.1. NCBI lineage: Eukaryota > Viridiplantae > Streptophyta > Magnoliopsida > Caryophyllales > Plumbaginaceae > Limonium > Limonium bicolor. The sequence continues at coordinate 32,208,891 of CM041780.1, read as the reverse complement.
AATGGGCTTGAGGGTTCCCAGTAAAAAAAGAAACTATTAAACCAAGATAATTTAAATAAATGACCGATGGAGATTAAGTGTTCGGCTTGGAAGTTAAGTGGGCCAAACTTAATAAGTGCATCAGCAAGAAAAGTTAGTGAGGGTTATTTGAGATTAATCGGGCCTGTTGACTTATTAATACCTTGGCCCATATCTTCTCATTTAGTCGGCAACCTAGCAGGTGGATTTTATTTTTGTAAAACAAGGAACACGAATACACAGCCCCGTCTGAGAGAAAAGTATATACCGCTCGGTCAATCATATTCTATTACAGACATAGTCGTGGCTGTTGCTGGATCTATTGCTGTGCCAGGAACACTAATGTCTTCAAATCCCATCATCCCAGATATCATAACCAGCAGAATGTTAGTGCTGATATTTGACACTGTTAGGTTCAAAATATTTGTACACAACAATCATTATGCCATCACCACCTTGAGGACAAGGTGGCTATCTACGGGGGAGGGAATCGTACAGTCATGGGGCCACGATGATGCTACGACTAGACGGGAGCTGTTGGGCCCCAACACTATTGGTGTCACCGGAAGACCCACCTTGAGGACAAGGTGGTTGTTATCGGGGGAGGAATGATGAGATCGGGACCACCTCCTCTAGCTAGCTAGAATATTCTCAAGTAGTGGGAGCAATAACACATTTCTGTTATACTATATTTCACTCCTATCTTTCCCCATTTATCCTTTTCTCTCTTAGCTTAGAATAAATACTTAGTAGACTAGCTAGTAAAAGGCATCTGATAACATTTACCTACTTTGGCCACTAACGTGGTGTAACACCCCAACCCGAAATCCGATAACATGTACGGCGATCACTCCCAAATAAAATACAACTGCAGCGGAAATAAATACAACAACCGGGCGGTATTACAATGCCGTTGGCCACCCTTGTGACCAACAAGGCTAACTCCAAATACAATCTCCAAAAGTCACGGTCTGAATACGAATACAATCCGAGATACTAGGAATCAAACTCAAATGTAAAATACTTAAGTAAAACAAATAACTAGTAGGAGACTCCTTGAAATACGCCAAATTATTAAAGCATGGATTAAATATTTAATCATATTAATTAAGGCCTAAACATGCCTTAAAAGTCAACTGAGAACAACAATGGTCAACATAAAACAAGATGTTGCACCCTTTGACTGTTAAGGGTAAATAAATACCCAAATAAACTTCTTAGGACCTAAAAATTTGTCCTAAGCATATTAACATACTACTAAACATATTATAACCGTTGGACAACACTCCAACACAATGAAAAAGCATTTACATGCTTCAAGGTCAAAAAGGGCAAAAAGGTGCTCTAGGAAAACCTTAAAAATCAAAGGACCTCTAAATGATATAAAATTGAATTACATGATCAAATATCATGTAAGGAACACAACAAAACCGTTGTCAAAGAAAACCAAGCCCAGGAACACCTTGCGACACAAAATGTGCACTAAAACTCCTTAAAGCACGTTTTTGTGTAATCGCCTTCTAAATTGGTTTTAAATGGGCTAAAAGGTTATAAATACCTTTATATAATAAAATACCATATTATATGATATTAGGAATTTAATTCCAGAAATTTACAGATTTTTACAAATTTAATATTAAAATATTAATAAAACCCTAAAGTGGGGCCCACATGAGTCAATATTGACCAAGCATGGTCAATGGTCAATTAATTGACCCATTTGGACCAAGGAAACCGGCTGGCAATAAGAGAGGAGGCAGCTTGCAATAATTGTTGGACAAATTGATACCTAACTTCAATTTGCAATAGTAACCTTTACTTTTTCCATTATTTCAAATCTTTCCACTCTTTCCTTCCTTCCTTGTCCGATTTCCTCCAGCCCAGCCGAGCTCCTCCCTTCCTTTGAAGCTCTCAAGGTCTGTTCTTGAGCATGGAAGGCAAGCCTAGCTCCTAAGCTCTTAATGTAAGTGTTTTAATGTCATTTTTAGCTCTTTTTCTTCATCTCTTCACTACCAACACCTAAATTTCGTGGCCCATCTGTTCCTATGGATTATTCTCAGTGTTCTAAGGTTAGAACAAGAGCTAAACTCGGTTGAGACCAGTAGAGGGACCAAGGTTGTTCAAATCTACATTTTAAGGTAAAAATGTGCTTTAAACTCATAACTTTTGATTCCCTTCAAGTTCGGCTGTGAAACTTTGGTCATAGCCTTATTTTCTTCTCCTTTTCATGTGGAATCAGTTTGTTAGCCATTTGGAGCAAGGGTGGCCGAGATCCAAAGGAAATACCCTCTTTTAAGGCATTTTTTTCAAGGTAAAACCTAATAACAAGGTAGCTTGTTGAGATCTAGCTATTTCCTATGTCAATATGGTAGATCTAACACCTTGTGGTGTGCTTGATTCAGGTCGAAACCATCTTGAACTCTCCTTGCATTTTTAAGGTGATTTTTGCCTTAAATCTTACATTAAATTACTTCTTATGGTTAGATCTTTCTTGGAGACTAACTAGGCCTTGTTTGCTGTTTGAAACATGCAAGAGAAGCTTTGGAAATTTTATCTAAGGCTGGCCGAATTCAAACAAGGCTTTACCTAAGCTAAATCAAGGTATAAATCACTTAAAACCTTAACTTGATACATTAACACAAGTTAAGTGTGTGTATATCAATTGTCGTGAGTGAATGATCAAAATAAGGTCTTGTTTGACCTTAAAATGTTTAAGGAATGGTTTAATAAATTTATAACTAATTAAACAAGCATAATTGTCAAATTTAAGACATTATGTGGAAGTTTGGTAATTAAATGAAAATTCTATGGTGAGGCCGAGAATTTATATGTATTTTGGGACATTTATGTGTAATTTATTTTGCAAGCCAATGTTTGTAATAAGGCCATGTATTTTAGGCCATTTTATTTATGCATTTACAAGCTTTTAATTATGTTTAAGTAGTATAAATGCATTACCGAAAATAAATGGGGTATTAGGTGTAATTAAATTAAATTTGGGGGCTTTAGAATAATAAGGCCGAAAATGAGAGGTAAATGGAGTTAAAATAAAGTTTATAAGATTTTATAAAGTTTTGGGGGTTAAATGGTGAACTTTAGAAAGTTTGGGTACTCAACCGTAATTATAAGGAATTGGTCAAGGAAATATTAAGGAGGTCAACCTTGACCATATGCTAGGCTTTGACCAAAATAAATAAGTTAGATAACTTATTTAAGGTTTTATAATAAGTTATGTATTAAATGGTAATATTTTTATAACATATGTGGTAAATATGTTATACCAAAAATAAAGGGTGTACAATGGTATTCTAAACACCCATGGGCTATTAGGAATTTTTAGGAATTTATTTGGTGGATTTTGGAATTAAAATAAACTATATATGAATAATATATAGATAATATGTCATTATGACACCTTGGAGAAAAATAGATGGCGGAATGGTAAATATCAAAAGTATATGGGTTAATAAGGATATTTATAACCCTTTGGTGGAATTTGGTGATTTTTAGTATTATATAAGAGTATTTGTTGAGATATATGTATAATATATAGTTTTAATGATATTATCAAACTATATGTTATAAATTGGGCCTAATGACAATATAAAATGTATATTGAGGTCTGTTCGGAATTTACAAAAAAATAACCATAGGTTATGCTCTTTTATAAGTTAGAAATGTTATATTAAATGGGATATATAACATGGTAAAAGAAAGGGGTGATTTTGTAAATAAAGGAAATTATGGTTTAAGGAAAAGTATAAGGTTTAATATGTGCCTATGAGGCAATACACAATAGTTTTGTATAAAAATATAGATTATAAGTTAAAGGAAATAAAAATATCATAGCAAATGATATTAGTATTTTGGTATAACATTACATAATGTTATGTGGTCAAAAAGGGAATTTAAATAAATTCAAGGGCTATACCGAAAAATAAAGGTTGGAAAATGAATTTTAAACTATGGTCTACTATGTTGTAAATGTTATGACAATTAAATGGTATTAAGGTGGTTTAGATAGAATTAATATAAGGAAGGGTACTCACATAAAATAATGTGACAAACTATAAATAAATGAGATTTGTAAACTAAGGTGTTTATGGAATAAACCTTAGGAGTTGTAATTATAACATAAGAGTTACATGATATTAGGATAATAATCTTAATATAAGTTGTATAATATAATACAACTAATGGGAAAAATCATCCAATAAAAGATGATAGAATGTAACATAAAATACAAGAGTTTATGAAACTCATGAGAATTACCTACGTGATAAAAATATATACATACACAAGAATAATGTATAAGGTGGATAAATATATTTTGGTTGAAAACCTTACGATTTAATGGTGGTGGTTTTTGGAAAAAATATAGTTACAACTATAAGCTATGAATTTTGCTAAGATATGGGTAATGAAATACAAAGAATTATAATGGATGATGGAAAAAAAATATATAATATAAGAATGCATGCATACATGCAACTATAGGTTACATACCTAAACTAGATGTGGATAAGATTAAAGAAATTAAGGAATTAAACTTAACAGTTGAAATAGTTTTGACGTACACGTTTTAAGTAACAAAGCCGACTGTTTCAGAAAAACCTGTAACAAACAACTGTAGAAACAGGGGGGTGAACTGTCAGGGTTGCTTATTATTTGGAAATACCGTGAGTGTAGTTAGTCATGGAGACTGACTTATAGTTTTATTACCGTTTAGAGTGTACTTCTGACAAGGACGCTTGACGAGCTAACGGACTACACGGAGTAGGATCTTGCTGATTCATACTCCACCGTAATACAATCGGGTGAACGGTATGTAAAGGGGTTTGCCGAGTTGACCTAAGGTTGCTCCTTGGGCTCGGATTTGGTTGATATAACCTGGTGTTATATGTGTGTGGTTACATGTATGTGTTTAAGTGTTGATGCATTATTTATTTGCACGGGCGTCCTACGGGACTAACACTACGTCGACTATAGCGACTTATATAAACATACATATGTGTTGTGATGACATGACGGTTACTTGATATAATACATGATATTAATATTAAGGATATGGTAACCTAAGTAAAACACTTAGGAACGAGTCACGACATTGTCGGTCTCTAGAGCATGGATCTCTAACATAAATATCACCTAGATGACTTCTAGGTACGCGTGACCCATTGGGCCGCTGGTTAATAAATATATTCTCCATAAGACTAAGAACATATCTTGAATAACATGAGAGAGTGATGGTATGAGATTGAGGTGAGGAATCCTGGTGGTTTACGAACCACTTGGTTGCGCATTTGTGATCACTGAGGGGTTTCCTATTTGGATTCCGCTCCAGGTTATATCCAACGAGCCCAAATAGGTTCGTGGATCAGGTGGCTATGGCCTTTTTATGGACGTCTTACGAGACATAAGTGAGTCAGGGGCCTCCGGACCTCTGGTGAAATGAGCACATTTGTGTGTACGGGGGACTACTGTCCATGGTGAGGTTATCGGGTTGTCCTAACATGACGCCCTATTGACATTAATTAAACATGGTTGGATGGAGCCTACAAGGCTAAGGTAAATTAACTATGGGAACCGTACGCTACGGCGAATTTACATTGTACATATGGACGGGGCTTGAAAGCCAAACTAAAATAAATTGACAGTGGGTGGTGAACACTACGGCGATTGTACATTGTACAAAATATTGTTGTTATTGCTCGATACGTTCGATATACAAATGTTGTTTGAAATATTCTATGAATGTTTGGTTTGGATGGATGATTAATGTTTATGAATATTAGAATGGATGATTAATGTTTATGAATATTAGAATGGATGATTAATGTTTATGAATATTTGGATGGTTGATTATGTATATTATACATTTATGCTTCAGTTTTGATTATAACTGTAAAAAGGAAAAGCATGAAACCAATCTAATAATAAGATGGTTAAAATGACAAGTGACCATTAGGGTCCAGGCCGGCATACTCAGCGTCTATCGCTGATACACCATTTCAGGTTGTTGATCATTGTCGGAGCTGAAGAGCAGGAACAGGGTAGTTGGAGATGTTGTATGGTAATGAAGATGGTGTATGGTCTTATGGTAAGGTTATGTATTTTTCAGGATTGGGTAGACGCTCACTTGTCAATGTTTATGGTTATCGACTTAGTTTGATGTATAGGAGTTTCTCGTTATCACTGCGGTTAGCAGTTTGTTTATTTTGGAAGTTGGATGTGGTATGGCTACGTTGCTCGCATGGGCGAGTAATGGCCGGTGACACCCGTGTGAGTTTTGTAATTGTTATTTATTTTTCCGCTGCGAGACGTTTTATTTATTGCTACGTGAGGGATTATATCGTGATTATGGAGAGGGGTGTTACAAAAGTGGTATCAGAGCGGAGTACCGCTCTGATGACGAGAAAGTAGGTTAAGACAGTGAGCTTAGGACTTGGGAAATATTGGGAAACATTTAGGAGGTACGAGACGATTCGTCTCAAAAGATATTGTGTCTAGAAACGCAAAATGCGTGACAGGATAGCCTTTAAGGCAACTTAATATCTATTGGTTGTGTACGGTAATTTTACAAAGTATTTATGTGACATACTGTACTACAGATGTCTGGTGGTACTAGAGGGCGTGGTGCTGGAAGAGGTAGAGGCGGTGACCCCGGCATTCCAGGAGTTGCTGAGACGGTTGCAGTCGTTCTTGCACAGCTGGGTACTCAGATAGGAGGAGCACCAGCCCACCCGCCACCGCCCAGGGAAACAAACTGGCTGAAGTCAGTTACAGAGACCCGACCACCTACATATTCAGGGGAACCAGACCCCGTAGCTTTGGAACGTTACATCGTTGAACATGAGAAGGCCTATGAAGCGTTATAGGTACCTGACGACAAGAAGGTCGCTATTGCTGCTTTCCATCTGAAGGATGCAGCCAGCACTTGGTGGAGGTTGGTCAAGGACCAGCACCTGGCTACGCCCGACTTTTCGTGGGCTGCCTTTGTTGAGTTACTAAGAGGGAAGTACTACCCGGCGCACCTCAAACAGAAGAAGCGCCATGAGTTTGAAACATTGACCCAGGAAGGTCTGACCGTGGACGAGTATTACGCTCGATTCATTGGTCTACTGGACTTCATCCCCGGTGTGGATTACTCAGAAACCGTAAAGATCGAGAAGTTCCGGGGAGGACTATTATTTCACATCCAGATGGCGATGGGTGCTACCCTCTACACTACCATACAGGTATTAACATGAATGTCATAAATTCTTTACTTACTATAGTACCGTATAACCTTGTGAGAACTTACCAATGAGATTCCAGGAGTGTTACGACGCTGCCTCGAGGACGGAGCTAATGCCCAGACTCGGGAAGAGACTCTAGGGGCAAAGAAAAGGAAGAACCCTGAAGGAGAGTCTGAGGGTGGAGGAGCATCTTCAGGCGATGGCCAGAAAAAGGGAAAGTAAGGACTTAACCCAAGCTTAAATACTTATCATACTAAATACCTTACGAATGCTGACCCGAAACCTTAAACAGGAAATTCTTTCCAAAGAAAGGGCAGCAGGGTCACCAGGGAAAGAAAGGGAAAGAGCCCGTCCTGCAGTTGACCGGCCCAGCTATTGATGCTAAGCCTCTGAGATCTGCACCTCCTAAGGGTGAGAACACCTACCTCTTAAATTCAAATATAATCTTAACCCCTATATCAACAGATTTTAACTTAAACTTAAATACTATCATCAGGCACCGGACAGCCCCAGCGCCATTTTTACTGTAAGCGTTGTGGGAAGGACCATCCAGGGGTCGACTGCGAAGGCCGCAAAGTCGAGTGTCGGTGCTGCCACAAAGAGGGCCATAGGGAATTTGAATGTTGGATGAACCCAGAGAGCCGTAATTACAGGCCACCAAAGAATACTCAGAAGACCTCAGCTGGAGGATCTGGAGTACCACGAGGCGGTCAGGATGGCTAGACATCTGCTGATGCTGGAGCCCAGAAGGGCAAGGGAGTAGATAGGGCATGAGTACCCATACTCCATGAGACCGCTAGTGGAAGACTTTTACTTACTGTGTGTGTGCTTACTTTGAATGTTAGAAGGAGCTATGTTATAAGTATGTGGGAGTGTGTCATTGACCACTCGCCTTTTGTGTAAGACTTTGGGATTAGTTGTGTGTACTCAGTACCAAAAGCTTTAAACCTTGACGGATATATATATGAACAGGATGTTAATGCTTACATTACCATGTAGCCTATACTCTACGACACAGAGTCAATGAGACCGGGAATTACTGAACCAGAATTTCCACCTGCATGGCGCACTTGCTATTGCAAGCGCTATGACAGTAAACCACTGAAATTTCCATCTGCCTTGCGCACTTGCTACAGCAAGTGCAGCGACAGCAACAGCAACAGTAACAGCTACTGCAAATGCAACTGCAACAACTACTACTTTTTAACCTTTTATAAAAAAAAACTGTTGTTCAAACCTTTTCATTGAAACCTGGAGATTAGAAACCTATGCAATTTTGGAAGGACCGATAGTCCAACCACTGCAACTGGACACATTATACAGCCACTATGACTGTAAAAAAAAAAACACACACACACACACACCAGTTTAAACGTTCGAGGAAGTTTCAGACAGGGCTATTAGCCAAATACCATTAGAGTATACTTGCATTTAATGCTAATCACTACCGGTGATACATGTTTAGTCCTTATGGACAAGCATACCCTTTGTAGATGCACCACCGTCAGTGAGGATGGTTGGGAAGTAAAGAGCCAAGTTGCTCAAGCTATTATGCAATCTGCAATACATCCAATTACATGGATGAGGGGACGAATATGAACTATGGATGAGACATGATCAAAAAAAAAACAGGGAGAAAAAGGAAAATGCGTTGTACTCAATGAGATCAAAAAAAAGAGGAGAAACAAGTTTGCTAATATAGCACGGATTTTACTTACACCGAGTTGAATAATACCAGTCTATGATACGAATTACCACGGATGCCACAAAGGCAATAACACTTATTACGGGATAACCGATAACACGAACTATTAGACAAAAAAAAAGGGCAGAAGCAAAAAGAGGACAAAAAAAAACAGAAGCAAAAAGAAGACCAAAAAAAAAAGAAGAACAAAAAAGAGGGATATCCATCAAAGGGAGATTGACAAAAGAATACTTCACAACAACCGTGTGACAGACATTACCAGTTTACTAAACGAGACATGGGACGACCGCACTCCGTTCGGAGCATGTGGGCCTGACAGACTTATTTATAAGTTAGTCGGGTAAGTAGTAATGTATCAGTACGGTACCCCATGCAAGTAGACAGGTAGTGTTAGGAACACGAGAAGTAGTCAACTCCATTCTACGGACAGTAAGACGGATTACCTCGAAGATGGACGAGAAGAGCCGCAGTTAAACCAACGGGCAAAAAAAAAAGAACCTTCAACAGAGAACAGTGGACAGTATACAGGGAAGACAAGGAAACAGTTCAAGGATAGGAACCCAAAAAAAAAAGCAACAAGAAAACCTATTATGGACGAAAATATGTAGAATCCTCATAAGGATCGAGTAATTCTTACAATCCAGAGGAAATCTACCAGATGATATGGATATAAACGCGTGACTACGCGAGAAGAAAAGATAAAGCTATATGATAGCAGAAATCTTGCTTAAAGAACAATGGATTTGGAATGTACCACTCATAGGACAATTCGCACATCTTATCTGTTTGACTCATGAAATATTAGCTGTTGAGCGTTTACGCCTCTGCACTCTGTATGACTGAGTGTTTTGGTATTGCACTCGTGCAGTTATTAATCTTGTGGAAATGCTGAAAGATAAAGTGGATATCAACAAGAGTGTAAAAAAAAAAGAACTACAACAGTGTGTTACTCCGGAGCAAAATCACCAGGAGACATGGATGACAAACATCATCTTTGTGGACATATAGGCTGGTACGTCTTAGTATTACAAAGACAAGTGCAAAGAGCACTAAGTACTAACAGTAGCCAATGTCACATTACATCTCAAACTGAATATCAGTGAGAGAAGACACACGCATATATGCTAGTGATCCAAACCAGTGGATTCACAGCAAAAAAAAAGGCAAATTGAGCCTTTGTTCATGGGTCTACACCTCATACGGAGCGAGTGGGCCCAAAAGAATGAACTTGGGAGAGAGCACAAAAAGATCAGTGCCTCACCTTTTATATATTGTGGAGCCCTGAAGGGCTAGAATTATACCCGTCTCTCTGATATGAGGATAATCCACGAGTTGGAGAACTCTTTGAGAGCCAAGTATCCAGCGCTCCTTGTTGAGCGGCTGTTGTATACTTGTGGGGTACGGGGGCGTAACCCTTTTTAAGGGGGGTAGAGCCTCTTGGCTGTGCACATGTGTGCACTTATTTTTGGCTGTTTGATATGCATTGCATGCAAAAAAAAAGAGAATTGGTGGTGTGCGGGGCATACGAGGTTGTTTGGTTAGTATGTGAATTATTTAGTATGCATAGCATACAGTGAATTGGTTTTCTTGGTTATGGTTGGTACGCGGGGCGTGCGTTGTTTGGTTGTTTGGGTGTGATGTACACTTGAAAGTATGTATCCTATGAGATACTTGTTTGAATGATTGTATGTACACCATGTGTGTAGTACTTTTCTTATGCTATCTGTGATATGCATTCATATTGCTTTATAGAATGATTACATATGGTATTGCCTAGATACGAAATGAATCATTAGATATGGAATGTGGAACAATGGAATGTTATGGACACCTCAGGAAGGTTGTCAGGACTTGTAGAACTGATAGGAAATGATGGTGCTGATGGATCACCTATATCCATATATGATTGAACTAACGCCACAACGTGATGGCTATGTGCTGTATAAGCGCAATATGATGTGTGTAAATGATATATCACATAGATATACATTATGGGAACAATGGGTAGTTATACATTTAATATACTTACCTATTTGATTAAGAGACTTCGGGACGAAGTCTTTTTAAGGGGGGTAGACTGAAATACCCCAAATTATTAAAGCATGGATTAAATATTTAATCATATTAATTAAGGCCTAAACATGCCTTAAAAGTCAACTGAGAACAACAGTGGTCAACATAAAACAAGATGTTGCACCCTTTGACTGTTAAGGGTAAATAAATACCCAAATAAACTTCTTAGGACCTAAAAATTTGTCCTAGGCATATTAACATACTACTGAACATATTATAACCGTTGGACAACACTCCAACACAAAGAAAAAGCATTTACATGCTTCAAGGTCAAAAAGGGCAAAAAGGTGCTCTAGGAAAACCTTAAAAATCAAAGGACCTCTAAATGATATAAAATTGAATTACATGATCAAATATCATGTAAGGAACACAACAAAACCGTTGTCAAAGAAAACCAAGCCCAAAAACACCTTGCGACACAAAATGTGCACTAAAACTCCTTAAAGCACGTTTTTGTGTAATCGCCTTCTAAATTGGTTTTAAATGGGCTAAAAGGTTATAAATACCTTTAAATATAATAAAATACCATATTATATGATATTAGGAATTTAATTCCAGAAATTTACAGATTTTTACAAATTTAATATTAAAATATTAATAAAACCCTAAAGTGGGGCCCACATGAGTCAATATTGACCAAGCATGGTCAATGGTCAATTAATTGACCCATTTGGACCAAGGAAACCGGCTGGCAATAAGAGAGGAGGCAGCTTGCAATAATTGTTGGACAAATGATACCTAACTTCAATTTGCAATAGTAACTTTACTTTTTCATTATTTCAAAGCTTTCCACTCTTCCTTCCTTCCTTGTCCGATTCCTCAGCCCAGCCGAGCTCCTCCCTTCCTTTGAAGCTCTCAAGGTCTGTTCTTGAGCATGGAAGGCAAGCCTAGCTCCTAAGCTCTAATGTAAGTGTTTTAATGTCATTTTTAGCTCTTTTCTTCATCTCTTCACTACCAACACCTAAATTTCGTGGCAATTCCTATGGCTTATTCTCAGTGTTCTAAGGTTAGAACAAGAGCTAAACTCGGTTGAGACCAGTAGAGGGACCAAGGTTGTTCAAATCTACATTTTAAGGTAAAAATGTGCTTTAAGCTCATAACTTTTGATTCCCTTCAAGTTGGCTGTGAAACTTTGGTCATAGCCTATCTTCTCCTTTTCATGTGGAATCAGTTGGTTAGCCATTTGGAGCAAGGGTGGCCGAGATCCAAAGGAAATACCCTCTTTTAAGGCATTTTTCAAGGTAAAACCTAATAACAAGGTAGCATTTCGAGATCTAACTATTTCCTATGTCAATATGGTAGATCTAACACCTTGTGGTGTGCTTTCAGGTCGAAACCACTTGAACTCTCCTTGCATTTTTAAGGTGATTTTTGCCTTAAATCTTACATTAAATTACTTCTTATGGTTAGATCTTTCTTGGAGACTAACTAGGCCTTGTTTGCTGTTTGAAACATGCAAGAGAAGCTTTGGAAATTTATCTAAGGCTGGCCGAATTCAAACAAGGCTTTACCTAAGCTAAATCAAGGTATAAATCACTTAAAACCTTAACTTGATACATTAACACAAGTTTAAGTGTGTGTATCAATTTCTATATGCGTGAGTGAGTGAACATCAAAATAAGGTCTTGTTTGACCTTAAAATGTTTAAGGAATGGTTTAATAAATTTTAAACTAATTAAACAAGCATAATTGTCAAATTTAAGACATTATGTGGAAGTTTGGTAATTAAATGAAAATTCTGTGGTGAGGCCGAGAATTTAGTGTATTTTGGGACATTTATGTGTAATTTATTTTGCAAGCCAATGTTTGTAATAAGGCCATGTATTTTAGGCCATTTTATTTATGCATTTACAAGCTTTTAATTAAGTTTAAGTAGTATAAATGCATTACCGAAAATAAATGGGGGTATTAGGTGTAATTAAATTAAATTTGGGGGCTTTAGAATAATAAGGCCGAAAATGAGAGGTAAAATGGAGTTAAAATAAAGTTTATAAGATTTTAAAGTTTTGGGGTTAAATGGTGATTTCTAGAAAGTTGGGTACTAAACCGTAATTATAAGGAATTGTGGTCAAGGAAATATTAAGGTGGTCAACCTTGACCATATGCTAGGTTTTGACCAAAATAAATAAGTTAGATAACTTATTTAAGGTTTTATAATAAGTTATGTATTTAATGGTATTTTTATAACATATGTGGTAAATATGTTATTACCAAAAATAAGGGTGTACAATGGTATTTAAACACCCATGGGCTATTAGGAATTTTTAGGAATTTATTTGGTGGATTTTGGAATTAAAATAAACTATATATGAATAATATATAGTTAATATGTCATTATGACACTTTGGAGAAAAATAGATGGTGGAATGGTAAATATCAAAAGTATATGGGTTAATAAGGATATTTATAACCCTTTGGTGGAATTTGGTGATTTTTAGAATTATATAAGAGTATTTGTTGAGATATATGTATAATATATAGTTTTAATGATATTATCAAACTATATGTTATAAATTGGGCCTAATGACAATATAAAATGTATATTGAGGTCTGTTCGGAATTTACAAAAAATAACCATAGGTTATGCTCTTTTATAAGTTAGAAATGTTATATTAAATGGGATATATAACATGGTAAAAGAAAGGGGTGATTTTGTAAATAAAGGAAATTATGGTTTAAGGAAAAGTATAAGGTTTAATATGTGCCTATGAGGCAATACACAATAGTTTGTATAAAAACTATAGATTATAAGTTAAAGGAAATAAAAATATCATAGCAAATGATATTAGTATTTTGGTATAACATTACATAATGTTATGTGGTCAAAAAGGGAATTTAAATAAATTCAAGGGCTATACCGAAAATATAAAGGTTGGAAAATGAATTTTAGACTAAGGTCTATAATGTTATAAATGTTATAACAATTATGGTATTAAGGTGGTTTAATGAATTAATAAATAAGGTTCACATTAAATTGTGACAAACTATAAGTGAATGGGATTTATAAACTAAGGTATTTATGGAATAAACCTTAGGAGTTGTAAATGTACAACATAAAATGTTACATTATTAGGATAACAATCTTAATATAAGTTGTATAATATGATGCAACTAATGGGAATAATCATCTAATAAAAGATGATGAAATGTAACATAAAATATAAGAGTTTATGAAACTCATGAGAATTACCTACGTGGTAAAAATATATACATACACAAGAATAATGTATATAAGGTGGATAAATATATTTTGGTTGAAACCTTATGATTTAATGGTGGTGGTTATTTAAAAAAAAATATAGTTACAAACTATAAGCTATGATTTTGCTAAGATAATGGGTAATGAAATACAAAGAATTATAATGGATGATGGAAACAAAAAATATAATATAAGAATGCATGCATACATGCAACTATAGGTTACGTACCTAAACTAGATGTGGATAAGATTAAAAGAAATATAAGGAATTAAACTTAACAGTTGAAATAGTTTTGACGTACACGTTTTAAGTAACAAAGCCGACTGTTTCAGAAAAACCTGTAACAAACAACTGTAGAAAACAGGGGTGAACTGTCAGGGTTGCTTATTATTCGGAAATACCGGATGTAGTTAGTCATGGAGACTGACTTATAGTTTTATTACCGTTTAGAGTGTACTTCTGACAAGGACGCTTGACGAGCTAACGGACTACACGGAGCATAGGATCTTGCTGATTCATACTCCACCGTAATACAATCAGGGTGAACGGTATGTAAAGGGGTTTGCCGAGTTGACCTAAGGTTGCTCCTTGGGCTCGGATTTGGTTGATATAACCTGTGTGTTATATGTGTGGTTACATGTATGTGTTAAGTGTTGATGCATTAATTATTTATGCACGGGCGTCCTACGGGACTAACACTACGTTGACTATAGATCGACTTATATAAACATACATATGCGTTGTGATGACATGACGGTTACTTGATATAATACCATGATATTAATATTAAGGATATGGTAACCTAAGTAAAACACTTAGGAACGAGTCACGACATTGTCGGTCTCTAGAGCATGGATCTCTAACATAAATATCACCTAGATGACTTCTAGGTACGCGTGACCCATTGGGCCGCTGGTTAATAAATATATTCTCCATAAGACTAAGAACATATCTTGAATAACATGAGAGAGTGATGGTATGAGATTGAGGTGAGGAATCCTGGTGGTTTACGAACCACTTGGTTGCGCATTTGTGATCACTGAGGGGTTTCCTATTTGGATTCCGCTCCAGGTTATATCCAACGAGCCCAAATAGGTTCGTGGATCAGGTGGCTACGGCCTTTTTATGGACGTCTTACGAGACATAAGTGAGTCAGGGGCCTCCGGACCTCTGGCGAAATGAGCACCTTTGTGTGTACGGGGGACTACTGTCCATGGTGAGGTTATCAGGTTGTCCTAACATGACACCCTATTGACATTAATTAAACTTGGTTGGATGGAGCCTACAAGGCTAAGGTAAATTAACTATGGGAACCGTACGCTACGGCGAATGTACATTGTACATATGGACGGGGCTTGAAAGCCAAACTAAAATAAATTGACAGTGGGTGGTGAACACTACGGCGATTGTACATTGTACAAAATATTGTTGTTATTGCTCGATACGTTCGATATACAAATGTTGTTTGAAATATTCTATGAATGTTTGGTTTGGATGGATGATTAATGTTTATGAATATAGAATGGATGATTAATGTTTATGAATATTAGAATGGATGATTAATGTTTATGAATATTTGGATGGTTGATTATGTATATTATACATTTATGCTTCAGTTTTGATTATAACTGTAAAAAGGAAAAGCATGAAACCAATCTAATAATAAGATGGTTAAAATGACAAGTGACCATTAGGGTCCAGGCCCGGCATACTCAGCGTCTATCGCTGATACTACACCATTTCAGGTTGTTGATCATTGTCGGAGCTGAAGAGCAGGAACAGGGTAGTTGGAGATGTTGTAT
>CM041780.1:32153965-32192355 GCA_023374045.1 Limonium bicolor | reverse complement strand
TCTTAGGACTAGACTTACTTTCTTCAAGTCCCGCGGATTCGATACCTGGTTGCTACGTTTTCTACACTGCAGTGACCGGGATTATTTGCAACCCGAAGACTTTTTGATTTATTAATTTCTAGATTAATTTATTTAGTTTTTAGTATATCAAAATTCTTGTTTGCAGAACCTTAGATACTTTACGGTTTATTTAGCTCATAACTTTCGGTACAACAAAACACACACAAATTTACAGTTTTTTTTTGTTTTTCCTGTAAGGCTCAATACCACAGTTTCAAAGACAACCAACTTATGGTTTCCTCTAAACCATACTCGTCCCTACTACTTTCAAAGACAACAGAGTAACTTCTGGTTATATTATCAGTTTTAGAATGCTAAATCAAGACCGGATCAGTACCAAATGTAATGTAGATTCACCTCTTATATTTCTGCTCCCAGATAAGCATTACCCCTTTTGTTTTTTTTATGTTCATGGCCAGATTGCCCTGTGTATGGTGAGTTTTTCATCACGCAAGAAGAGAAAATAATAGGGTTAGTGTTGGTCTTTGGAGCCGACAAGAAAACCAGAAGGAAACCTCAAGTAAATACAGATCCTTACCACTATATCTTTAATTTGGACAGAAGATGAGCACTTCTTGCTTTCCTTTTCTCAATTCCTTCTATTCCTGGCCAGATTTAATAGGTGTCAATATCACGGTTTGAACCGGAACATAACACCACATTCTTTTCCCTCTCTAGTTTCGATTGTAACACTTGAACAGAGGAGCAAGGTAGAGGTAAGGCTGGGCTCATTTTTATTTCAGGTCAGAACACAATGAAAGGAAATTCAAAGAAGAACCAGTGAAACTTACCTTCGTTTGAATTTCATAACCTGCGATATGCAGAACTTGGACATGAAGAGAATGAAAGGAGGCTTATATATGCAGGTTCCTTTTTCGTTGGTAGGCACTGATGTAGAGTGAGGATGAGATTTGATAAGAAGTTGAAAACAGATCTAGCGTATATGTGCGTATATGTTGCTCCCTCTGTCTATATGTTGCTCGCTTTGTTTTTGTTTTCACAGAGGAGAAGGAGGGGCTAGGGCTGTAAGATGAAAGAGAGTAGAGATAAAGAAGAAGTGAGGTGGCAGACTATGTATGTAATTTGCCAGTTAGGTTTTTAGGGTGAATTGATGAGAAATTAGAAAATAATGTAGGCTATTAATCTTAATTTAAAGTAATTGTTATACCCAAAATTTCAACCCCCCCGGAGTAGTCTCTAAGGCATACGTGTTACAAAGGGCGAAGTGGTCAAAATGCACCAATGCAGGATTTTCCAAGGACATTCTCGGGATTTTCTATTTTTATATGACTCGTTCATTTTCTCCAAACACTTCCAAATATCATAGTCATTATGAAAGGTATTTCATGATTTTCTTATTCTGTAAATTTAGCTTTTAATTCATATTATAAGCTAATTTCTTTAATAATTAACACATGAAATAGCCTCAAAATAGAAATTAAAAGGTTTCCAAAATTAAAATAAAATTGTCACATGGTTAGCATGACTACATACAGTCATAAACCTGAATTTATTTTATTTGGAACCTTAACCCAAAATTTAAAAGAGAAATTCAATCATTTTTTGCAATTTTCTCTCTCCTATGGAAAGTACCGAAATCAAAACAAAACGTCATGAAATTTTAACACAAGAGAGAGGATGATTATTAGAGACTAATGCCGTTGGAATTTCGTTATTTCGACTTTCCAATAATAAGTTATGAATTATGGGAGATTCCGGATTGTGAGATTTTTATCTAATCGGTTATTTATCGAAATAACCCGATTCCAACTCTCAAAATTCTTAAAAATCATCCTTTATCTTCAGTTAAAATTTCATAATTTTTATCGGCCTGCAACATATTTTAATAAATCAGATTCCCTTAGAGCACAAAATCAGTGTTTTAGATAAAGATCTTGTTCTATCAACATGGCCTTGCTTCTTCTATAAAAGGACCTTCCAAGAACGACCTAGGGCAGAGAAGAACACCTCCAAAGTCAGAGAACACAGCCACAAACCTTCTTCCCACGTTTTTACACTTCCAAGCCTCAAATCAATACCGAAACACTGCAGAAATCACCCCAAAATCAGCAAAAACTCATCCTTTCTTCTCCTATTGAACTTCCAAGCACCAAAATACCACAAAAACAGAAGAAACACGTCCTTAACAGCATAAAGAAGAAGGATTCAGAAGCTCAATTCGAAGTCAATCCAGAACCGGCATCAACGAAGCACCAAAAGACCCCCGATGTGAAGATTCTCATTAAACCCGAAGGTAAAACAGGTTGAAATCAAATTTTTCTGACTTTGCTCGACTTTAACTATTTTGTGTTAAATTTTGGAGTCGAATTGACTTTTTACCGCTCCTGAATTAACGTTTGCTTTCGCTTCTGCCCAATAACTTGTTTGCTAAGTTTCGTGTTTAATTTGAATTCAAAATGTAAACTTCTGATCACTAACGTGTTTAGAATCTTTCAGGCTACGTACCCATAAATTTTGAGCCAAAAATACCGTCGGGAACAGCCTCAACGCCGCCGTCCGAGGTCGGTCCGCACCCACGGACGCTATGTCCGGGGTCCCGGACGCTCTGTCCGAAAGCCGGACGCCCCCGGACGGTGGCGGATATTTTTATCTTCAAAAGTTAGGGTTTTATAAAACATGTCCGGGCCCACGGACGTCCTGTCCGTGGCCCCGGACTTTTCAAAATCCCGTTTCTGTTTAAATTTGACTTTTCTGTGTAATTAGGTTAACTGGGGTCCGTGGGTTCGGACATTAGGTCCGTGGCCACGGACGGAATCAAAATTCGACCTAATTCTGCCTCCGAAACCCTAGTTTAGGTAATTTCACTTTTCACTTTTATTTTCTGTCAAAAAATGCTAAAAAATACAAAAAAACAGAAGGTTGCGCACTTAGGTTAAAACGACTCGTAATAAGCCGTAAATGAACCAAGTAGAGGAAAAACGACCTAGGAAGGGTAATGAAAGTAATTTGAACCCTAAATAAGTCGAATACCAAGCCCCCGAACCCGAACTCTCCTTTCCTAATTTGATTTAGGTTAAAATTAGGTGGCGACTCATAATAGGTTCCAGTGAGCTAGCTTAGGTTTTAATAATTATTGTTTTATGACATAGTTATTAATCTTAGGTTATAAGTGGACCTAAAACCCGGTTAGATCCTAATCAGCTTTAATCAGCATAGGATAGGGTTTAAAATCGAGGCTCACAGACTGGCGACTCTGCTGGGGAAAACTTCTTAATTTTAACTTGTTTAATTTTAAGAAAGAGGGCTTAACTCGAAAATGTTTATTTATGGCTTTATTACTTTGTTTGTTTACTTTCGTGCGCACTTTAATTTCTGTACCTTTGCATCATATGAGAGCGAGGGTCCACGCAAACTGATTTCACCCCGGGACCCGTTTGAGGGTCCCCTGTCAGGGACTCACACCTTTTAGGTGATGTGAATAAGCGGGGGAAAAGAGGAGGATGTCGTCTAACCACATCCCCTTAATACCTGGGCTTTAGCCCCAAGCGTTTTCCTGGCAGTGTCCTTACCTAGCCCATTGTTTGGTCAGTCAAAGACCCGTCCGTAGACGCACACCTTCAGGTGATGTGAAAAAAGTGGGGAAGCCCAAAGAGAATAGTGTGAAAGCCCTATTCCTTTGTGGTGACCTGGGCCCATGCCCCAAGCACCTCTCCGGATCGATCCATACCCGGTTTGGTTTAAGCGTCTAGTGAGGACATGTTGAATTTGTGTGGGCTTTGTCTGCTTGTATGATCGGCCCACTACCCGCCTAGAGATTGATAGGAACTTCTCCTACGTCAACCTAGCCCATCCCGAATCGGTAGCACTATTTGTTTGCGGCCCACAGGCCCTGTTTGGTTTAACATGTGAGTCGTTCGGGCTTCGGCCCAAAAGTCTAGACTTAGGTGATTTCTCTTCTGGCCCAATTTGAATTATCCAATTAGTTCTAGGCCCATAAAAAGAAATCCACCTGAACTTGAAATAACTCACAAGTCCTGAAAATAAAATCTTTTTCGGCTTAGCAACCATCTTCTCTGGCCCAAAGAAAGTTAGGCCCATTTGTGATTTAGGGATCGTTCCAGCCCATGTTCTTTATTTCAGGCCCAAACACATTTCGGCCCAAGGGCTCATTCTAGTCTAGGAAAACTCTTCACTCGGGCTCTGACCCAAAATCCTAGATCTAGGTGCCATCTTTTAGGCCCAACCAAAACCACTCGGCCCAAATTCCAGATCATATATAGAGCAATCAGTCCACCAAGTACCACACTCATGACTCATTTCATCTAGGCCCATAGACCAATTCATAGTTTTGGCCCATGAGCTTCGCTCTCAATCCAGAATTTCAGCCCATAAAACATTTGAATCCAAGATAGTTTGCATAATTCATTCATTCCAGTTTCCGGCTTCAAGGCCCAACAAGAACATCAAACGAATCTTAGACCTCAGGGCTCAGTGGCCCATTCACGGTCCATGTGACTTCCTTCATCTTGTTTGCTCAATTTCTAGACTAAGGGATTCAGGCCTATATGTCCGTTCTAGTCTAGGAATCACTCTAATCTGTGCACTTCACTCTCAGTTTGGAGAAGACTCAGGCCCAGTTACTTCCTACATAACCCATAGGCATTCCTAGTTCAAACATTTTACAGGGCCCACTCGAAGTTTGGAAGGAAGACAATCATGGTCAATGGCATCCCGACGGTCAACCGCTTGGGTCTTCAGCGCGTCGGCATCAGACAGTTCAACATCACTATTTTAGGAGTTTTCTCGATTTAGCAGTTTTCTTTTCTCAGCCATTCTTCTAACTTTTATGGTGGCTAGCTTCCTTTATCATTTTAGGTAGTTTTCTTAAGATTACAATTTTTGATGTTGTTTTTCCATTTATGAATTAGAGCATAGTTCCATTTTCATAATTTTTGTGCATTTAAGAACACCAAAAAAATGAATAAGTCATCACGTCATTTCACCCACATCCACTACCTTGATCACATACATCCCATGTGTCTCACCACACTCCCCTCTCCACATGAAACTCATTCTTGCGCAGGGAATATCTCACCACCTTGTCGGCTTCCACCACTTGTCACCTCTCAATAGAAAGTTTCACCGTACACTGAAAGCATCCCACTACCATGCTTTACTTTCATCACTACATCACTCCACCAAAACAGCAAGACTTCATCGCCACGTACCACCACACATACAGCCACCTCCAACAAATAACCTGGGTATTCAAAAGGCTTGTCACAAAACCCCACAACAATGCTGGGGGCAATCTGAGTTAAGGAACGATAATGTTTATTTCTCTTGTTTAAACGTGCAAACAAGTCTCTGAGTGTAGACTTCGCGAGAGTCCCTTGAGCGGTAAAACCAAGAGTAAAAGAGCGTGTCATTTTTACACGACTCCAGAGAGGTCACATTCAAAGGTAAGGCAAATGGCATGACTCCGATCGAAGGAGATAATTTGTAAATTTACGCTTAAACCTATGAAAAGTAACAAAGAACGGATACACAACTATTAGGGATGACAAAGCACCTAGGTACAGCACCACACAGCCAAAAGCCTGTGAACCCAGACATTAAACCCTAGGCACCCCCGCTGAGCTTTTCGTGTATATCCTCTTTTATAACATTACAAACTCCACAAACAAACCAGCCAATGATGAATAACCGACCCGGTGACCAAAGGAAGCAAGGAGCCCGACTTCCGAACAGCAACTCCACAAGTCCGAAGAAGCAAAACTGCTACCAGCATGACGAAATGATCCGCAAATGGTCCCAAAGTGACACAGGATCCAAATGAGCTAACATCAAGAATAGCTCTCAAAGTTCAAAGCCGGGAAACACAAGAACCCCGAAGGAAAGGAAATTCAAAGAAAGGCAAACCTGAAAAGCCTCGAAGAAATCCAAAATCGGAAAGAAGATAGAAGGCGCAAGGAACAACCCAAAAGTTCCAAGTCCCAAGTTTACAAGCGAAGTCATCACGAAGTAGCCAAACGACTTCAGGACAAAGAAGGCAAGTCCGAGAGAAGGTGCAAGTTGCAACTTTGGTCACCCTTATAGCTCCACATATCCTAAACATTCCTCCACCATCCCGTTGTCTTTCATCATGCCCCACAACCACGTTATAAGCTTAAAAGACTTTCGACTTAATAGTTGTGTATCCAATCACGTGAAAGTAACAGGTTGAACGCGTAAATCGAACAAATGTCAAATTCAATGGTTGAGATGTCTTGACCCAAAAGGAGAGCACGATTGCAAATATTAAACACTTTGAGTGTAGGATAGAAAGCACCACATCAAGATAAACCCTGACCTTGTGAGTGTGAGACTTGTTTTGTGCGGTTAATCAAAGAAAATACTGGGGGCAATCGATCGTTCCGATCGATTGCCATAAAATCCTAAAAAACTCAGATTTGCCTTAAGGAAAAATACTGGGGGCAATTGTTGGTCCCAACAATTGCAACAACGACACCGATTGAGGCCCAAAAGCCAGAAACCCAAAGGATTCAAACCCTTCTCATACCACTCAGGCCCGACCTAAGCCCTACCTCCACATTCAAACATCCTCAGGCCCGACCTAAGCCCTTCCTCCACATTCAAACATCCATAGGCCCGTCCTAAGCCCTTCCTCCACAACAAATCCCCCCAGGCCCGTCTTAAGCCCTACCTTCGCATTCAAACACCCACAGGCCCGTCTTGAGCGCCACCGTCTCCAGGTTTGACATAAGCCCTAATCCTTCTACATCCATTTAGACCCATCATACATTTTACTCACTTTCACTTAGAGCTACCCTATAGGCTCGTCATAAGACCTAGATCCATCCTTTAGGCTCGTCATAAGACCTAGATCCATCCTTTAGGCTCGTCATAAGACCTAGATCCATCCTTTAGGCTCGTCATAAGACCTAGATCCATCCTTTAGGCTCGTCATAAGACCTAGATCCATCCTTTAGGCTCGTCATAAGACCTAGATCCATCCTTTAGGCTCGTCATAAGACCTAGATCCATCCTTTAGGCTCGTCATAAGACCTAGATCCATTCTTTAGGCTCGTCATAAGACCTAGATCCATCCTTTAGGCTCGTCATAAGACCTAGTTGCATTCCCTTAGGCTCGTAGTAAGACCTAGAGTTACCCTTTAGCTTACCCACTCTCATCAAAAACATTGCATTCATCTCATTCATATAGGCTCGTCATAAGACCTAGTTGCATTATCCAGGTGCGTCACAAGACCTGGCGACAGAAAGTTGACGAGGTGATGGCAATAAATCCTCCTTTTGCGATGTCAACTTATTTTTGGGATCAACGAATGGTGGGCAAAGGCAATAAGTCCCCAGGGTTTTTACCAGGAGTTATCCCTGCACACCGGCTTGGGGGGCGATGGCAATAAGTCCACATTGGGTCCAGCCAGGAGCATCGGCACGGGTTTCGGTCCCCCAGAAGCATCCGAGCATCATCAGCATCATTAGCATTATCATCAACATCATCAGCATCATCAGCTTCATCAGCATTATCATCAACATCATCAGCATCATCAGCATCATCAGCATTATCATCAACATCATCAGCATCATCAATTATCAGCATCATCAGCATCATCAACTTCATCAGCATTATCATCTGCATCAGCATCATTAGCATCATTAGCATTTCAGCATTCTAGCATTTGCATACCACCCGGTTATCACATTTTAGGTAGTCAACGCCTTAGAATAGCTTGACATCATCTCATTCGTCATAGGTAGTCACGCCTTAGAATAGCTTGACATCATATCATCATTATAGGTAGTCCAACGCCTTAGAATAGCTTGACATCATATCATCATTATAGGTAGTCAACGCCTTAGAATAGCTTGACATCATCTCATCATTATAGGCAGTCAACGCAGCTTAGAATTGCTTGACATTATCCCATTTCGTTTGGTAGTCAACACCTTAGAATTGCTTGACATTATCTTATTTCATTTTTAGGTAGTCAACACCTTAGAATCGCTTGA
This sequence comes from Limonium bicolor, assembly GCA_023374045.1. Classification (NCBI taxonomy): domain Eukaryota; kingdom Viridiplantae; phylum Streptophyta; class Magnoliopsida; order Caryophyllales; family Plumbaginaceae; genus Limonium; species Limonium bicolor. The sequence continues at coordinate 32,184,300 of CM041780.1, read as the reverse complement.
CATCTTTTCATTTTCATTCTCACTCATAGGTAGTCAGCACCTTAGAATAGCTCGACACAATCTACATGTAGGGTCTTTAGATCCAAATTTGGGGTATCACTCAGGCATCAACTAGTCTTTTCATCTTCATTACAAAGCCTAGTTGACGGGGGGCAATCTGTTTACCCAAAATTTCAACCCCCCGGAGTAGTCTCTAAGGCATACGTGTTACAAAGGGCGAAGTGGTCAAAATGCACCAATGCAGGATTTTCCAAGGACATTCTCGGGATTTTCTATTTTTATATGACTCGTTCATTTTCTCCAAACACTTCCAAATATCATAGTCATTATGAAAGGTATTTCATGATTTTCTTTCTGTAAATTTAGCTTTTAATTCATATTATAAGCTAATTTCTTTAATAATTAACACATGAAATAGCCTCAAAATAGAAATTAAAAGGTTTCCAAAATTAAATAAAATTGTCACATGGTTAGCATGACTACATACAGTCATAAACCTGAATTTATTTTATTTGGAACCTTAACCCAAAATTTAAAAGAGAAATTCAATCATTTTTTGCAATTTTCTCTCTCCTATGGAAAGTACCGAAATCAAAACAAAACGTCATGAAATTTTAACACAAGAGAGAGGATGATTATTAGAGACTAATGCCGTTGGAATTTCGTTATTTCGACTTTCCAATAATAAGTTATGAATTATGGGAGATTCCGGATTGTGAGATTTTTATCTAATCGGTTATTTATCGAAATAACCCGATTCCAACTCTCAAAATTCTTAAAAATCATCCTTTATCTTCAGTTAAAATTTCATAATTTTTATCGGCCTGCAACATATTTTAATAAATCAGATTCCCTTAGAGCACAAAATCAGTGTTTTAGATAAAGATCTTGTTCTATCAACATGGCTTTGCTTCTTCTATAAAAGGACCTTCCAAGAACGACCTAGGGCAGAGAAGAACACCTCCAAATCAGAGAACACAGCCACAAACCTTCTTCCCACGTTTTTTACACTTCCAAGCCTCAAATCAATACCGAAACTGCAGAAATCACCCCAAAATCAGCAAAAACTCATCCTTTCTTCTCCTATTGAACTTCCAAGCACCAAATACCACAAAAACAGAAGAAACACGTCCTTAACAGCATAGAGAAGAAGGATTCAGAAGCTCAATTCGAAGTCAATCCAGAACCGGCATCAACGAAGCACCAAAAACCCCCGATGTGAAGATTCTCATTAAACCCGAAGGTAAAACAGGTTGAAATCAAATTTTTCTGACTTTGCTCGACTTTAACTATTCTGTGTTAAATTTTGGAGTCGAATTGACTTTTTACCGCTCCTGAATTAACGTTTGCTTTCGCTTCTGCCCAATAACTTGTTTGCTAAGTTTCGTGTTTAATTTGAATTCAAAATGTAAACTTCTGATCACTAACGTGTTTAGAATCTTTCAGGCTACGTACCCATAAATTTTGAGCCAAAAATACCGTCGGGAACAGCCTCAACGCCGCCGTCCGAGGTCGGTCCGCACCCACGGACGCTATGTCCGGGGTCCCGGACGCTCTGTCCGAAAGCCGACGCCCCCGGCGGTGGCGGATATTTTTATCTTCAAAAGTTAGGGTTTTATAAAACATGTCCGGGCCCACGGACGTCCTGTCCGTGGCCCCGGACTTTTCAAAATCCCGTTTCTGTTTAAATTTGACTTTTCTGTGTAATTAGGTTAACTGGGGTCCGTGGGTTCGGACATTAGGTCCGTGGCCACGGACGGAATCAAAATTCGACCTAATTCTGCCTCCGAAACCCTAGTTTAGGTAATTTCACTTTTCACTTTTATTTTCTGTCAAAAATGCTAAAAAATACAAAAAAAACAGAAGGTTGCGCACTTAGGTTAAAACGACTCGTAATAAGCCGTAAATGAACCAGTAGAGGAAAAACGACCTAGGAAGGGTAATGAAGTAATTTGAACCCAAAATAAGTCGAATACCAAGCCCCCGAACCCGAACTCTCCTTTCCTAATTTGATTTAGGTTAAAATTAGGTGGCGACTCATAATAGGTTCCAGTGAGCTAGCTTAGGTTTTAATAATTAATTGTTTCATGACATAGTTATTAATCTTAGGTTATAAGTGGACCTAAAACCCGGTTAATCCTAATCAGCTTTAATCAACATAGGATAGGGTTTAAAATCGAGGCTCACAGTAATGGTTAAATTAATAGCTTTTATGTCCCAATAACCAGCTAATAGTTATAAGTAGATTCATACTTTATTATTATTACTACTAATCATGCAACTAATATATACCACATATTAACATATATCTTTTCTTATTTAATATTCTTCCTATATAATATATTTCATAGTATTTTATTTAAATCAATCTTATATATACCTATTTTATATTTTCATTTATTTAGGTTTATTTAGATGGTTTAGGGTTTAATACATCCCTTTTTAAACCGATGAATATTTTCAAATACTCGATTACAGTTTAAATAAATTCCTTTAATCATAGAGAAATTTGTTTTATATATAATGAATTTTAACGGACCGTTTTGATTATTAGGATGTTTTCTATATAGTGGGGTTTAGTAAACCTTATAATTGATCATATATTTATTACATAATCCATTATAAGACTTACTTAATAAGCCTTCTTAAATTAATGATTACTATGACATACCATTTTAATAATGTCTTTGTTATTTTTTATGTACCTCCTTTTTACATTATATAATATCATGGTTGCTCTTTAATTCTCTTTTTCTCCTCTTGCAGCCGAGACTCATGGTGTGTGTGGAAGTTCCAAATTTTTTTGAGATCTAATGTTGTAACACTTAAAATTGCACATTATGAATTAGTTTATGTGTTAGGTTGTGACTATGATATTCCCCTTGTTCTAATGCATATATATAAGTGGTTATTGCACTTATAATTTAGTTTGGCTATATAAAATTTTATATAATCTCCTCACATTGTTTGTAATATTAGTACATATATTAATATGTCACATGCTGTATTATTTTAGGAGTCATTTTCTCCTTGTTAATGTAATATCTTTAGTTCATAATTCCATGTGTGGTTTGATGTCCATTTTGGACAAGACATATTTATTAATGTGTATATTGTTGAAGGTTGTAGTATTCTCTAGTGAATATTGTTCATTAGTCATTATTCTTTGGTGACTAATTCTTAGTTAATCTCTTCTCATTAACTAATCCTTTGTTAATTACGGTAATAATGTTTAGGGTATTTCAATCTACCCCCCTTAAAAAGACTTCGTCCCGAAGTCTTATCTCTAATCAGTTGGTCCTAGAACATCTAGTTCACAACTAATATCAATCCTAGGGATCAAGTCCCAATGTATATTCTATCCGATATAATTCTAATAACGCTTCTCTATCCGATATCGTTTTCACATATCATACATGCTTATACAGCACTAGCCAACTTTCGTAGTGTTTACTTAATACTATATGGATACATGTTTTTAAACTAGCAATCCCTAAGTATATTCATACATTACCACCAAGTGCATATATGCACATATCACCAAGCATCTATAGCTACCCGCGGGAGAGCGGTCTCAATGACGAAGGACTCTATGGTCCCGACCCTTGGGTAGTGCCACATGATTTCACAATACTTAAAAGCTCATCATCTATGCATATCTGTGTCCACTTGTAGGAACTTTCGGGAATTGTCCAACCCCGACGTGATCAGCGTCAGTGTTGAACTATCCTCCACCTTTGGTTCAGTCTCCCTTGATTTGATCAAGATCAAGTTCAACTTCCTACGTCGAATTTCAACCAACCAATTTATTTATCAAGTTCTAATCTTATCCTCTCTTAATATCGTCACCTCATATTTAATCGTGAAATACCCCAAACCTAAGTATGCTAAGTAAACATCAAATCATGATGTAGTAAGGCTAAAATATGCCTTAGAAGATTGGTAGACAATTTAAACCAAGAAAAACACAAGAAAGTGCCTAAGGGCAATCAGGGCAAAAAACGTGCTCTAAGCTTGGAGGGACTTTGATTAGCACCCAAATACCATTATAAGACTTTAGTAATATGCTAATGGACATTTTAAAATCAATTAGCAAAGAAAACCAAGCTTGAAAACAAGTTAAAAACAAAATGGCTTTAAGAAGTCTAAAGCACATTTGAGAAATTGTCCTTAGAATTGAGTTTTGAGTGGCTAAAGTCCATCATTACTCTTTAATCACATGTGAACTAATTAGTATCACATTAGGAGGTCTAAATCAATGGGAAATCAAAAATTTCAGAAATGTGCACTGATTAGTGAATAGTGCCAAATAGTGACTAGTTTAAGTTTTAAATCAATATAAGCTAATTAGTTGGTCAACAAACACCATGACTAGCCTTATTTAAGGTAGGGGGCCGGTTTTTCTAAAGGGGGTGAGTCACCATAAGTAGTCAAATAAGGAAGAAAGAAGAGATAATAAAAGTACTATTTGCTTTATTAAAGCAAATATCTCTTATAACCACCTTTTCTTCTCTCTCTCTTCATTTCTCTTCTTCACCACGATTTTCTCTTCTCTCTTCTTTTGCTCCAAAACCGTGAGAGCTCCATCCATGGTGCCTCCACCTTCAATTGCTCACCAAATGTTCATCTTTGCTCCAAATCGAAAAGTAAGCATAGATTTCTCTTAGTTGATCAAGCCTTCATTCCTATCTTTCAAATCCTTCAAAGCTTCATTTTGGTGCCAAGAGGAAACTCCATTGATTGGAGAAAACCAAGTTTGAAGAGCTCATAGCTTCTCCATTCTCTTAAGGTAAAGAAAATGTAAGAAAACCTGTTTCCATCATCTCTTGTACATGGCCGAAAAATTTCTACTCATGGCCTTGTTTTTATGCCTTGTTCTAGCTTGATTTATTCACCAGGACTAGTGAGGTCCTATGTTCATTCAATGCCAAAGTCTACCTTGAGACTTCAAGGTAATCATCCACTTTTATGCCTTAGAACACATTTCTAACCTAGGTTTTTTATTCCTTAGGTTAGTGTATTGTTTAGTACTCATATGAGTCATTGATATTGATTAGAACATTGGCAAGGGGAATTTAAGTGGTGGCCGAGATTCATGCAAGAAGAAGGTCTAAGGAGAAGTTAAGATAAGCTTGAGAAAACAAGGTAAAATGCTTACCTAATGGTGGTTTAAGTTTAAGGGATGAGTTTAAGTGGATACCAATGTGGCTTAGAGCTTACATTGTGTATTGGGTTATATACCTAAGAAAAAAACTTAATAGCTTGTGAACTTGTGACTAAGGAGCCATGGGATGAGTTAGTAATATAAGTTTTAAGATGAGTTTTTTAAGAACATTATGACTAGAGAGATTGATGGGTGTATTGCAGGTTTGAAAGCTTTTATATGTGGGAAATTCAGTGTTTAAGTTTAGTTATTTAAGGGCCTAAGAGCCATGTCTTTAAGAGCCTTAGTGCTGCAATTTAAGATTATTGCAATATATGAGTTTGTTGTGAATGAGATGGTTGAGTGAGGAAATAATGTGTTTGGGCTTGATAATATACTAGAGGAGCTATGGCGAAATTTTGAGTAGAAAACAAAGTGTTTAGGTGATGGTGTGAGTCTAATATGCCCTAGGGTTTACTAGGGAGCATGAAAAGAAAATTGGGGTTGATGAGTTAACTAAGTTCTTAGGTTTAGAATGACCTAGAGATGTCTAGAGGAATTAGAGGATTGGTGAGTGTATTAAACACACCAAAATCATGATATGAGGAATGTAAACTTGTGCATAAGTTTTAAGGAAATGATGTATAATGCTTCGAGATGATTTAGGTATGAACTAAGAGAAGAACAATGAGAGTTTCGGGAAGTTTGTGTAAGAGGTGGTGATGTTAGTGGTGGATTAGTAAGGTTTAGTTGAATGGTAATGTGAGGACTTGGGTGATGGAAGTGAAATGGAAGGAGGATGTTGTAAGTCATCAAGGAAAATGGACTGAACGTATAAGAGGGTATGATCATGAGAATGGTGAGTAAGTGCATAAGAGGAGTGGAAATGTCTAAGGAGGGTTTGCATGGTTAAGGTAATGATGAACAATGTCAAGGTATTAAGATAATGGAAAGAAATGTATAAGCAAGCTTAAGAGTTTAAGAGTGATGAGTAACAAGTGAAATAAGAATTGTGCATGGACATGCAAGATAACCTTGGAAGGTTTAACAAGCAAAGAAGGAGTGCATGATGTTAAGAAGGAGTTTATTGGGTAGAAAAGAACACTTTGGTTAGTTGAAGTTTTAGGCAAAATGTACATGTTAGAAATATAAGGAATTAATTGACAAGTGTTAGGAATTTCTTGAAAGAATTGAGTAAAAGTTTGAGAAGATCTTTGGAAGTTGTTTTAATGAGTTTGGTGGAGGTTATAAGGTAGGTTTGATGTGCCAAATGATGTTAGAACACATTAGGAGGCTTGAGGAAAAATTTGGAGAAAGTTTGACAATATATGGGAAGTTTCTGCAGCCGACCTACCCAGGGGACCGACCCTAGTCTGGGTCGGTCGGGCTGAAACTGTGAATTTGGATGTTCTCTGCAGCCGACCTACCCAGGGGGTGGGTCGGTCGGTGGGTCGGTCGGACCATAAAAAAAAAAAAAAAAAAAAAGAAAGAAAGAAACCCTAAGAGAGTTTAGTGGTATTAATGGTACCCCATTAAGGGGGCAATGATGATTAGAGGTATAAAGACCTAAGGGATTAAGTTAATAAGCTTAAAAGTTTAAGATTAAGTTTGTAAGATTAAGTTGTAAGACTTAAGAGGTGTTAGGTGGGGATCATTAAGGGTTAAGTAAGTTGAATTAAGTTAAGTGATTAACAACCTAAAACTGAATGAATGTTTTAGGACTTGGGAGTTTGGACTCCAGAAGAGAGTAAGCAGCCGAACGACCAACGGTGAACGGTACAGTTCTCTTGTTACCTGCTTGCTAACGAGGTGTCCCTCGGCTTGTGTGCTATTTGTTTTGTGTGCTCACTAAACAAGATAAAGCATGCAACCGGAATATATTATATTTATTGTATGGTTGTGTGATGTTTGGAAACTAACACAACATACCGTGAGAACTTACTAACCAATGTTTAGTAAGAAATTGAGTGAGACTAAGGAACGCCCCTAATAAGGGACGATATGAACCGAAAGAGGTTAACCAACAAACATGGTCTTGAGACTATTACTAACTGGAACTTGAGTGAGGAAACCCGGACCGATCTCCGGTCATGCATGCTAAGGAAAAAGGGGGACGGTATCTGAATCAGATCCGCCCTCCGCTTAAGGACTTGTCTTCGGACTTGTAGCCTAGGGCCGGTTGCCGGCTCAGCTATGCTGGATTCCCGTCCAGGGTAGGTGGCATTAAGATGGTGCGGTGGGATCACCTAAATCCCAGGTTTGGACTTAGGCTACAACCATTCCCCTCCAGGAACGGTTTGTATTCTGAGAATAAGTTAAGATTAAGATAAGTTACAATCATTCCTTTTTTTTTAAAGGATGATTTGTATTGTTAAGGTTAAGAATAAGTTAAGATTAAGATAAGTTACAATCATTCCTTTTTTTTTAAAGGATGATTTGTATTGTTAAGATTAAGATTAAGTTAAGATTAAGATTAAGTTAAGATTAAGATTAAGTTAAGGTTAAGATTAAGATAAGTTGCAACCATTCCTCTTTAAAGGATGGTTTGTATAATTAAGATTAAGATAAGCGACATCCCCTCCTTATTAAAGGATGGTTGTTTCTAAGGTTAAGATAAGACTAAGATTAAGGTGAGATAAGGATGGACTAAGGTTAAGAGGGAACATTACTTAAGGAGTTAAATAACTAACTCTCTAATTAAGGGAACGCATTTAAGTCGTTCTTTGTGTGTGAACTTTGATTGTTCATATATGGATTGTTGTTTACAGCATTTACTATTATGTTGTGCATTTAATCAACCTCCATGATATCGACAATTAGTCGTCGTAGCCACGTTAGCTTGGGGGCCATGAGGGGATCGTACCAGCATTCGTGCTGACCCCCTTTGGGGGCTGTTTTTACTACACAGGTACATCAGGAGGCGGCCGTCGCAAGAGCAAGAAGAGGATACAAGTGTTAAGGATTAAGTGTGACCTACGAGTTGTGCATGTACACTCGTATGGCAATTGAGTTAGTAAGATGTATAGGTCGTGAGAGGATTGTAAGAAGGTTATGTAAATGGTTAAGGTTGTTAGACTAATGTTCGGTATATTCTGTAGTCAGACCGTGGCAAGGTCCTGGATTGTAAAGAATTCCGCTGTGACATGTTTATATATATACTGTTAAGTTGCGAGACCACATTTGGATTGAGTTGGGGTGTTACAAAATCGATACCCGGTCAAACTAGAGTGATTAATCTGGTCATAAGCACGAGGATTATATCTATCCCATCCCATGGAACTAAGTTCCTTTAATTAATACTCATCTATTTCATAGGGGATTTAATTTCTCTCAGGCTACATATCAATCCATATATCAATATTTCCACACTCGGTTTCATATCGAGTCACACATCACAATACCACCATACTCGGTTTCATACCGAGTCACAATATATGATGTCACTGGAGTTTCTACTCCCCAATTGTATTCTGACATTGGAGCAAACAAGGTTGACATTTTCTATGTCTGGTACTCGCATTCCATTGTGAGAAAGTACCCATAGTGGTGTAAACTAACACATAACATCACAATATTACTTCAAGTAATGTACTACAATCATATGACTTGTACTATGCGCGCAATGGTCAATTGTACTATGTGTACAATGCGTACTATAATAACTTGTACTATGTGTGTAACACCCCAACTACAACCGTACACATAACATCAAACTGCAGCGGAAAACTTAACTCAACGCATTACTTAATTCAATGGTGTTACACGCCGTTAGCCACCCACGTGGCTAACAAGGCTAATCATATACATTGTATCGGTCTGATGGACTAGATTCCCGAGCAACTACACACTACTATCCCTTTCCATCAACAACAACCATTATACATGTACATTCCAATTGTACCGATTATTTACCAACTAATGCTGATAACAATTTCGGTCTTACTACACCTACAATACATATACAATTGATATGGCTATTCGTGTATAAACAATACTACCCCGTCCTACTCTCGAACGGCTTCCAGCTCCTTGTACCTGAAATAGGAAATAGAAGGAAGGGTGGCCCCCCAGGGGGCTCAGCACCTTTGCTGGTATGGTAATCCCGCAGCCCGCATGCTACCGGGCCACGCACAACTATTTGTCGTCTAAGCATGCGGTTGATTATATTTAAATCATGCATGTAAACTATAAACACACAACACACACATACCCACAACAACGGGGTTCAACAGACAGTCAACACATCTACACTCATTAGATCACTCATTGCGTTCCTTAACCCCTGAGGATTTCTCCTTTAATGGAGCTATTTCCTTAATAGACGACACTTACCCACTATTCGGGTTATACTCCAAATTGTCTTATAATAAACTGGGACTCATATCCATGATCCCCACTCTCCACACAACAACTCATTCCACATTATAACGTCCACACAACATAGCATCACAATAAGAATTGCAGTACAACATTAACACATAACATAAAGGGAACGGTTCTCTTTAGGAACCGACCCAAACAAAGTTAATTCACTTGTGAGCCTAGAGGATGATATCACCCTCATGTTAAGCTCGTTATACAACACTTATTACCGTCCTAATAGTTGGACGAGTAACTTAACTTAAAGATGGATTGGATTTAGTGACCCGAACACACCACACAAACACATGTTCCCCCTAGACCAATCATAAGTCAGAATAGTTAAGCTTTGGAGTAAGCTAGTGGGAGATCGTAATCCAAGAAGGAAAAACAACCATAACAGAGAGGAAGATAAAGCAATGATGGATACCCACTGTTATAACCTAAAGTTCGTTACAATTTTATTTCGTGCAACGTTGCCTTATGATGAGATATTTCATTACTCAGGACAAGGAAGACCATACTAATTAAGCTGGGGACGAGGAAGTCTTTTTCCTTTCTCATTTGATTTTCTGGTGAGGTTAATTCCTTAATTATTTTTTCCTTCCCTCTTAATTATTACTCTCGCTTCTAACTTCTAATCACGTTCTCACGATCTCCCTTACGCTCCTCTTCTCTCAGTTGGAAACCCTCAACCTTCTCTTCTCTTTCTCTCAAAATATCGTTCTGTTCAATCCCTTCTAGTTTGGCTGTTCGTGGTTCTTCATCGAATCTCGCTTGAAGATTGTGTGCTGTTGCGAAATCCGGTGCTGAGTAAGGTAATCCCCGTTGTTCACCCTTTGATTCTGAATTGGGGTGTTCTTCTTGTCTGAATCCCTCCTCTGCAATCTGATTAGGAACCCGATTGTGTTCCGTTTCCCTGTCGATTCCTCTGCTGTGGGCTAGTTTGTTGTTCGTGACTGTCGGATTCAGGTGAGGATCGTGTTACAGTTTGGTTTGCAGTTTCAGTTTCAAGGTTTGTTTTGCGTTCTGATTTGGGATTACATTGTATTCAGTCAGAGGGTTTGGCATTGCGTTTCCGGTCTGCGTTTGGGTATTTGTTTGGATTCGGGCTCTGCTATCCAGTTTGGATTTCGTCTGCTGTTAATTCGAGGTAGGTGGCTTTCGGATTCGATTCGTGTGTTCAACCTTGGGGAGTTTGGGTTCTGCAAATTAACTCAATGATTTGATCTTGTGTTTGTGTGTGTTCATGTCTTTTTAATGCCATTACAATGGATTAAGCCCCCAAGGTTGTTTTGTAAATGTGTGTGTTGATTTAGATTGGTTTTTGTGCCTCTGTTCGTGTTAAATTCGCCTCTGTTTTCTGAAATTTTCGGCGTGTCCGAACTTCTGTCCGACCATTGAAGTTCGGACATGCCCTTCTGCGCTCTAGATTTCTGAACTGTTTGATGTGTCCGAACTTCCGTCCGAGCTTCTAAGTTCGGACGGGGTGCGAGGACGAGTCCGGCTTACGAGTTTCGAATGGTGTCCGAACTTATAAGTCCGGACATAAGTTCGGACACCCCCTTTCTCATTCCTCTGTTTTTGCTTCGACTTGTGTCCGAACATTGATGTCCGGACACAAGCTCGGACACTCCGCGTACCTGTTTTCGTAAAACGTCCGACCATCCGTCCGAACATGGATGTTCGGACATCTCTGTCTCTGCTTCTGTTCTGAGTCTCGACTTGTGTCCGAACATCGATGTCCGGACACAAGTTCGGACAGGCTACTGTTTTGGCCATAACTTGCTCGTTTGAGCTCCGTTTTGACTTCCGTTTGCGGGGTCGGATTCCCCTTCTGATTTCCAAGCTATCTATGGGCTTTCTGGTGCCTTTGGTGCACATATGCTTATTTGTATTTAAGCTTCTGTTTTGGGACCTAGTTATCTCTGTGTCTGAGCCTTTGGATGGCTGGTTACGCTGTCTCGTAGCGCGCTATGTAGGATCCTTCTGTTCACGGGTGATGTTCCCCGTTCTGTTCACGGGTGTTTACACCTGTTCTATTTACGAGTGAGGTTTCCTCGTTCTGTTCACGAGCTGGTTGCTCGTTCTGTCTGTATGCTGTGATCGCTAGTGTCCCACTCTGTTTTCTGCTTTTGTCTGCTTTTGCTCTGTTTAGTCCCTTAATGAAGGGACTTCTGTTTCTGATTTCTGACATGTTTATGGATTCCTTGACTCCTTCTGATTTGTCAATATTCTGTAAAATGTTTTGAGCATGCTGGTTGATGAAGTTGGTCATCTACTGGGCATAGTTGTGTGCTCATTCCCCTACTTCTAACGCTTTTGCAGATTGATTAGCGAGGATCGTCTCCCCTCAGCTTCTGGAGTTTAGTTGCTTCGTTATTTAGCTTCTTTTGAGACCTTTGTATTGAATTTGGGCCTTTGGGCATATTTTGTTAGCTTCCGCTTTTGACATCTGTTTGGTGGGTTCTGTAATGACTTTTGGGGATGTTTTAACATCTCTTGATTTATACTTTATTTAAGTATTCCGTTTGGGCCTTATTTGATTATCTGTTTAAGTTCGTTTATTAGAGCCTTGTGTTATTATGTAATAATACGCGGCGTGTAATACCCCTAACTCCTAGGCCAGTGTTTGGGGGTGTTACATTTAGTGGTATCAGAGCTCTGGGTTCTAATCTGCTGGGATTTTAAGTTAGCCAGTCAGTCAGAAACGTCAGTGTTAGTGTCTGAGTCTAACTGCTTGCTGTTGGACTTTCAGAATGCCGCCAAGAAGAGCAAATAACCCTCCAGGGAATGTGGCTGATGCTGTTCAGCAGTTTATGACGCAGCTCATGCAGACCATGGCTGCAGGGGGTGGTCCAGCTGGAGGAGGACCAGCTGGCGGAGCAGGCCCAACTGGGGCAGATGCTGGAGGGAGGAACGTGAAGGCGCTTCAGGAGTTCATGAAGCTGAAGCCGCCGTCGTTCGATGGGGCAGGAGACCCCCAGGTGGCCAGTCATTGGCTGTCAGAGGTGGAGGACTTGCTACGTGTGATGGGCTCAGAGGAGGAGCAGAAGGTGGACTTCGCCACCTTTCTGTTCAAGGCCGAAGCCAAGGAGTGGTGGAGGTCAGTTATGGGGAAGTTCCCACAGCCTTGGACGTGGGAGCAGTTCACTGGGGAGTTCAACAATCAGTTCTACCCCGACGTCTACAAGGATCAGCGCATTCTGGAGTATAACCGACTACGCCAGGGTCAGGACATGAGCGTTGAGGAGTACGTCCGCAAATTCATCAGCCTGTCTAAGTTTGCACCTGAGCCTGACGAGCATAGGAAGGCCAGGAAGTTTGAGAGTGGCCTGAGGCCTGACATCCGTTCTGCTGTGACGCCTCTGCGTCACAAGACCTTCAGGGACGTTGCTGATGTCGCCCTGTTGGTAGAGGCCGACTTGAGAGGTCGCCAGTCTGGAGGGAAGGACCAGAAGAGGAAGCAGAGGTCCGATGAGAGCGTTAGGAGGGATCAGTCTGCTTCTCAGAAGAAGCAGTCTACTGGAGACCGAGCTGGAGACCGCTCTGGGGACCGTTCGCGAGACAAGGTGGTTCGTCTTCATCAGCTCCCGCTCCGAAGTGCCGGGTCTGCGGCAAGTTTCATAGAGGCCAGGAATGCTACAGGAAGTCTGGAGCCTGCTTCAAGTGTGGGTCCTTGGAGCATAGGATTGTTGATTGCCCTCAGGCTGAGAGGAGCAGGGGTAGTTCTGGAGGTAGAGCCGTTGAGTCTGCTTCAGGGTCCAGAGATCGAGACCGGGTTGAGCAGAAGAAGCCCAGGATCAAGGCCAGTCAGAAGCTTGATGTCAGTTTGGGTAAGATCAGAGATGAGATAGCTGCGGGTCAGGAGTCTGAGTTCAGGGTTTCAGAGGATGGCTGTCTGAGGTTTCGAGACCGTGTCTGTGTGCCTGCAAATGACGCTTTGAGACGTGAGATCATGCAGGAGGCTCATGGAGCTCCTTACTCGGTGCACCCAGGAGGTGTGAAGATGTACCGGGACTTACGTGAGACATTTTGGTGGAGCAATATGAAGAGGGACATCTCCGACTTTGTATCCAGATGTCGGACCTGTCAGCAGGTCAAGGCCGAGCATCAGAGACCAGCTGGTTTGCTTCAGCCTCTTCCCGTTCTGGAGTGGAAGTGGGAGAGCGTCGGTATGGATTTCGTCATGGGACTGCCTAAGACTCCGAGGGGTTTTGATGCAGTTTGGGTCATTGTGGACCGGCTCACGAAGAGCGCTCACTTCCTACCAGTCAGGAAGACCTTCAGTTTGCACCGTTTGGCTCAGCTGTACGTGGATGAGATTGTGCGTCTACATGGGGTTCCTGCTTCGATTGTGTCTGACAGAGATCCGAGGTTTGTGTCCAGATTCTGGCAGAGTTTGCACCAGGCTATGGGGACGAAGTTGTCTTTCAGTTCAGCTTATCATCCTCAGTCAGATGGTCAGACAGAGAGGACGAATCAAGTCCTTGAGGACATGCTCAGAGCATGTGTGTTGGACTTCGGGGGCAGTTGGGATCAGCACGTTGCACTGATTGAGTTCGCCTATAATAACAGCTTTCAGACCAGTATCGGGATGGCTCCGTTTGTGGCCTTGTATGGCAGGAGGTGCAGATCACCCATCTGTTGGGATGATCTGAAGGAGAGAGCTGTGATTGGTCCAGACTTGGTTCAGGATGTTGTGGGCAAGATTCAGTCTATCAGGGAGCGTCTGCTTGTGGCTCAGAGTCGTCAGAAGAGTTACGCCGATCAGAGGAGACGACCTCTAGAGTTTGAGGTGGGCGACCATGTGTATCTGAGGGTTTCTCCAGTTCGAGGAGTCGTACAGTTTGGGAAGAGAGGCAAGCTTAGCCCTCGTTTTGTGAGTCCTTTTGAGATCCTAGAGAGGATCGGACCGGTTGCCTATCGTTTGGCCTTGCCTCCGTCTTTAGCAGCAGTGCACAATGTGTTCCACGTTTCTATGCTGAGGAAGTATATTCCGGACCCATCTCATGTGATCGACTTCAGACCACTTCAGTTGAGGGAGGACTTCACGTTTGAGGCAGTTCCTTCGAGGATTCTAGCGCGGGATGTCCGCAAGCTCAGGAGTAAGACCATGCCCTTGGTGAAGGTGCAGTGGTCGGGTCAGTCCGAGGAAGAGGCGACCTGGGAGGTCGAAGGTGAAGTACGTTCTAAGTTCCCCGCCCTTTTCGAGTAGTAGGCATGTTTTATTTTCGAGGACGAAATTCTTTTAAGGGGGAGGTGATGTTATAACCCAAAGTTCGTTACAATTTTATTTCGTGCAACGTTGCCTTATGATGAGATATTTCATTACTCAGGACAAGGAAGTCCATACTAATTAAGCTGGGGACGAGGAAGTCTTTTTCCTTTCTCATTTGATTTTCTGGTGAGGTTAATTCCTTAATTATTTTATTTCCTTCCCTCTTAATTATTACTCTCGCTTCTAACTTCTAATCACGTTCTCACGATCTCCCTTACGCTCCTCTTCTCTCAGTTGGAAACCTCAACCTTCTCTTCTCTCTCTCTCAAAATCTCGTTCTGTTCAATCCCTTCTAGTTTGGCTGTTCGTGGTTCTTCGTCGAATCTCGCTTGAAGATTGTGTGCTGTTGCGAAATCCGGTGCTGAGTAAGGTAATCCCCGTTGTTCACCCTTCGATTCTGAATTGGGATGTTCTTCTTGTCTGAATCCCTCCTCTGCAATCTGATTAGGAACCCGATTGTGTTCCGTTTCCCTGTCGATTCCTCTGCTGTGGGCTAGTTCGTTGTTCGTGACTGTCGGATTCAGGTGAGGATCGTGTTACAGTTTGGTTTGCAGTTTCAGTTTCAAGGTTTGTTTTGCGTTCTGATTTGGGATTACATTCTATTCATTCAGAGGGTTTGGCATTGCGTTTCCGGTCTGCGTTTGGGTATCTATTTGGATTCGGGCTCTGCTATCAAGTTTGGATTTCGTCTGCTGTTAATTCGAGGTAGGTGGCTTTCGGATTCGATCCGTGTGTTCAGCCTTGGGGAGTTTGGGTTCTGCAAATTAACTCAATGATTTGATCTTGTGTTTGTGTGTGTTCATGTCTGTTTAATGCCATTACAATGGATTAAGCCCCCAAGGTTGTTTTGTAAATGTGTGTGTTGATTTAGATTGGTTTTTGTGCCTCTGTTCGTGTTAAATTCGCCTCTGTTTTCTGAAATTTTCGGCGTGTCCGAACTTCTGTCCGACCATTAAAGTTCGGACATGCCCTTCTGCGCTCTGGATTTCTGAACTGTTTGATGTGTCCGAACTTCCGTCCGAGCTTCAAAGTTTGGACGGGGTGCGAGGACGAGTCCGGCTTACGAGTTTCGAATGGTGTCCGAACTTGTAAGTCCGGACATAAGTTCGGACACCCCCTTTCTCATTCCTCTGTTTTTGCTTCGACTTGTGTCCGAACATTGATGTCCGGACACAAGCTCGGACACTCCGCGTACCTGTTTTCGTAAAACGTCCGAACATCCGTCCGAACATGGATGTTCGGACATCTCTGTCTCTGCTTCTGTTCTGAGTCTCGACTTGTGTCCGAACATCGATGTCCGGACACAAGTTCGGACAGGCTACTGTTTTGGCCATAACTTGCTCGTTTGAGCTCCGTTTTGACTTCCGTTTGCGGGGTCGGATTCCCCTTCTGATTTCCAAGCTATCTATGGGCTTTCTGGTGCCTTTGGTGCACATATGCTTATATGTATTTAAGCTTCTGTTTTGGGACCTAGTTATCTCTGTGTCTGAGCCTTTGGATGGCTGGTTACGCTGTCTCGTAGCGCGCTATGTAGGATCCTTCTGTTCACGGGTGATGTTCCCCGTTCTGTTCACGGGTGTTTACACCTGTTCTGTTTACGAGTGAGGTTTCCTTCTGTTCACGAGCTGGTTGCTCGTTCTGTCTGTATGCTGTGATCGCTAGTGTCCCACTCTGTTTTCTGCTTTTGTCTGCTTTTGCTCTGTTTAGTCCCTTAATGAAGGGACTTCTGTTTCTGATTTCTAACATGTTTATGGATTCCTTGACTCCTTCTGATTTGTCAATATTCGGTAAAATGTTTTGAGCATGCTGGTTGATGAAGTTAGTCATCTACTGGGCATAGTTGTGTGCTCATTCCCCTACTTCTAACGCTTTTGCAGATTGATTAGCGAGGATCGTCTCCCCTCAGCTTCTGGAGTTTAGTTGCTTCGTTATTTAGCTTCTTTTGAGACCTTTGTATTGAATTTGGGCCTTTGGGCATATTTTGTTAGCTTCCGCTTTTGACATCTGTTTGGTGGGTTCTGTAATGACTTTTGGGGATGTTTTAACATCTCTTGATTTATACTTTATTTAAGTATTCCGTTTGGGCCTTATTTGATTATCTGTTTAAGTTCGTTTATTAGAGCCTTGCGTTATTATGTAATAATACGCGGCGTGTAATACCCCTAACTCCTAGGCCAGTGTTTGGGGGTGTTACACCCACTCCCAAACAACGCGCAACCGGAACGACCGGATTCTTCACCCCCCATTAGTACATTTATACTTATAAGTAAACAGTTAGAGCTCCATTATGGAACCTATTACACCCACACATCATAAGGTATTACAACTGGGTTAAACACACGAGGGAGGTCCATACATTCACACACAAACATCACACAATTAACTCACGCATAGCCGTGGTTAGAACGTCCCAAGGTTCAGGTCGTTAAATCCGAATACCGATCTCTCATGTGATCCTAGACTCAGTTAGCTAAGGTTTAACACTTCCAAGGTTAAATGGTATCGGAATTGAACACGCCACATAAATGAATTACTATAAACTCATTACATGTTTTATCTTACAACGTGGTAAACATACAGAAAAACACATTGGCATACAAGCCGGTGTAATCCGGTAGGACACAAGTTGCAAGAAAACCATACCTGTCACCGAGGTCCACTCTATTGTGTCCTCCTATGTCCCTCGAACAATCCTTGAACAACTGGTAACATTACAATTACTTTCATTAACATTGGAGTAACATGTTTGTTTAACGACTAATGCGCCCATAGTTAACCCCGTCATCGTTACACTTAATTTACTCTTGTGATCTTAAGTTTACAACTCTCACATCAAACCTAATACTTGTTTACACTTTTTAAGGCCTTTATATGTCACCAAACAAGGCCTAAACATCACCTAAAACCATTACCATTCAATCCCCCATGATTAGAAGTCATTAAAGCACATTTTAAGCCATTTTTGCCTGGTCCGGTACTTGGTCCGGACCCAAGGTCCCGGACCATCACTGATTTGTACTCTCGGCCTTATTTTGCTTGTGGTCCGGGACTTAGTTCTGGACCTAGGTCCCGGACCAATGTCAACTTCTACCCTCGGCATGTTTTTAAGGGTGGTCCGGGTACCTATACAAGGGCAAGGTCCCGGACCATGTTAATAACTTGTCAAAACATCATTTTTCAACCCCTAAACCAACCTTAAACCTTACCTAATCATTCCATAAACTTTCACATGTTTCCTATATGTTTAAACTCCTTAAAACAAGCACTAAACTTTCCTAAATCATCACTAACTTGTTACTCAATTCCTTACAACAATTCCTAGCACTTATAACATTTTCCTTAGATTTCTAAGTGGTATATCATGCCTACTACCTCAACTAACCAAAGTGTTGTCTCACAAACATCACCACCACTGCAAAAGCATTATTTCTCACAAACACCTCCTTTGCACAATTGCTTCTAATTTCCACAAGTTTACACTTAGACCTTCACTAGGCATTTCTTTTCCTTTGTTTACCAAATCTTGAACAAGACTTAACACTTCACATAACAATTCCTTGGTGTGTTCAAAACACCCATTTGAGTTCTATATCCTCCAAGACAATGCCCATGGCATCTTAACACCTAAGAACACCATGATTCACTTTCTTTCACCATCTTGACACTTAACAAATCCTAGTACCTACTAGGTCATAAAATCGCATTAAAACACATAAACTCCTTTGTTTATCAACTAAATTTTGCCATAGCTTCTCTTGTATACTCTCACACCCAAACACTTAGGTTTTCACCTTTTTGACAACCACAAACACTTAATCACTTAACACACATTACTTACACACAACATATTATTTTTCACCCTTTAACCATCCCAGACATTGATCTTCACAAGTAATGCTCTTTAGACACACTAAACCTTTAAACAACACTACATCACAATATAGTGCATAACTTAAATTGTTTGGCTCTTAGGCCCTTAAATAACATTAAACTTAAACACTTAATTTCCACATTTAAATGCCTTCAACCTACGAATACACATAATAATGCTCCCATGTCCTTTTAGTCCACCTTGTGGATAGTTTTCTAGCTCATTTTCCCATTGGCTCTTTAGGTTATTTATTAAGCAAATATAGCTCAATTTCCTAGTACAATAAACCACATTAAGAGAGGTCATTTACCTCTTTGTTTTCCAAGCTTTCTCACTTGTTTTCTCTTGTTTTTCTTGATTGAAAATCAGCAAGGAGCTTTTATCACTTGTCAACCTTCTAACCAATATACATATAAGGGTAATGAGCATTAAGTTTAATACTCAAACTCATAATTAAACCCTAGGTTTACATAAGTGTCTTAAAACACTAAAATTGATGTTTACCTTTGGAATTTGAAAGAGAACTTGAACAAGTGGCAAGATAGGACTCCTCCTAGCCCTTTGAAGTTTGAATTAAGCTAAGAAGATAGCAAGGTAATGCACCATTGTAAGGTTAATTTTCGGTTATACAAGAAAATGAAAGGAAACTTGGTTTTTCTTTGATTTTTCTTACCTTGAAGCATAAGAGAATGACAAGGCATGAAAAGATGAGCTCAAGCTCCTTCAATGGTGAATTTCCATGGCACCGAAATGGAGCTTTTGAAGATTTGAAAAGATAGGAATGTAGAGCTTACTCTAACTAAGACAACGGTAGTCTCAGAAATGAATTCGGAGCTTGGAGCCATGAGTTACAAGCATTCAAAGATGGAGAATGGCTACTTGCTGTAGCAAAACGAGAATGGAGAAGGGAGGATGAGGATGGAGACGGTGGGAATCAAAAAGAAAAGAAGAGAAAGTGAGGAGAGAGGTAAGTTTTGGAGATATTTAAGTTATAAAGCAAAAGTAACCCTTTTACTTACTTTTCTTTCTTTCTTTTAATTGGCTAGCCAAGTGTGATGACTCACACCACTAAAACCGTGGCCCCTTACATATTAGAGATATATATGGTCTTTGTTGACCATCTAAACAACTTATGTTGGCTTATGACTTAAACTAGCACTATTCACAAACTAAGGCACATATTTGTGAAATTTCTGATTTCCCATTGATCTAGACTTCCTAATGTGATACTAAGTTGTACAGATGTTGATTAAAGAGTAATGATGGACATTTAGCCACTCAAAACTCACTTACAAGACAATTTTTCAAAAATGTGCTTTAAGGCTTCTTAAAGCACATTTTGTGTTTTAACTTGTTTTCAAGCTTGGTTTTGTTTGGTAATTGGTTTAATATGTTTATTAACATATAAATAAGTTCTTGGTAAACTTATTAGGTCTTAACCAAACTTATCCCAAGCTTAGAGCACATTTTCGCCCATATTGGCTTTAAGGTATTTATTTGTGTTTTGTTTGGTTTAATTGTCTACCAAGGTCTCCTAAGGACTTAATTAGACTTATTAAATCATAATTGAATGTTATAAAGTCTTGGTAGGCTCTTTGGGTCCTAACCAAGTTCACTCCAAGCTTAGAGCATGTTTTTGCTCAAACTGTGTCTTAGTGCTTTATTGTGTTTTTACTATGGTTTAAATGGTTCACTAATGTTTCCCAGGCACTTTTTAGCCTTAATATACCATAGTTTAATGTTTAAGCAACATATCAAGGTTTGGGGTATTTCAATCTACCCCCCTTAGAAGAACTTCGTCCTCGAAGTTCACATTTCCCACGCATCATTGGTTTAGAATACGGGAATTACTTGCAAAAGAAAACTTCCATAACTAACATACTTTACATCACAACCTCAGACTTAACGGTCTGGGCAACATATCCTCATCCCTACATAACATAACATACTCCTATGATAACCTCGGACTCAACGGTCCGGGTATCTTAACAACATTGTACTTGCATAACAACCCTCAGACTCTCAGGTCTGGGTAACATAACAATAGTTAGACTCATAGGTCTGGATAACATAACACTTTCGGAACTCAAGCACATTAGGACTCAAGGTCAAAAATAGTATTTATTACACATACCACACAACATGTCTTAGCATGTATATCAACCAAAAATACTTTTTTTATACACTGTGATCCCACAGAACCCGGTCGCGATGGACACCTTCTGGTCCCCGTTCCTTTGGGAGATCAAAACAATCACTGAATTTTTAACATATATACTTCTCATGTCACCGGTCCGAAGACAAAGGCTCATACGTCCTCGGCTCGTGAGCAAGTACTACAAAAATATTCTTTACTAGGTTAAGTATATAAGAGAATCCTTTATTCAAAATATTAATCGACTGTTTTGGAAATACCAATTGAAAATCCTTTTAGAAAAACGCAACACAACTCCAAGTCCAATTTATGCTCTTTGCATCTTTTTAGCATGGTTATTTATGACCACTTACAGGGAGCTTCAAGAGTCATCCAACCCTGATGTGATCAGCATCAGTGTTGAACTATCCTTCCACCCCAATTTGTGTTCGGCTTCCCTTGATCGCATGCAAATCAAGTTCGACCTCCCACATCATTTTCAAGCATCCAATAATACACTCATTTCCAATTTTCTATCTTTTAGTCTTTCTAGTCGTAATCATTACATCTCCAAAGGATAGAACTCCGTCTATCAGTTATCTCCATTCACTTTAATCCTGTTACCTAGGGAATCTTATTCTCACTAGGTTCTATGTCTGTTCCATACCCTTTCATGAATCACTATATTGTATATATATATATATATATATATATATACATATATTTTATCAAAATACAACACACAGTTTTACATTTATATACTGTCGGGGTTTTAGTTCCCCGGGAGTTTCTAACTCCCTTACACTTGTACTCTCACACACAACTGTTAACAAATAAACACACTTATCACAATGGTATTCGCATCTTATGTGCGCAATTACCACAATTAACCCATGAATGAATGCGTATGTTTATGTAACACACGCACCAATCATCAAAACAAATTATTTTGTGCTATGCACAACATAGTTCGCGTACACTTGTACGGTAAAACACACTAAGCGGTTTTGCACTCTACCCCCCTTAAAAGGGATTACGCCCACGCAATCAACCACTGAATATTGGTTTAAAAAGTTCTACCGTCGTGAAGTGTTTTAACTTCCACGCGGTCTGTTATACAATGTGTTCTGGTTAGAGGATCTTAACCATATTGGCAGTTTAGTCCCTAAACCAAGAATTCTCATTGAAGTTTGCTTTAACTCTTAACTGGTTTCGGTTCTGGCCCGTGAGGCTTCTAGGCATTAATAATTAGCCATTAACTCATGTTCACTATGCACATTCGGTATCTGAAGCACGGGTTCACTGGCCTCTGCTGCGCAACTCTGATAACTTTAGAGCTTAGCTTGTTGAAAATACATAATTGTTCCTCTCAACTCACAAGCGAATAGAACATCGAGATCCTTATTCCTTTCTTTGATATTACAACCTTAGAGAGCTTTCTAGTGTTTTCTCTCACCTCTAATAATGTTGTCCTTACAAATGAGCCTCCCACCTCTATTTATAGACTTTCAAGAGTGAGGCCTATCTCTTAATCTTTGTACATGTGGTATTACTTCATTGGAGCCAGCCTTCTAGTTTTGGCACTTCTTTCCTTATAAAGCCTTCCGGCCTCAGAGTGTAGGATGCGGGATCCGGTCATGGAGTATGGGGCCGGAATATGGGTCCCGGTCATAGAGTGCGGAGCCGGAATACGGGATCCGATTATGGAATACGGGCCGGAACATGTTTGGTGCCCAAACTGGAGCCTGAACAAGGTCCTGAAGGGGGTCCGGGGTCCGGATCGGGATCTGTGGCCTGGACTGCTTTGACCCTCTTGCCTTCGTCATATTCTTGTCCTTGTCATCAGTCCCACAAGTTCTACTTTTTGCTACTTAAAAAAGTGGAACTTACAAATAGAAAGATTGAAATTTACATTCTTTTTCCATTCTTTCCACTTCTTCCCTTCTCCTATCTTCTAGTCCCACAAGTTCTTTTTCTTTTAGCTCTTACAAAGAAAAATGAACTTACAAAAAGAAAGTTGGTACGGTGTAATCAAAGTCCCACAAGTATCTTCTTTCTGACAAATTGGAAATTCTGGGACATAAGTCTTTGAAAAGATATATCTTGATGGATGAATCCCATGACATCTTGATCGGTGAATCTCCTGATGTCTTCATAAAGAAGACCAATGGTTCCTTTAATAAGAACCATTCCCTTTTTGAAAGGGCTAAATATTTTGATGATAAAGTCTTCGCTTATACTAGCCAAAGGATGATAATTCCCTTAAAGGGAGAATAAAGATAATATATTTTCCCAACTTTGCTTATGCTAGCCAAAGGATGGTACTTGTGATTCAAGCATGGTGCGGCATCCCACACCTAACAATGCACCCATTACAGGCGACCAGAGCTCCTGATGGGTCCAGAGATGGGTTTTTCTTGGTTGGCCCGATTCACCATGGATATGCAAATCTATTGCAGAAAGTCCATGGGTAGGTATTACTTTCAAGGCATGATAGCCTGTAGGTGTTGCTTTTCACCATGGATATGCAAATCTATTGCAGAAAGTCCATGGGTAGGTATTACTTTCAAGGCATGATAGCCTGTAGGTGTTGCTTTTCACCATGGATATGCAAATCTATTGCAGAAAGTCCATGGGTAGGTATTACTTTCAAGGCATGATAGCCTGCGGCTCGTTGGCCGGTGCTTTCTTTGAATACTTCAGGGGGTGATCAGTCCCCTGGTAAAAAGTACCTGCACTTTCTTTAAAGACCTTGTTAGCTCTCCTGAGGCAAAGTAGGACATGTTGCACATGATAAATATTTTAAGATATCAAATCAGTTTGTATTTGAGCATAAATCAAGGTCAAGCTCAATAGACTCATGTAATAATAGGATAACATTTAGAATCATGCATTTAGTTAACGCTGAACGAAGCATTCTATCACCAAAATACTCAAGGTGGTTTTATGAGTTTCAACCATTCTCATCATGCCCGTTTGCCAGCTGAAAACATTGGCAATAGATTAGCCTAAACACTGTCTATGCAGCAGCTCAATATTCGTGACATAGTGCCCGGGAAGAGCAAGACAAGTGGGTGAGTTATGAACATTATTCCCAAGAAGCATGACAGGAGTAAGCAAGGTATTTTGTTTCCTTAAGTTGGATTTCAACAGCAATATCATGATGCAATAAAACAGAATGATGTGCGAGCGTTTTTAAGAGACTGGTCACTTTCAAGCAGGTCTTGTCGTGTTTTAAGAGGTAGCACAAAGTCAAGCAAAACTGTAGCAGATATGAACCGCTTGCCAGCTCATAATAGATCAATTTCAGAGCGTAGAAATATAGCACCAGTGCGTTTTAGATTAGCAAACAGCAGCAAAGATTGCTGTGCAACAGCTCCAAAAGTGCAGAATAACAGAAACGACAGTAATTAAAGGTGTGTACTGCACTAATTTTAGTTCAGACAGACCATAATTGTTCAGTAATTGCGGCAGCAAGAATACTTAAAACAGTAGTCAATCTGGGTAAAAGCTGGACTTAATCTCCAAGCAAACTAGGAGCAGATTTTCTGAGCAATAAGATAAAGTATACATTCAAAGAACTGCTGGTAATCATGCTTATTTAAGGTAGCGCATCACAAGCAGTTTGAGGGCTGAGTCCATTATTTTGCCCGTTTAATCGGCAAAGATTCATGACTTAATAACTGAGCATGTGGCAGAAATCAAGTTAAACTAATTATAGCTATCCCAAAATTTTAGGTTGGTTTTCAATCAGGTTATGCACCTTTGTCTGTAAAGAGTAATGGCATAATAAAGCTATAACATTGCTGCATAATTGCTGAGAATGCAGAAGTATGACCAGCAGCAAAGGAAGGAAACCTTACTCAGTTTTTCAATCAGATTTGATAGCTAACACGAACTGCGCTTTACCAGCAGATAAAAGAAGCAACCAGAAGCTTTTTTGGCATAAATCTCGGAATGAGGTGCAAAAGGATAGCACAATTCCGGATGCTAAGCTGCAGAAAATTTATACCATCCGAGTGCTCACGCAGCAGCAAGTAAAGGACTGTATTGCTTTACCAGTAACAGTTCAAGGCTTATAAAGTTGAACAGAAGCAATCACAACCATCAGAGCAATAAGGCATTAGAATCTGATTATGAATGCGCAACACCTTGCATAAAAGACGAGAGAGGATGATATAGTTTTAAGATAAAAAACCTGTAAGAGGAGCTTGCACTTGTTGCTTTTAAACAATCAAACAAATTATTACTCTAGTTAACATGCGTACTGAAGTAACAGTATGAACCATCTCTCCTTTGATGGAAACTTGTAAAAATAAATAGTAAATGGCCTCTAAGATCATCCATGAAATACACAATCATTGATCAAAAGCAAACAGAGGCAACAAAACAGCTTATGATACCTGACAGAAGATATATTGAATATGCAATCCTGAATATGAATGTTTCTAGCCTATGTTTGACTGAACCTCTGAAAACAAGAACAGGAAGCTATGTGGAGCCTCAAAACAAATATGCACAGTAGTATACTTCATGCTCAATTCTTTTGTGCAGTAGCAACAGATTTTGGTTGTACTGAAATGTGTGAGAAACATAACACAACAACTACTTTATTGAAATGAAGCAGATGAGAGGTTCTGTTTGTGTTTTGTTTAGTACGAAATGTTTAATTCTCAATATGGAGCATTTTGAGCAGCAAAAAACAACAGCAGATTGAGCATATGATGAGATTAAAAGAAAAAGAGCCTAAAGTTGATGTTTCTGTGTTTTGAAAAGTGTCGTGACAGACCTACCAGATTGCAGCAAAGATGGCTTATGCTTGAAAAGAGTCAGGCCGACCTTAGTACTAAATAATCAACTCAAACGAGACAACTAGCATTGTAATTCAGGTAGGATGCATCTCTGAAGACAGTATAATTATATAAGAAAAGTAGTAGATTGAAGCTCTGCATTTATATTCTTTTAAGTGCGACAGTATATGCAAAAGCAAAGTAATATTGTAGCAGTCGATCAACTATAATCCAGAAGCAAGAAAAGGTCAAAGCCTTAATCAGAAGAATTTTACTGCTGATCTAATTGAAATAACACATTAGTTGTCTTTCAACTTTTTCATCAAATTCTTTGCATACTCTCAGATTTCAGGCATTGGAGTTTGCACAACCAGTAGAAAGTGACAGTAGAAAACAAATGAGTATGAGCATTACTCGAGATGTCAAGCAGACAAAGCTTTGCTATGGTATTTAAACAGAAGCAGCACCTTTCAAACACATCAATATCGTAAATGTCCTCTGAGTTTTAAGATTAATGGACTTATCTTAGCGATTTGCGTCCTCAGCTGTCTGTAGAGTTTATCATCCCTTCTTCATTTTGCTTTGCCAGTGGTGTCTGTTCACGCGCGGACTGTTTCGTGGCTCCACTATCTCCCAAAACTCACTTCTGAAAGAATTTTAGCTTGCCTCCCGTGTGATTCTGTTTGTCGCGAGCCTTCACCCTTTTAGCCGGAATGCTAAGATGGCAGGCTTACTGCTTAATCATCTTTGTGCATTTGTGCCTTATGTTAATGATGATGTCACTAAGTGCCTGCAGTTACTCATATCAGAATGGGATATACAGAGAAGTGTAATAATAAATTTAAACCGTGCCGAAACAGATTACACAATACGTTTTCATGATTGACGCAGTAGCACAGATTTTTGTGTAGAATGAGCAACTTTTGCGTAGCCTGGCTGCTGAGATTTTAAAATACTCCAGATAATGCATATCATGCAGGGAATAAACTTGTTCTTGAAACAGACACCCAAAGTTTGATCCAAGAACCCACAGAAGAAGCATAATCAGAAGTGGCAAGTTAAAATGAGTAACTTAAGTGGTACCGCTTGTGACTGCTGAGCCTGCTTAATTAATTAGTCAGAAGCGATTGCAGCATGTGCTAGATGCAGAAATGAATTAAAACTTGGAAATTTCTAAAATCACTGAAGTATTTTGCTATAAATCGCAGAAATTGATTTGATGCTGCATCAGCATTCATGTGTCAAACATGAGGAATCAGACAGCAGCCAACCAGTAAAACCTTAATCAGATAATACAGAAATGATCTACCTTCTGCACATTGGTTTTTTGATTTTCATAAAGTTGAAGTGATCCAGACAAATTTAAGCAAGACAGACCCACAGCAAAGCAAACAACAACATGTGGACTGTATTTTCCTATCAGCGTAATTGAGGCAACTTAGAGATTGTGTCTTTTTCGCGCTATGATTTCTGGTCATCAACGGACACTTAGTGAAGCTTTGAAAGAGACAATTAAAAGTAGAAGAGAGTATGTTCCTCCAGCATTGTAAAAAATGGTTTAGATCGATGATTCAATTTTTGCTATTTTCCCACTAGTTCAGCCTTTCTGCTACCAGAGTTTCGACAAGAGATGAGTTAGTAAAGTTACCTTAAGTTTGCAACTTGCAATGTTACATTACCAGAGCTTCTGCGAGCTTGAGTTCGCATCTAAGTCTGATCTGCATTTTTAAATGCTTGCTCTCGGGCGCTTTCATAGGCTACCAGCCATTTTAGCAAAGGTGTATGTGGATCTCCATAGTGTGGTTCAAAACAGATGTGTACAGTGGTTGCGGCAGATTTAATACATGGGAACATGTCACCTCAAGATGAAGTATGCACTACCAGCAAAGTTGAGCATCCGGAACCGAATAAACGGGTGTAAATTCACTCCAAGTATCATAGCGAAAACGTTTATTTCAGAAATTTTCAAACAGAAATCAGAAGCAACCTAGGAAGCCAACTACAATTATGCTACAACACAGATCAAGTTTAAACATTTGAATCTTCTGCACAACCATCAAATTAACAGTTATGAGCCACAGAGAACTGTATGTCAGGTGATTAATAACGATAATGTTGAGAATAAAAACAGTTTACTTTCATCACCGTATATTTCCCCCTTTTTTCTAGTAGACCTAAACAAGGCCCGTTGATTCTAGCAAAATTGGACTCAGTATAGTCTTACAAGAGCTTATAAACAGAACCGAAGTGCGGCATTACTCTAAGATACACCAACTGCCGGAACAAACTCATCACCAACAGTACAGGTTGTAATCCAAAATGCATGAGTTTCATAATTTCAGAGCAGGATTTTTTGACACAGACAGATGAAGAATATAACCATTCAAGGATTTAAGCTGCTGATAGTTTATTTCTTTAGGCAAATTTCAGCGTCAAAACAGAGATTGAGTACTGCTCTCAGTAGATGTAAACGACAGAATATTTTATATCACTGTTGCTGTGCTGATGCCTTCTCAAGCCGCAGCTCATGCTTTTAATGTTCAGGGAAAAGCTTCAGGCAATGAGCAAGTTAGTATCGTAAAACTAGAGAACAGAAAACAATCTTGTGTTCAATTTGAACAGAATATTCGCCGGTTTCCCAAATTTCAATCTTGCGTAATTTAAAGCAGTGCGGATTAACACAAGGATTCATATCAGGTCAGCAATAGAAACAGAAGCAAGGAAACTGAAGCAAGTAACTGAAGCAAGGATATCATTTATTTTTTGCTGGAGGAATCTAAAAAAAAGGAGCGAAGTAGCAAAAAATGTGTACATATCCTGGAGGAGTTGATCTGCTAAAAAACACGAAGACCAGAATCAAGATCATCTGTAAATTTATACTGTATTACTAGAAATGTTACAAGTGCTGAAACAGAAGCTTAATTGAAGCAGTAGAAATAACCAGAAATGTAAAACAATTTGAAGTAAAATCTGAAACGAGAGTGTGTGCATTAGTTCGTAATTTAAAAGCAAAACACAAATGGGTTTAATCGTGTTCCCAAGGAGGCGTAGCAAGAGGTAAAAAACTGAAGCACTCTTTAAAAACTGAAGTACAGCAAAGAGGTGTGCTTGTGACTTTCTATATAAATTTCAACAAGGTGCTCACGCTTAAACAGATATAAATTAAGCTTCGCAAAACCAATCATGATTGGACTTCGCACGTCAGTTTTTTATAAGAGGCTAAAGCTCAATGCCTGCATCATTATCGTTTGATCAACTCATCATTATAATGGGTTTAAAATAGATTAAAAAGCTGCTGTAAAAAATTCTGTTGACGGTTTGGAAGTTCAAAGGTATTACGAATAAAGCATTAAAGTGCAGAAAGCATGAACATTCACACCAGGTTCCCATCTAGAATTCCATACATGTTTGAATTGTGAAACAGGTTTTGTTTTGCAAACTTTTAACGCATGTTAATCACAACATACCGGAAGCAGCTAAGAGGGCTACCCTCAATTTGCATTGTTCAAAAATGAATTTCACAAAATTAAACCCAAATAGATCAGAATATAGACAACGTTTTGTCTTATAAAAAGAGGCATATACCGATTAAAAGTTCTCATAGTAGTAATAAGAACATATGTACGTATTT
Organism: Limonium bicolor; assembly: GCA_023374045.1. Lineage (NCBI taxonomy): Eukaryota > Viridiplantae > Streptophyta > Magnoliopsida > Caryophyllales > Plumbaginaceae > Limonium > Limonium bicolor. Next base: position 32,155,091 of record CM041780.1, on the reverse strand, counting down.
GGTCGCTGAGCTTCATCATTAATCAATCAGAAGCAATTATTGCACATTCCAACAGAATTTGAAACAAAGACAGCTACATAATAAAGACAGAGACCAAAATAATTCTTCAATTTGGGCAATCCACAATCGAAGCTTCATAAAGCAGTGTTAACATCAGAGATAATCAGGATAATCAGGTTTGCTAAGTCATGGATATTATATTGTAGTATTTCAAGATCGATGAACTTATCTTTAGCTTCGGACGTTCCTTCTTTTGGTTTTGTCGTCGTTGTCGTCCGATCACGGTTTCATCTTCAAGGGATTCGCATCTTGGAGAACTTACGCCTGGGCCTGAATTTGAGATCTCAGATTGGTCTTGACGGAAAACGTCGTTGGTTTTGAATCGAGGATAGCCTTGTACTTAAGGAAGTCGAAATGTCTTCCGGTCACGCTCTGGTCATGGATTAAGATGCAGTCAAGGAAGTTGAACTGCCTTCCGGCATGGACTTCCGGTCATGGGCTTCCGGACATGGACTGAGATGCGGTCAAGAAAGTCGAGCTGCCTTCCGGCATGGACTTCCGGTCATGGGCTTCCGGTCATCATCTCCTGGTTTCAAACAAGTTGATGTCGATTGACGTGAAATTTTCTACTCCTTAACCTCTGATTTAGTTGAAGTAACTTCTTGCCGCAGGCCTCGCGATTGGCTTCTTGATAACACCAACTTTGGAGTCTCTGTTTTGATTGATTGTCGGTGCATAGCCGCGACGTTTATTTCATCATTGATCTATCTGTCTGGTTTTGGATCTACCGCATATATCGCCCTGGTCAGGGAATCACCTGGTCAACCCTTGGCCACTGAGTTACTTGTGCCCAGCCCTGAATTTGAAGGTGGCGCCGAGACTTTGAGTTGTGATACTGCGGCCGGGTCCGAATCGAAAGTGGCGCCTGGATGAACAACGCCGAAATCCCGGGAGATAAATTCGTTGAAGCTGGCTGTAACACCCCCGAATCACAACCAACAATTAAACGACGTGCCTAAGTTAGTAGGAGAAGTCTACGCAGCGGTTTCGAACTCTATTCGGGTGCTACAGACGCCAACCACCCACGTGGTTGACAGACCACATTACTAACACCAAGTTACGGTCT